>SJYX01011492.1:108395-186580 GCA_006410675.1 Oreotragus oreotragus
AAAAAAAAAAAAAAAAAAAGGAGAAAGAAAGAAAGAAATGAAGGAAGATGAAAAAGGCAGACAGTCATATTTAGGGTAAAATATTTGAACATCAACTGTGTGTTATTTAAAAAACGACTATAGAATAATCTAAGCTGCAACAATTTTATTGCCTTATTTGACCTTTGAAAAACTTAAGCGGACACCAGATTAGTGATGGGACAAAGATATAAACAAGGTTATGGTTAATATAACTTGTTCCTTGAAAATCAAGTAAAAGAAGCCACAGAACATGTGTAGGAGGGAGATGAAGTTTAATACTCCTAAATATGGATTTGGAGGGAGACTGACTTTCTGGCATACTAACTGAGTGTTTTACTGTGTGTAACTTTTATTGCTTTGGGAATGGGGTTGGCAGATGACTTTCAAAAGGAAAGAACAGACCAAAAGATGAAAGATGCCATTATTGTTTAAAGAAGAGTTTCCTATCATTGTTATGATTCTGTGTATGACATAATTCTCATTTCTTAAAATGTCTAGTACTGAGGAGTCTATTTGTTATATCTGCACCTTCCCAGCCCAGATCTCTAGACATTCCAACGTCTTAAAATGTTTTAGTGCAGATAATGCAAAACTCATAGAAGAAATTTATAAGCTTTAGCTTAGATGGATTACTAAAAAATCACGAAAAACTTGAAATTTGTTCCATTACTATTCTGTTGTTGTTCAGTCGCTCGTCATGTCCAACTCTTTGTGACCCCATGGATTTCAGCATGCCAGGCTTCCCTGTCCTTCGCCATCTCCCAGAGCTTGCTCAAACTCATGTCCATTGAGTCAGTGATGTCATCCAATCATCTCACCCTCTGTTATCCTTTCTCCTCCTGCCTGCAATCTTTCCCAGAGTCAGGGTCTTTTCCAGTGAGTTGGCTCATTGCATCAGGTGGCCAAAGTATTGAAACTTCAGTTTCAGCATCAATCCTTCCAATGAATATTCAGGAATGATTCCCTTTAGGACTGACTGATTTGATCTCCTTGCAGTACAAGGGACTGTCTCAAGAGTTTTGTCCACCATGACTACTGGAAAAACCATAGCTTTGATTATATGGACCTTTGTGGGTAAAGCAATGTCTCTGCTTTTTAAAATGCTCTCTAGGTGTGTCATAGCTTTTCTTCCAAGGAGAAAACATCTTTTAATTTCATGGCTACAGTCACCATCTACAGTGATCTTGGAGTCCAAGAAAATAAAGTCTGTCACTGTTTCTATTTTTTTCCCATCTATTTGCCATGATGTGATAGTGTCAGACTTTATTTTGGGGGGCTCCAAAATCACTGCAGATGGTGATTGCAGCCATGAAATTAAAAGATGCTTACTCCTTGGAAGAAAAGTTATGACCAACCTAGATAGCATATTCAAAAGCAGAGACATTACTTTGCCGACTAAGGTCCGCTATGGTTTTTCCTGTGGTCATGTATGGATGTGAAAGTTGGACTGTGAAGAAAGCTGAGCGCCGAAGAACTGATGCTTTTGAACTGTGGTGTTGGAGAAGATTCTTGAGAGTCCCTTGGACTGCAAGGAGATCCAAACAGTCCATTCTAAAGGAGATCCAACCAGTCCATTCTAAAGGAGATCAGTCCTGGGATTTCTTTAGAAGGAATGATGCTAAAGCTGAAACTCCAGTACTTTGGCCACCTCACGCAAAGAGTTGACTTATTGGAAAAGACTCTGAAGCTGGGAGGGATTGGGGGCAGGAGGAGAAGGGGATGACAGAAGATGAGATGACTGGATGGCATCACTGACTAGATGGATTTGAGTCTGAGTGAACTCCGGGATTTGGTGATGGACAGGAAGGCCTGGCATGCTGTGATTCATGGGGTCGCAAAGAGTCGGACAGGACTGAGCGACTGAAATGAACTGAACTGAACTGATAGGACCAGATGCCATGATCTTTGTTTTCTGAATGTTGAATTTTAAGCCAGCTTTTTCACTCTCCTCTTTCATTTTCATCAAGAAGGTCTTTAGTTCCTCTTTGCTTTCGGCCATAAGGGTGGTGTCATCTGCATATCTGAGGTTTTTTATTTTTCTCCCAGAAATCTTGATTCCAGCTTGTGGTTTATCCAGCCTGGCATTTCACATGGTGTACACTGCATATAAGTTTAAAAAGCAGGGTGACAATATACAACCTTGAGGTACTCCTTTCCCAGTTTTAAACCAGTCCATTGTTCTATGTTCAGTTCTAACTGTTGCTTCTTGACCTGCATGCAGGTTTCTCAGGAGGCAGGTAGGGTGGTCTGGTATTCCCATCTCTTTCAGAATATTTCACAGTTTGTTGTGATCCACACAGTCAAAGGCTTTATCATAGTCAATGAAGCAGAAGTAGATGTTTTTCTGTAATTCTCTTGCTTTATCTATGATCCAGTGGATGTTGGCAATTTGAACTCTGGTTCTTCTACCTTTTCTAAATCTATCTTGAACATCTGGAAGTTCTCAGTTCATGTACTGTTGAAGCCTCGCTTGGAAAATTTTCAGCATTATTTTGCTAGTGTGTGAGATGAGTGCAAATGTGCAGTTGTTTAGACATTCTTTGTCATTGCCTTTCTTTGGGATTGGAATGAAGACTGATCTTTTCCAGTCCTGTGGCCACTGCTGAGTTTTCCAAATTTGCTGGTACATTGAGTGTAACACTTTCACAGCATCATCTTTTAGGATTTGAAATAGTTCAGCTGGAATTCCATCACCTCCACCAGCTTTGTTGGTAGTGATGCTTTCTAAGGCCCACTTGACTTCACATTCCAAGATGTCTGGCTCTAGATTAGTGATCACATCCTCATGATTATCTGGGTCATGAAGATCTTTTCTGTACAGTTCTTCTGTGTATTCTTGCCACCTCTTCTTAATATCTTCTGCTTCTGTTAGGTCCATACCATTTCTATCCTTTATCGAGCCCATCTTTGCATGAAATGTTCCTTTGGTATCTCTAATTTTCTTGAAGAGACCATAAGAGTAGGGCTCTGATATGATAGGATTAGCGGGCTTAGAAGAAGAGACAGCAGAGAATTTAAAAATCACTTGTCAATTGGCTCTTGGTCTCTCTCTCTCTTTCCACTGAAAAGAGGTCATGTGAGCAGTCACATGGCAGCCACCTTCTACAAAGCAGGAAGAGAAACATCACCAGAAACTGATAATGCTGACTATCTGATCTCCCACTTTAAGCCTCAGAACTATGAGAAAATAAATTGTTGTTTAAGTCACTTAGGCTGTGGTATTTTGTTATGATATGAGTGTGTACTAAGTCACTTCAGTCTTGTCCAACCCTGTGACCCTGTGGATTGTAGTGCACCAGGCTCCTCTGTCCATGGGATTGTCCAGGCAAGAATATTGGAGTGGGTTGCCATGCCCTCCTCCAAACTAATATGCAGAGCTTTATCTACTCATTCTTTTAGTGTAGATCTGAAGCTGATAAAGTATATTAATTTTCCTTCCTTGGAAAATTTCATAATTATTTCTGGGAATGCTCACTGCATGTAGAATTCTGGGTGAACAATTCTCTTATTTCAGAATATATATATATATATATATAATGCCATGCTACTGATTTTTTTTTTTTAGAAATCTAAAGCTGTTCAACTTTTTTTTTTTTTTTACCATAGATAAGATTTAAATACTCACTCTTTTAAGACTTATATTTACCTTTAGTTTTCAGAAATTTAACTATGAAATATCTTGGTGTGAATGTTTCTGGGTTTGTACTGTGAACTTTCTTGCTTCTTGAATCTGTACATTTATGTTTTTTGTCAAATTTGGTAAATTTTTAGTTGTTGTTTTTTGTTTTTGTTTTTAGCTTTATCTTCTTTCTCCTCACCTTGTGGGCTTCTGATGATGTAAATGTTTATTAGTTTTTGGTAATCTTAGATTGAGTAATTTTTGTTGCTTTATCTTCCAGATTACTGATTCTTTTCTCTGAACTCATCATTCTGCTGTTAGGCCCATTCATTGAAGATTTTGAGCTTTTATTTATTTATTTATTGAGGATTGGTTGGTATTGTATTAGTCAGTTTTAAAATTTTTCATTTGGTTTTATTTTGTATCTTCTGATTCTTTGCTGATACTTTTTATCTTCACTGTGTTTGTAATTACTTGTTGAAGCATTTTTATGAAGACTATGATCATTCTGCTGTTAGGCCCATTCATTGAAGATTTTGAGCTTTTATTTATTTATTTATTGAGGATTGGTTGGTATTGTATTAGTCAGTTTTAAAATTTTTCATTTGGTTTTATTTTGTATCTTCTGATTCTTTGCTGATACTTTTTATCTTCACTGTGTTTGTAATTACTTGTTGAAGCATTTTTATGAAGACTATGTTGAAATTTTTGTCAAATGATTCTAGTATCACCATTGCCTCTGTATTGGCATCTATTGATTGTCTTTTTAAATTCCATTAGAGATGTTCTTATTTCTTGGCACAATGAATGACGTTCTGTTAAAACCTGGACATTTTTGCTATTATCTTATGAGACTCTGGATCTTATTTAAGCCTGTTTTTGTTGGCTGTCTCTGCACAGACAGGAGATAGTGGCCCTTTGATACTGCCAGGAGAGGTTAGAAGTATAGGTTCCCCATTTATACTCTATTATCATGGAGAGGAGCTTCTTGTTATTCTTGGATGAGTGTGGTAGTTCCACCTCCCCAGCTAGACACGTGTTGATGCCAGAAGAGTAGTGTGCTTTATTATCGCTTCTCGTGTGGCCTCCACTGACACCATGGGCAATGGTAAAAGTCCTTTCAATGATGAAAGACCTGATTCTCCTCTAGAAAGTAAGAGGAGTGATTCCCTTTATTTCCAGGTGGGGATGAAAGCCCAACAAGGGTGATTCATTTCCCTAAGTAGGGATTAAAATTACAACTTCCTATTCAACCTTCTTTGACATCACCCTGGAAAGGGTTCTAGGTACCTCTCTATAATCTAGCAAGAGTGGAAATCTAGGATCCTCATTTGGCCTTTGCTGCCTGGATTTGACATAAGACCACCGTTTTCTCTGTGGTGCATTTGGCCAGATTAGAACAGTGATTATCTAAAAGTTTTCTTGCTTGCCAGTCTGCCCCTTTCCTTGTCCTTTGGCTAAAGACAGCAAGCTTTTGTAAGGGGATTTTTGTTTCCATATCTGCTGACATTTCTGAGTTTACAGCTTCAACCCCAAAGTTTGAGATGTATGATCATGATAAACAGAAAACACACATACTCATCACCACATCATCCTTTGGGTTTCAAGATTCTTAGCTAGTCTGCCTTCTTCTCTTCAATCATTCAAAGTCCCCTTATGTTTGTTTATGTATAATGTTTGGGGTTTTCAGTTATACTAAGTAGGAATACACCTATTCTCTCTTTTCAAATGCAGAAATTCAAAGATTGAATTTTAAAACCATCCTGGGAATAAACTTCAATCAAGTATATATGTAGCTATGTGTCTTTGACTTAAAATAATTAGCATTTTGAGACAAGGAAATGACTCATGTAAGGGCAAGTAGAATATAATGATCTTGCTGAGGCAAAAGGATCAAACCACAGAGAAGATGAAGGCTTACTAACTCAATATGAGATGTTTGACTACAGAGAATAGACTTACCTCACTATTACAGTCCACATTCTAGAGCCTAGGAATGGCAAAACCACACAATTAGTATCTTTTCCAGAATTCTATTACGAGCAGGAACAATCAGATTCTCAGTGGCCACCTGCTTAATACTAGTTTAATAACTCCTCTTAAGATGTAGTACTAGATGTTTTGGTCCAAATTTGGTTTGGGGGGCCCGTTTCATGAACATTTCATTTTGTTTCTGGATGTACAGCCAATATAAAAAGATCCATTCCTTTAATTTTGAAAGTAGAGAAACACATGAAGCAAAAATAAACCTAGGTACTCCCTTGTAGAGATGGTAAATGAAATTTAAGAATAAAAAAAAAAAGAATAAATATAATCATCACTGTGTTATGAACCATCTTAAAATTCCTTCATGGTTTACAACCATGGGCTCCTTCAGATAATCCGGTTATGGTGTGCAATGCCATAATGCCTGTTTCATGGCAAAGTCTTGTCATGAAAAAAGACCTTGAAAGCATTCCTTCAAGTAATAGACACCCTTTTGTAATGGGGAACAGGTTTAGTAGAATAATGATTTGTTCTTATATAATAATCTGCATATTAGAATTTGAAGCAAAGTTCTTCTTCCAAATTTAATTATAAAGTGGAAAGCTTTTATTAATTTGTTCATTTTTTAAGTAGAAAGAGAAAGAACATACTCTTATATAACTTCATATCCAAAAAAAAAAAAAAAAGTGTAAATCCCAACCATCTTGACAAAGAATGTCCATTAATTAAAAATGGCTGTTGATATTTTTAACGTATCTTTTTACATACTGAACACTTGCTTTGGGTAAGAATTTGACAAACCAAAAACATATGGCAATTTTTTTTTCAGGGTTGTGTTCAATAAGTGTCATCAGCATTTCAAAATGTTGAAGAAGTTCCTTTGGTAGAGAAAGTGAGACACCACATTCAGTTTTCCAAACCACAGAGATGTTGCGAAGGAAATGTGAAGGACATACCCAAACAGGGAGTCAGTTTTGGTGACAAAGGGACCAGAAAAACAGACAAATCCTCTACAATATGGGCCGAAAATCAAAAATACTTTGCAACACTACAATGGTTCATGCCAAATATCTAGAAACGCTTTCATTAGCTATCTTTATTGGTAATTTTTATATTCCTCTAATCATGTGTCACCTGACTGAACTACAGCAGAGAAACCTACATTTAGTTTGTCCCTTGAGCAATATTATGTGGTTTCAAAACCACAGCTGTAGGAAGAGGAAATCCATTTGATGTTTCCATTAGTTTATTATTCAAGTTCAGTCCATTAGCAATCATTTTAGATGGTGAAATACCAATATGCTGTAGTGGTGGGAGCCCTGGACTAATAAACAAATTACTTGAATTTGACTTCTTACGACCACTAATGACACAATGCTTTTCTGAGTACTTCCTTATTTGTAAATTAGAAAAATAAAAGCTGCTCTGAGTACCTTGCTGGGTGGCTCCAAGGAACAACAGCAAAAGAAAATATTTATGAAGGGAAATTCACACCAAAGCAGTCATGAAACTTTTACACAGCAGAATGTCAAGTGGTTCTAGCTGGAGACTAAATTGGCACAAAGGCTCAAGAGAGGATATTTGTTAGTGTAGATGTTGGGAAGCAGTATGTGAACTTATATCTGTACAGTAGTTATATTTCTTTAGGCAGCATTCAGCTGTTCTTCTTAAAACACCCAGTATCATCAAGGTACAGGTGCATTCACACATACACACAAACACATACACATACAAACTGGTCTAATACTAATTTAGTACTATCTGAATGTCTGCTCTGTATCAGCTGTTGTGCTCAGGGATAAAAGGGAAAGCAATTCCAATATAAACTTTCCTTCTATGGAGCATACATTATGATGCAGAAGACATGTAATTCCACTCTAACCTTCAAAAATGTGCAATGACAACACAAACTGCAGAAAGTAGAATTATACTGTTATCAACATTTATTATGTTAGCATGAATATATTAGTGTATTATTATTTTTAATTAAAAAATAATTTCAGTGTTATTGTCTCATTCCCTTGCTAACATTAAATATACATAATTATAACTTTTGTTGTTATTGATGCTGTTGTTCAGTCACTCAGTTGTGTCCAACTCTTTGTGACCCCATGGAATGCAACACGCCAGGCTTCCTGTCCTTCACCATATCCTGGAGCTTGCTCAAATTCATGTCCATTGAGTCAGTGATGCCGTCCAACCATCTTGTCCTCTGTCATCCCCTTCTCTTCCTGTCTTCAATCTTTCTCAGCATCAGAGTCTTTTCGAATGAATTGTCTCTTCACATCAGGTACCCAAAGTTTTGGAGCTTTAGCTTCAGCATCAGTCCTTCCAGTGAATATTTAGGGTTGATTTCCTTTAGAATTGACTGGTTTGATCTAACTTTATGTCTAATTAATACATAAGTAATTGACCTTATATCTCAGAAATTGAAGCCCCATAGTATTCAAAAGGTAATGTGAAATCTAGGGAAAAAAAAAAAAAAAACAACGTTATCCAAAGGTGGCCAGGGCAATTTTGTGTTCTCTTTTCATGAGATGGTTAGCACATATTGTTTTTAATGAGAAACGTGATTTTTCTATATCTTTATTTAGAAGTTAAAATAATGTCAAGTCAACAAGGGGAAGACAACAGTATCTTTCTTCATTATCAAATTAGATAAGCTAGAGTTAGATCTTCTAGAATTCTGTTTTCTATATTTTTCTGGATGAGAGTAGACCAAAGAGAAATTGCATAGTATTTGAACAGGAAGCCAAGCAATGCCTATTAACTCCTGAAGGCCACTAGCAGCAGAGGGTGGGGAGAAATGTCAAAATAAAGATAGCATTAGATCAATAAAATGGTGAGTTCAACAGCCCAGAAAGTTATGTATTGTTGACTCAAAATGATAGCTGTGTAAATCTGAAAGTAACCAGTTTGGACTGGTCATACAGACTTGGACTTCAGCAGCAAAGTCTCCAGGTAAAAAAAAAAAAAAAAAAAAAACTGTAGAATAGATAGCATGATTGAGATAGAGATAAAATCAAGGCTGAATAAGAGGGAAAAAAATCAATCCAAAAATCCAAGTAAAGTTAACAATTGTATACGCAATTATGCACAAATTACTAGTCCAAATTTAAAAAAAAAAAAAAGAAGTCTGTGACCTTTCTGAGGAAAAATGGAATGGATTTTAAGCAATAGATAGAATGAACAAAAAGCTAGATGACCTGACAGAAAAAATATGTTTCTTCTTTTCAACAAGAAAAACAAAATAAAAGTATTTAGAAACTTTTGAGCATTTGGAACCTCAGTAAGAAATGAGAATAGATTTGGGCATTGTCCTAACAATCTCAATGGAATTATGACAATGTCATTGTAGAACAGGAGACATAATTACATCACACCACTTGACACTGTTGTAAAGGTTATTTAGTTAGACATATGAATTTAATTGCAATTTATATTTTTCAACTTTTAGAATCAGCCTATGTAATATCCAGATGACTAAATTCTTAATGCAAAACAATATAAATGAATTCAACACTGAAGAAATAGCCATAAGACATTATGATGATGCTTCATATTATAATATATTATCATGACAGATCAAGTCTTAGAAAACAAGAATAAAGACACCATGTAATGTGCTTTACTTGCTACAACTTTTTGAGAAAATAGCATCACATCCCGTATGGGCTGGAGTCAGGAATATTATTCTATACACTTGTACTCTACATCATAAAAACAAATTAGCATAGAGTATAAAGCATTAGGGGTTTCCCTCGTGGCTCAGCGGTAAAGAATCTGCCTACAATGCAGGATTCGCAGGAGACAGAGGTTTGATCCTTGGCTTGGGAAGATCCTCTGGAGGAGAGCATGGCAACCCACTCCACTATTCTTGCCTGGAGAATCCCATGGACAGAGGAGCCTAGTGGGCTACAGTCCATAGGGTCACAAAGAGTCAGACATGACTGAAGTGACTTAGCATGCACGCATATAATGTATTGATCTCTATGTTCCTTGAAAATCTGGTTTTCTTTGAAGGTGACTTATAGATTGANGCCTGGAGAATCCCATGGACAGAGGAGCCTAGTGGGCTACAGTCCATAGGGTCACAAAGAGTCAGACATGACTGAAGTGACTTAGCATGCACGCATATAATGTATTGATCTCTATGTTCCTTGAAAATCTGGTTTTCTTTGAAGGTGACTTATAGATTGAATGTTTGTGTCCTCCTGCCTCCAATTCATGGCTTGAAGATTTAACCCCAATGGGATTATATTGGAGATGGGACCTCTAAGAAAGCAATGAAGGTTAAATGAAATCATAAGGGATTGTGTTCTGACAGGATTAGTGTCATTATAAGAGATATCAGAACTCTCTCTCACACACAGATACATACTCCCCACATGCAAGCACTGAGGGAAAGGCCATTTGAGATCATATGAGGACCTAGCAAGATGGCCAGAAAGGGAGTTCTCACCAGAAACAGATTGGCCAGACATTGACCTTAGGCTTCTAGCCTTCAAAACTCTGAGAAAACAAATTTTTGTTTTAAGCCATTCAGTTTACAATATTTTGTTCTGGCAGCCCAAGCTACAGCAGAGACCAATGCAGGCTTAAAAAGTTGAAGAGAAACTAAATGCCCACTGTTTCTAGTTTAATCATGTTATCTCCATGTTTATTTGACTTATACTTGTGTTTGATACCAGAGTTTTCCTGATGAAAGGAGAAAGATGTCTAAGTCACCAAGAGAGCATTTCTGAAAACATTCAATGTCAAAAGCATTTAAGTGCAATATCACTTCTCTTTCCTACTGTTAATCATTTTTCTCTCTTTTTGCCATTTTATACATTAATATTTAATTGTAAAATAACTTCTGAGTTACAGAAAAGTTGTTAAAAATTTACAAAAAACCTCTCTTACTTCCTCAGCCATATTCAAAAATGAATATTTTGCCCAATTGCTCACTCATTCTCTGTCTCCCTCTCTTCATCTTTTCCCACTTTATGTGTACATGTAAATAACATGAGAATATAAACATATAAATCTAAAGTTTTGAGATTAAGTTGTAGATATCACACTTCCTTATTTCCTGACTACTTTAGAATGTACTTTCCAAGATCAAGAACATTCTCTTATATATTCACCATGACTATGAGCTTTCTTCTTTCTTTCTATATGTCTTTCCGATAATTTTGTAGATTGTATTTGGTTAGTTTTGTTCACATCCACAAGCACATCCCAGTATTCTGAATGTGGGAATCTAGGTAGAATAAGAAAGTATAAGTGTTTGTATAAGAATTCATGAATTCAGTTGCCATGGTGAAATTATAAATAGGAGATTGGTGAAAATTCAAGTAGAAATAACCAAGCAGTCTTCTCAACTTTTTGAAATGAAATAATAATACCGTGCATTTTCATATCATACACAAATATCTCCTCATTCTATTTTTTTTCCTCATTCTCCTTTCTAGTTCTTTATGAAAGATATTCAAAAACTGATCTTCACTGAAAAACAAGACTAAACTCAAGCAGAAGATTGTTTTGGCAAAACATATTGGACTGATAAAAGACTAATTAGTATATTTGAGTTCAGGCCTCAGGACATTTTTTTTCCAAATGTTTTCATTTTTATTCATGATTTTGAATGTACCTCTCTTTTATTTTGAAACACATGCTTGTTTTGGAGGAAAACTTTGGCAACATGTTAAAAAAAAAGTTATAGCCAAGTGATTTAAATAGTGCTTATCAAGAATCTTTGATAAGTTTTTCTCTCCTACCACTATAAAATCTAGCAAACACAGTTCAGGGAGGTGTTCAGTCTTAAACAGAAATGTTGCAGCTTTGAACTGCATTAAAATCAAAAAGTACCTTTTTAGCTCTTACTTGAGACTTCTTGGTAATATAAACTCAAACAGAACACCCATAAAACACTGGTCTGTTTCTTTCATTTCATAAGGTTCTATGCTCTGTTAAACATTATGGTTGTTTTGTACATCCACGTATTCACTTTAACTCATGGATGCAATGAGAAAATGAATATTTTTTAGTTATTCAACTTAGATATGGGTTTCTCTGGTGGCTCAGATGGTGAAAGATTTGGCTGTAGTGCAAGAGACCCGGGTTTGATCCCTGTGTTGGGAAGATCTCCTGGAAAAGGAAATGGCAACCCACTTCAATGGCAAGTATTCTTGTGTGGAGAATCCCATGGACAGAAGAGTCTGGCAGGCTACAGTCCATGGGGTTACAAAGGATCGGACATGACTGAGTGACTAAACACACACGCAACTAAGATACAAGGGGCTTCTTCAAAAGACTGAGTCAGAGTTGAAAGATTGATTAGTGAACACCACCGCAAAGAACAATCATAAGGCTCCATTTTTCTTTATAATTAAGTTGATCTCCTATAAAAAAAAAAAAAGTTGATCTCCCTATTAGAATAGGTAAAATTATATTGTTTGAGTTCTGGATCTGCAAGATGTTAGAAAATATGTTTAAAAATTAATGTGGAGACATGACATACCCACTTATTTGTTTTCCATCTGTCTTGAGATATGCATAATTGACCTATAACCCAGTTAGGGGTTAAGTTTGAGGAGTACAATGTCTTGATTTAATACACTCATCTACTGCAAAATGATTACCACCGCAGCATTAGCTAAAACCTAAGTCATATTACCTAAATACTATCTGTGTGTGTGTGTGTGTGTAGTGAAGACACTTAAAATCTACTCTCCAAGCAACTTTCAAGTATGTAATATAGTATTACTGACTGTAACAACTATGCTGTACATTAGATCCCAGAATTTATTCATCTTATAAGTAAAAGTTTGTATCCTTTGACCAGTATCTCCCTATTTTCCCTCCATCCCACTCTGATAGCTGTCATTCTACTCTTGGCTTCTAGTGGTTCAGCTTTTTAGATTTCACATGTGAGTGGTGTCATGTAGTATGTGTCTTTATCTGACTTCACTGACAGTGATGCCCTCAGGGTCTCTCCATGTTTCCACAAGTGGTGAGTCACTCTCTTCTCATGACTGAGTAATACTCATACTACATACATCTCCTTTATCCATTCATCTGTTGACAACATCTGCCATTTCTATATCTTGGCAATTGTGAATAATGCCACAATTAACACAGAGGTGCAGAAATCTCTTCAAAACCCTGTTTTCATTTCCTTTGCATATATAGTCAGCTATAGGGTTGCTCAAGCATATATTAGTTTCATTTTTGAGAAACCTCCATACTAAATATATTTCATAGTGGCTGCACCAATTTACATTACTATCAACAGTCTACAAGCATTCCTTTTTCTTCTCTTTTCCATAATTATAAGATGTTTTGATATATTCATGTAAAATTTGTATTTTTAAGTAAATTTGTATTTTAAATATGGTGTCAATATAGACTTTAGACTTTGGGTAAAACTGCAACTAAAATCATATACTAAAATGATACCTGTTAAGTGTGCATTTTCTAACTTTAAATATTGCAACCATTATTGAAACTCATAAGATGAAGAACAGATGTACCTCCATTGTATGGCAAAAACCACTACAATATTGTAAAGTAATTAGCCTCCAATTAAAATAAATAAATATGAAAAAGAAACTCAGAAGAATAAGTAACTGTTAAATTATGAGAATGACTCACTGTGACCCTCTAGTAAATTACTAAACAAATTCATTAAAAGAAAAATTCACTTTCCTTCTTTATGTAAATTACAAGAAGCCAATATATTGTGCTTTTTCATATACATTTTTTCCTTTTGTGAGATATACTATCACCTTAAAGTTTGTGGATATTTAGTGTCTCAACAGTTACCCAACACTGTTGCCCTTCACTAAATTTTCTAAACTTTGATGAGGGGAAGTGACTTAAAAAGAGCAATTCTGCCCCCTGGTGTTCTCTAAAATTGAGGGTAGCTGCTTGCTGCTGCGGGGAAGGCAATGGCACCCCACCCCAGTACTCTTGCCTGGAAAATCCAATGGACGGAGTAGCCTGGTGGGCTGCAGTCCATGGGGTCGCTAACAGTCGGACAGACTGAGCGACTTCACTTTCACTTTTCTCTTTCATGCATTGGAGAAGGAAATGGCAACCCACTCCAGTATTCTTGCCTGGAGAATCCCAGGGACAGGGGAGCCTGGTGGGCTGCCGTCTACGGGGTCACACAGAGTCGGACACGACTGAAGTGACTTATCAGCAGCAGCAGCTTGCTGCTGGGAAATCGCCAGTACTTTCTTGCTATGTTGCAAGTTGTAACACTGAATCAAAATTCTAGAATAATCAGCTCTGCCTTTCCCCCATTCTTTTTTTCCAAGCTTGCACAAAACAGTCACGGAATTTGGTTACTTTATCTGTACCTGTGTCAGGCTTAGAACTCATTCTTCAGGATTTTTACTAAGATTTGTAGATCCAAATAAAAAAACTTTAATTGAAACCGTAGGTTATTCTGTTTGAAATTTTAATTTAAACATATTTTTAAGCTTAGGATATATTTATGCATCTGAATTGCTGAATGGCTACTTGATAACTTGAACCACAGAGATTACATTTTAAAAACAAATAGGAAGAAAAATAACAAGCAAGCTTATAATTTTTAAAAATGACAACTTTTAGGAGCTAGGAAAAGTTGCATGTTTTTTGGACTCAGATAATTGATAGAAGTAAACTATCAAACTTTTGTAAACTTCTTTTTGGGATTAAAAGATAAATCAACAGCAAAGAACTCATCGATAACAAAGAAATAATCACTAAGTTAACTGATGTCTCTACTCTTATAGTGGAAAGTGCTAGGAAATAATGCAAATGTTTAGAGGTTTCCAGTTTATCATTCCTCCCTAGGAAGACAGCACAGAAGATGAAATCCTATAAAAGTTGGCCTGAACTTATGAGTCTGTTTTCCCTTGAGACTTACATTACTGAACTCTTTGTATCATTCTGTTCCTTTTGTGTATTTATTTTCAAATTGAGGATGTAAGTTAGCATTCATAGAACCAAGCTTAAAATTGGGTATTTTTAACCTTAGAAGTCTATGAAAAAGCTTCATTAGAAACTTATTCATATATACACATAGTGGTTGAGGTAGAGAGAAACCATCATTGATTTTCCCCTGATTTTCAAAGAAGTCCATGACCCACCCCCACACTCCTCCCAAAGAAATAAAAATAACCATGAAAAAAATACCTCAAATTTCAACTCTAACCCATGAGATCAAATCATATCAGTTTACATGGTATGCTACTGCCACCTTGTGTCTAACCAATATCTCAGTTTCCATCAAAAGTACTAGCTGGAAGGATGACTCAGAGACATTCTGAATCCAGCCTGGAGGGTACCGCAGACACTTAAGGGAGCAGAACACAGAAAAAGAGTGAACTTCAGTCCGTTGGTCCCTTAAACCATCACTCGATTCTAATACTTAAGTACTTAACAGTGTGCAAGATATGCAGAATTAAAGACATCCTCAACAGTTAGTTTTAAATGACCCATGCCTGAAGCAGAAATTAGACCTAGCAGGATTTCCATAGAACTTCTAATTAGTAACATTATAAGTGGAGGCAAGAAGATATCACTGTCTCACTGAGATCCTACAAAGAATTTTCAAACCTTGGAGCCTTAACATTCTATCTAGGTGTTTCTGGATATTCACTCAATATGAATTGGTTTCAAAACTTTCTAAAGTTTAGGCATTTCAACTTGGAAAAAAAAAAAAAGGAAAAAAAATGCTCAGGTTTACTACACAAAATTAAGAGTTTCTCAGCCTGGTGATTTCTCATTATGTGGCCAAACTGATATGATATTTCACTACTGCATTTAAGTGTCCAAAAATTACTTCAGCTCTTACTTATTCTTATAATCTAAGAAATATAAAATTAATCACAGAATGTTAGAAAGAAAATACAAAAGTTCCCATTGGTAGCCTAACCAATTCAATGTTTACCTGTCAATTCCAGAAACATATAGCCCTTTATATATTTTTTAATATTATTAGCTTGTCTGCTTCATGAGAAGATGAATAAAGAGAGCTACTAACTGCCCTTGAATAACAAGTATATTCCGGACCCAAAGAAGGAATAAACTATTAAGTTTCTTTCTCATTATTGTGACTAAAAAATTATCTCAGTAAAACTTATGAAAGCCATGGCAGAAATTGTGGAATTATTTCCAGCCAGCACAGAATTTCTATTTAAGAGTGAACTTGAAATAGCCCTTCAATTAAAAAGGTATTGCAGGGACTAGACTTGAACCTGATTTTGAACAGCAAAGCAATAATAGGAGAAGGAGATTCTTATGTGGAGGGCATCACTCAATGTAACTTTTGCTAGGTTCTAAAGTACTCTGCTAGAAAGGTAGTATTTGGCCTCATAGCACTAGAATCAAAAGAACAGGCAGAAATAATTAGTCTCAAAATAAGCACAAATAAGGTCACCTTCTCAGGAGAAATTCACATTATATTTTTACAGATGGCGGAGACAGATGAGTATAGTTCAAAACTTTCATTTGAAAAGCATTACTCATATTCTCTCAATCAAATCAACCTCATCTGAGTCTTTGATTCTGTAATTAATTGGCTTCCCATACATGATAGGATTCCTCAAGGAATCTAAGAATTGTCTCCAGTAGGAGCCTCAGTGAAAATAAACCATGCAGGAATTCAAGTCTCTGAACCACAGTCGTCCAGGAACAAACATCTCTGTGCCATGTACCTGTCTGGGAATTCTCGAGGGAGGGCAGGCAAGCTCTCCACGTTGGCAATACTATTGTTGGGATACTGTATTGCTCCCGGCTTGCCCATCTGATAGCCTCTCCCAGAGGAAGAGCTGCAGGAACTGATAGACGCTTTCCTTCCACCTAATGCTTCTTGACCAATGAAAATAAAGTGCAGAAGCGGAAAAATCAGTAATCACGTAACAAAAGACCTCAGGCATAAAAATCTTTCACTTTGGACAGTGGAAACTTGATTTTGCTATAGCCTCTCTGAATTTTGCTTAGAAATCACAAAAACCATACTAGAAAAAATCATCAGAGACCATGTGTCCAGTTTCCTGCCCCCAGGGATCTGTTCTACAGGTCCCTTGCTTCACTGGTCACACCAGACTAAGAGCAGAGATGTTCTTTTTGGCTGTCTTTCCAGCACTCTGATTCTGCCTGCCTGTGCTCTCCACCCCCAGTTCTGTAGCTGCAGCATCCCTTCTCCCAAAGACATTGGCTGAACTTTGACATGAAGCTTCTCTTTAGGCCCATGGTGGCCTTCAATGCTAATCTGTCAAGTCATTCTCCTGATGTGATTCTGACTTCTTTGAATATTGCCCTTGTATCAGTGCACTACATCAGCCTTGCAAAAAAAGACGGACTTCTCAAGGCCCCTTCCAGCCTCCACTCTTGATGACTTCTGCATTGTTTTCCCAGCCACTGGACCAGGCTGCTCTAACTGGCACCGCTAAGAGTCCAGCCTTTTTCTCCAGTGCTACCCAAAGGCCAGGATGAAGTCAATTCACCTCAGTTCCTTTCTGCCTCAGAATAAACTTCTTGTGCATCCAAAGCACCTTTGCTGTTGCTCAGTCACTAAGTCGGGTCTGATTCTTTGGGACCCCATGGACTGCAGTGCTCCAGGCTTTCCTGTCCTTCACTATTTCCCGGAGCTTGCTCAAACTCATGTCCGTTGATTTGGTGTTGGCATCCAACCATTTCATCCTCTGCTGTCCCCTTCTCTTCCTGCCTTCAATCTTTCCCAGCACCAGGGTCTTTTCCAATGAGTCGTCTCTTCACATCAGATTGTCAAAGTATTGAAACTTCGGCATCAGTCCTTCCAATGAATATTCAGGATTGATGTCCTTTAAGATTGACTGATTTGATCTCCTTGCTGCCAAGGACATCTTGGAGAAGTTAAAATAACTTTTGACCCTACTCTGAGTTACAGGGAAGAAATATCTGTTCCAATGTTCTCCTAAGTATTTCTCCCAGAAGTCATTCATTTTTCAGGAAACACTTAGTGGCTTTTATTCCTAAACTGAAATCAGTAAAATTAATATGCAGAGCAAGCCTGTCCCCATGTGACATTGGTATCACTAAAATGTATGAGCATCAACATGAATGGTGAAATTGTGCTTTTCTCTGAGTTGCTGGAATAGGGAGTAATTTTTGTTTAAATAGGTTTCATGTTCATTCCAAAGTAGTTGAGCACAAGTATATTTTCTAACCACTCTGTATTTTTAAAGAAAATTTCTTTTGTTGTTACTTATTTACCGAAAGCCACATTTTATGACTTCAAACCTTCTTCATCCTTTAAAGTTGACATGAATTTGGCTCTTTGTGATTGATCTCAGGGCCTTTCTGACTGTGGTAATATCAGGAGTCTATATAAATTTCTTTCAAAAAGGATCAAAGAAAGATTCATTCTCTGTTCCCATAAAAACAGTTTTTAGAAACCTCTCCCCTCCTAGCATTCATCTTAAAAGAAATTAAAAAGTAGAGCAAACATTTCTATCCTTAAATACAATTGCACTTTTACAATTTCAAAAAAACTGAGCTTTTCTTATTTTGTCTGTATTCTACAATTAAATAAACTGTTACTGTCATTTGCAAGAAAGTATCTTGTAAAACTGGTTTATTATCAGACTTCCCTGGTGATCCAGTGGTTAAGAATCTGCCTTGCCAGTGGAGGAGACACAGTTTTGATCCCTGCTCCTAGAAGATTCCGCATGCCACTGGGCATGTAAGACCATGCACCCCAACTACTGAACAGAGAGGCCACTGCAATGCAAAGACCAGACACTGCAACTAGAGAGTACCCCCACCCTTTGCAACTAGAGAAAGGCCTCAGGCATCACCGAACACCAAGTGCAGTCAAAAATAAAATAATAAATTGATAGGTTTTCAATGAAAAACTAGGCTTATTATCATTTACCTTCCAAATGTGTGACTCTATGTGGATATGTATCTGTGTGTATTTGGGGATGAAGTGAGGTATAGCACACTTAAAGAATTTTTGAAAAGAAGCCCTAGGGAACAGGGTCTTATTACAATCACTTCTGGAAGAATAAAGGCTGTCCAAGACCTCCTGCCTCCCTGTAATGAACAAGTTGGGTGTAATCATTGTTCACTTCCCTATAGAGAAAAGAAACCTAACAATGCTTTAGAGAGCATTGGAAAGGGAAGGTCCACTTCTGTCTCACACTCCAACCCCACAAACTCATTCAACTGGTTCCATTTCTTTGTGCTGTTTTCATAGGACGATGATCATCTATTTTGGAGACTCGGTGGTAAGGAATCCACCTGCCAATGCAGGAAATGAGTGTTTGATCCCTGGGTTGGGAAGATACCCTGGAGGAAGTCACGACAACCCACTTCAGAATTCTTGCCTGGGAAATCCCATTGACAGAGAAGCCTGGTGGGCTACAGTCCATGGGATCACAAAAGAGTCAGACATGACTGAGAGACTAAGCAACAATCATTTATTTGCCATTCTGAAATCTAAGAAATGAAAATTTTGGGTTTTTTTTCCCCAATTCATTTAGTGCAAAATCTGAATTAAAGTTATGTATAGTCTTTATTTATTTTATCCCAATTAGTTGTTACCTTTCATTGCAAAAGTATGACTATATCTGGTTACAAGTTAGAGGTATTTATACCATAACATCTATCAAAATCTGAAGTTGTAGAATTTCTGAATTTCAAAATTGATCTGGCCCTAAGGTTCTTAGGGACTTCTCTGGTGGCTCAGGTGCTAAAGCATATCAGAGATTTGACCTGTGATTATATTCTCTGCAGCCAAAGATGGAGAAGCTCTATACAGTCAACAAAAACAAGACCAGGAGCTGACTGTGGCTCACATCATGAACTCCTTATTACCAAATTCAGACTTAAATTGAAGAAAATAGGGAAAACCGCTAGACCATTCAGGTATGACCTAAATCAAATCTCTTATGATTATACAGTGGAAGTGAGAAATAAATTTAAGGGCCTAGATCTGATACATAGAGTGCCTGATGAACTATGGAATGAGGTTCATGACATTGTACAGGAGACAGGGATCAAGACCATCCCCATGGAAAAGAAATGCAAAAAAGCAAAATGGCTGTCTGGGAAGGCCTTACAAATAGCTGTGAAAAGAAGAGAGGCGAAAAGCCAAGGAGAAAAGGAAAGATATAAGCATAGCCTTTCCCCCGCCGCTGTTGCTGCCCCCACCCACCGGCGACCCCCGGCTCCAGCCTCCTCCCGCCTTGCCCTTCGGCCTGGGAGGCTTCCCCCCACCTCCAGGCGTGAGCCCGGCTGAAGCGGCGGGAGTTGGGGAGGGGCTCGGATTGGGGCTGCCCTCGCCTCGAGGCCCTGGCCTCAGTCTGCCCCCACCTATCGGCGGTGCCGGGCCCCCCCTGGGGCTTCCGAAGCCAAAGAAGAGGACAGAGCCGGTGAAGATTGCGGCGCCAGAGTTGCATAAAGGGGATGTGAGTATCCGGGGAGGGCACCCCCACTGTCCACTGGGTTTGGGCATGGGCTCAGCTGTGGGAGGGACTTGTGGAGGCTCGGAGACTCTCCTGTAAATGCATCCGTTGATTCCGGACCACTGGATTCCTGGTACTGTGCGATTAGTTGAGCTGAAGTTTGTCGGCTTTGGGGAGTTAGGGTATTTGCCCTTGCGTGTTTCTCCAAACTGGACCCGCCCGCGGACAGGCCTTACACCATCACCTGACACTGATAGGGCTAGGCCTGGGGCTCCTTGATTGCGTTCTCTCTGTTGCATCTTCACCGCAGGTACCCCCCCCCCCCCGCAAACCCCCGAAGTACTCACAACAGCATAAAATGTGGCACTTGAAGAGATAACAGAAGACAATTCCTGAGCCCTTGGCCAACATTTAGAACTAATCTTTTGCGTTGCCTCTGAACTTAAAAGCATCAGGGTCTGAGTAAAAAGCATAGGAATCCTGGATTCTATTTTTGAGCGAAGTTAGGAAAGAAATTCAGTATTTATGGAGTACAGATTATTTGCCAGGCATTGACCCTTTCCTTGAATTACCACAGAACTGTGAGAGAGAACATTCTCATTGTTCCAGATGAGAAACAGGTGTCCAGTGTGTAAGATCCTACCTGGTGAAGGGCAGAGTGAAGATTCAGGGTTTAGCTGAACTGCAGGCCTACGCTTCGGTTTTACTATTTACATGTAGAAGAGGCAGTTGCGTCCTTTTCTGAACGTTGGGTCAGAAAAATTGAAGACCTGTTTTGGAGTGAGCACTTGGGAGATAGAAGAGACATCTGGGGGCAGGTAACACTTTAGAGTTATCTGGAGTTCTTCCCGTTCTTTCATTTCTAAAAGGTCAGTTGGTCCATGCCTCGCTTACCTCTGGTAACCCTCACAGGGAAGCTGATTTTCGCCCTTGATTCTCTTCAGACTTCCGACTCGGCCTGGAGGCTATTTCTGCTCTCTTCCCCCTAGATGTCTGAATGTTCTCTCCCTCACCTCTTTCAAATCTGGATTTGAAAGACAAGTTCCCAGTGAGGACTTGCTAGCCAACCTATTTTCAGTTGTAACTTCCTGTCACCCACTCCGCCCCACCCCACTTCTTTTATTTTTCTCCATAGCACCACCATCTAAGATATTATCACCATCTAGTTCAGTTCAGTCGCTCAGTCACGTCCGACTCTTTGCAGCCCCATGGTCTGCAGCACTCCAGGCTTCCCTGTCCATCACCAACTCCTGGAGCTTGCTCAAACTCATGTCCATAGAGTTGGTGATGCCATCCAACCATCTCATTGTTTGTCATCCCCTTTTCCCACCTTCAATCTTTCCCTGCATCAGAGTCTTTTCAGATGAGTCAGTTCTTTGCATCAGGTTGCCAAAGTATTGGAACTTCAGCTTCAGCATCAGTCCTTCCGATGCATATTCAGGACTGATCTCCTTTAGGATTGACTGGTTGGATCTCCTTGCAGTCCACGGGACTGTCAAGAGTCTTCTTCAACACCACAGTTCAAAAACATCAATTCTTCGACACTCAGCTTTCTTTATAGTCCAACTCTCACATCCATACACGAGTACTGGGACTAGACCATAGCTTTGACTAGATGAACGTTTGTTGGCAAAGGAATGTCTCTGCTTTTTAATATTCTGTCTAGGTTGGTCATAACTTTTCTTCCAAGGAGCAAGCGTCTTTTAAATTTCATGACTGCAGTTACCATCTGCAGGGATTTTGGAGCCCAAGAAAATAAAGTCTCTTACTGTTTCCATTGTTTCCCCATCTATTTGCCATGAAGTGATGGGACTGGATGCCATGATCTTAGTTTTCTGAATGTTGAGTTTTAAGCCAACTTTTTCACTCTGCTCTTTCACTTTCATCAAGAGGCTCTTTAGTTCTTTGCTTTCTGCCTTGAGGGTGGTGTTATCTGCATATCTGAGGTTATTGATATTTCTCCCGGCAATCTTGATTCCAGCTTGTGCTTCATCCAGCCCAGCATTTCTCATGATGTACTCTGCATATAAGTTAAATAAGCAGGGTGACAATATACAGCCTTGAAGTACTCCTTTCCCCATTTGGAACCAGTCTGTTGTTCTATGTCCAGTTCTAACTGTTGCTTCCTGACCTGCATACAGATTTCTCAGGAGGGAGGTAAGGTGGTCTGGTATTCCCATCTCTTGAAGAATTTTCCAGTTTGTTGTGATCCACAGGATCAAAGGCTTTGGCATACATAGTCAATAAAGCAGAAGTAGATGTTTTTCTGGAACTGTCTTGCTTTTTCGATGATCCAGGGGATATTGGCAGTTGGATCTCTGGTTCCTCTGCCTTTTCTAAATCCAACTTGAATGTCTGGAATTCATGGTTCACATATTGCTGAAGCCTGGCTTGGAGAACTTTGAGCATTACTTTGCTATGTATGAGATGACATACTAACCATCTCACATACTGTGTATTTAATTTGCCTCTCTTCTTTTGCTAGTGTACACACTCCATGAAGACAGGGCTTATTGTTTATTTTTTTCACTGCTGAATTCCTAGTAATTAAAGGAATGCCTGGCACATACTGAGTACTATCTGAATATTTTGAGTGAATGAATTCAAATGACTGTGGATTCTTTATGGAAGGTATTTCCAGAATCTCTCTTACTATCTTGTTCCAAACTTTTCCCAAATCATTTCCCCCTTCTTTTTTACCCAAGTCTGTTATTTCTAAGACTAGGGTTCCAAAAAGCCTTCTGTTGCTCCACTGAAACTTAAGTTTGCTCTTGATTTAACCTGGAACAAAGGAAAGTTCCTAAGACAGAGGAAAATAGATTCATTTTTGGGGCATTTTGTTTTCACAGTTTTCTTCCTAAATTTCCTTTCAGCCTAATTATGATATATAGGGGAAGATGGCACTTTGAGCTAGCTTGCTTCCCTCCACAGTGACAATGGAAAAACTCATCAGGTAGCATCAGGAAAAGTGCTGGTAGAGGCTGTAGAATCTTCCATTTAGGCCGGCTGAAGTGGCGGAAAATTCTGAGGACTTTTACTTATCCCTCTTTTATAAGTACAATTTGCTAAATTCCTGAGATAAATTGTGAGATGGATAATTAGAATAAAACCAAACCCTAGCCCTTAACTGGTTCAGTTTCCCATTTTTGTTCTGTACAAGTTAGTGTTTTGTTTTCTGAACATGTAATTCCTGGGAAAGGTAGCCTAAGAGAGTTCTAAGGTGAATAGATAAGGGTGACCTTTGCCTTTGAAATATCTGTGGGTTTAAGGTCCTGTGGTTCTAAGCTCTGTGTCTTGTGCTTATTGGCTTTCAGTAAACATCTGAGTGAATGAATTAGGTTTCCTTAAATAATTTTCCTTTAGAATTTGGTGCTAAAGTGGAATCAATTAACTCTGAACTCTCGTTCATTCCTTCATTCACTGTTGAGCTGATTCTCTGTGCCAGGCGCTGAGTACAGTAGTGAGTGTAATAGGCCCTACTGTAAAAGGAGCCGATGGTCTGTGTGGGGGGAGACAGGCAAGGTCAAGTCAGGAGGGCCGTGAGAGAGCTGGTGCCATGGGAGCTCTCCTTTGGGGCACCAGTCAACTTTAGAGGTTGGGAGGCTTTCAGGAGGAGATGATGTCTACACTTTAGAGATAAGACAAGTGAGCAGAAGGTAGCCAGAGAAAGGGGTGATGAAGAGGAGGACATCAGGCAGAGGGAACGGAATGTACAAAAGCCGTTGTACAGAGAATGCAAACGCTTTGCGGGAAGCTTTACTAAGGCACCATGGCTGCAGTGCATGGTGGGCAGGGGCAGTGATGAGAGAGGAGGCTGGAGAGAAGGAGGTTGAGGCCAGATGATAATGGGCCTTGGAGACAATGCCCAGGCCTTTGTACGTAATTCTAGGGTAGTGAAAAGCCCTTAAGTCTGAGCAAGAATCCTCTGATCACAGGGTGCCAAGAGGTTGGAGGGAACCAGACTGGTAGAGACAGTGTGAGAGATGATAGTGCCTGGATGAGGGAGTCGTGGGGAAGGAGAGGATTGGAGGTTCCAGGTCTTTTTTGGAGGGAGAAGTGGTAAGACCAGGAAATTGATTGGATATCGTGGGTGAAGGCGGAGAAGGCAATGGCACCCCACTCCAGTACTCTTGCCTGGAAAATCCCATGGGTGGAGGAGCCTGGTGGGCTGCGGTCCATGGGGTTGCTAAGAGTCAGACACGACTGAGCGACTTCACTTTCCCTTTTCACTTTCATGCATTGGAGAAGGAAATGGCAACCCACTCCAGTATTCTTGCCTGGAGAATCCCAGGGACGGGGGAACCTGGTGGGCTGGCGTCTTTGGGGTCGCACAGAGTCAGATACGACTGAAGCGACTTAGCAATAGCAGCATGGGTGTAGGAGAGGGGTCAAGGCTGACCTTTTGGCTCAGGCAGCTGGGAGGGTAGTGGTGCTCTTTATTTGGGGGAATACAAAGGCAGAGCAGGTTGGGGATTAGTTAGATTTAATTGGTTACAAGTATAAGAATCTGCTCCAAGCTAGCATAAGTGGAAATGCATCATAAATATACTGAGGTACCCTGGAAGGGGCCTGGAATCAGGAGTTGGAGATCTGTCAGGGACCCACACAGCTTCTCTTTGCACCTTTAATTCATTCTTCTTTGTCTGAAGACCAGTTTCCTCCACTTGTTAACTTTTGTTGCAGACGAAAGATGGCCACCTATACCTCCTTGGTTTTTCATTCCTTCCTTTTAGTGATTGGCCCAGATTGAACTATAGTTTTAGTTCGGTCTGGTTTTCTGGGAGAGAGACTATGATTGGTTTGATTTGTGTCAGCTCACTGATCAGCCACAGTTAGGGAACAGGGGAAATTCTCTCTCCAGGTACGTTTCAGTATCGAATTCAGTCAGCTTTTGACTTATGTGAGTCAAAAATTAGGAATGATCCATAAAATGGGGAATCATCATTCCCTTTTCCCTTCTTACTGTTCTTTTTCTGAACAGTGGTTAAGAAAGTCAGCCTGCTGATTTTGCGGGCTTACGAGATGCAGACTTTTAAAATTAGGATACCAAAAAAAGCAAATTAGAGGAATAAGTTTGCTCTAAGGGCTTTCTGTCATGTAATGTGCCTTCCAACACAAAGAAATTTCAGTTACTTGGATTAGTGTTACGCATCCTTTCAAATTGCTTACGCAGGTAGTGAAAGATTTGAAGCTGTGAAATTGAAATTTCACTAATTTTGGTCACTTCTGTTAAGAGTTGACTGCAGTGAATTTAGCTAGGACTTAGCCCTAGATAGAAAGGGAAAGAGGAATGCGCCAACATATGTGGGTCACCTGTGGAGTGTCTTGACACTGTGCTGGGCACATCAGCAACTCTAAGCCTAACCCCTAGTTTACAGGTGAGGATATAGGAATTTAGAGAACAGAGCTAAAATTACTGAAGCTATAGTTTGAGAGGAGCAGAAGTCATATTTGCTCCCAGGTGTGTTGTGTTCCTTTCTGTCTTCAGTTCAGTTCAGTTCATTTACTCAGTCGTGTCCACCTCTTTGGGACCCCGTGAATTGCAGCACGCCAGGCCTCCCTGTCCATCACCAACTCCTGGAGTTCACTCAGACTCATGTCCATCGAGTCAGTGATGCCATCCAGCCATCTCATCCTCTGTCGTCCCCTTCTCCTCCTGCCCCCAATCCCTCCCAGCATCAGTGTCTTTTCTAATGAGTCAACTCTTCGCATGAGGTGGCCAAAGTACTGGAGTTTCAGCTTCAGCATCATTCCTTGCAAAAAACACCCAGGACTAATCTCCTTTAGGATGGACTGGTTGGATCTCCTTGCAGTCCACGGGATCTCCTCCTCTGTCGTCCCCTTCTCCTCCTGCCCCCAATCCCTCCCAGCATCAGAGTCTTTTCCAATGATAGAAATATTGATGGAGAGTCTTGTTGATTGTGTATAGGTAGTTATTCATCCAATATCTTATGTCCTAGCTTTCTTTCCTTTAGAGGTAATTAACTGTTCAGTTTATGTTAAGTATTATTGTTAAAACAATGGCATTTAAAAAGAAAAGAGAAAGTTGGGCTATGATGGGGAGAACACGGATGATTAGGTCATGACGTAGACATGAGATACTTATGAACACCTGTTCTGGGCTCCATGGAAGAGTGGAGGGTGCCAATTCTGAGTTGAAAGGTACAGGTCAAGTTTTTGCTTGACTTCTTCCTCAGAATCTTGGGTAAATAATTTCATCTTGTTTGGGCTTACTTAGACCATCTGTAAAAGAAGATTAGGCTGAATAAACTTAAGATCTTTTGCAGCTCCTAAGGGTTGTGATGTTGGATGTGTTGGGCATTGTGTTATCTTCTGTGGCCCTTAGAATAGTGGAGACAATCCTAAGCCCTCATGGGGTGGGGGGGTGGTGTCAATGTTCAGCAGGTGAAATATACATCAAATCTTACTTAGTTTACAAAGGGGCAAAATACTACAGGAAAACATTCCACTTTTTTTTTTTTTTTGAGTGATTATTGACTTTAGAATGCATCAGGAAGCATACGTCTATTTTAAGTAGGAAAGTGAGAAGTTGATCATCTAAGAATGACCATCTAAAGTAAAGGTAGGGTAAGGACACAAAAGGAATTAGAATGTCCCTTCCTGCCATGGACAGAATGGTTGTGTCCCCCAGAATCGTATGTTAAATTCTAACCCCCAACATGATGGTATTTGGACGTGGGGCCTTGGGAAGGTGCTTGGGTTGTAGGAGTGGAGCCCTCATAAATGGAATTAGTAACCTTATAAAAGAGACTCCAGAGAACTGACTGGCTGCAGNTGACCTTTTCCAGTCCTGTGGCCACTGCTGAGTTTTCCAAATTTTCTATCATAGTTCCTACCAAAAAGAAGAGTCTTGAGCAACCAGAACTAGGAAAGTGGTACTATGAGGAGTGCAAAAGTGGGAGAGAAAATGATGCCCTAACTGAACGGGCAGATGTAAGAACATGTTAGAGACCAAAGGGGAAAACAGTTGATGAATCTAGCTAATTGGGATAATAGCAGAGAGGCGTGTATAAGTGATTAGAGTTTGGAGCCTGGGGGTTGGTGGGGGGCGGTGGTCTGTGCTTGGGCTCTGATTTTCTTCTTGGCTTCTGGCCCTGGCAACTAGTGATTGCTTTTTGGAAAGGGAGTCTGTCAGAACCAGAGCCTGGGAAGATAAGGCGGAGGCTGCCATGGGGAGTGAGGCTCTCATAGATTAGCAGATCCCACTGGGCCAGGCTTAATGGAGAACGTCTGTTTCCGTTCTTGCTCAGCAGTCTCGGGGTGTCTGTGTCTTGTCACTCTTGGCAGCTGGAACAGAGAGGACAGTGGTGGCCACTGAGGCGCAGGCTCTTAGGAGACCAAGAAGAAATGCAGCGCGTCATTCTTAAGAGACACAGCCAGTTTGTGTCTCGAAAACCTGGGAATGCCTCTTCTGGCTCAGCCTACTTCTTCCAGCCCTGGGTGCTCCTGTATCTCTAGCATCATCCTCCTCTCTGGGTCCGATGACACAGACCCACTTAGACCGCCTTGCGCTGGTCTTTAGCACTCTAGGAGTTGACTCAACAGCCTCCTTTTAGTATACTCCTGTGGAGGACACTTTGGCAGGTTCTCAAAAAGTTAATTAGAATGATCCAGCAGTTTCACTCGTAGGTAAAAAGAATTGAAAACAGGGACTGAAACAAATACTTGTATGCTAGTGTTCATAGCAGCACTGTTCACAGTAGCCAACAGGTGGCAATAACCCACATTTTCAGCAACAAATGAGTGGATACACAAAGGGTGGTGTATACATAAAATGGACTATTACTCAACCTTAGAAAGGAATGCAGTTCTGATACATGTTACAGTAGGGATGGACTTTGCAGACATGCTCAGTAAAATAAGCTCGACACAAAAGGACCCATCATGTGATTCCATTTGTATGAGGCACCTAGAGCAGGCAAATGAAGAGATTTTAAGTGGTATAGAGGTTACTGGGAAATGGGGAATTATTGTTAATAGGTACAGAGTTTGAGATGAGGAGAAGTTCTGGAGATAGTGGTGATGGTTATACAATATTATGAATGTACTTAATGCTACTAAATTGTATGCTTATAAATGGTTAAAATGATACATTTTATGTTATATATCCTTTACCATGATAAAGGGGAAAAAAACCCAGTATGGTCATGTACCTTTCACCATCAAGGAAGTTCTCGTTGTATCTAAATTCAGTACTGTGCTTAGGCTGATCTTGTTGCCTCTAATTGGTTCCTGATAGAAGCTGAATTAGTTTTTCTTTTACATGCTCTAAGAGAGCCCCTGACCCCATGACTGGTAGATAATATGGCACATCTTTTAGACTTTGGATTACTCATCTCCTCCTCCTTAGTACTCTGTACTGAAATTTATTTTTGTGTGTGAGGTATTTGGATAATTCCTTGCTGAGCTTTCTTTGGTTTCCTGTTTTCATCCAAGCCCACACATGCCCGCAAGCCCTTTGAGTGGCCTCTCAGCCTCTTTTCCGCAGTGAACCAGCGAGTTCCATGTTTCCAGCCTCTCTAGTTGGCTAAAGTTAACTCAGGGGGCAAGTGGTTCCCATTCTGCTTCCCTGCTCTCCCAAGGGCCCTGGACTTCCTCTGTGGCCCAGGCAGGTCACTGAATGTCTCAGAGGCCTGTTTGTCAGCTTTAAGAGGTGAGGATTTATTTCTGCCCCTCTCTCAAAGATGAATAGTCTTAAGAAGGGCTTAGGGGTGCAGCACATTTTTTGAGGCTCTTAGTGTTCTGTGTTAGGGAGTCCCATTTGTGCCCATCATGAGGTGATTTACAATGGGGCTCAGTAGATTAGTACAGGATGTTCAAAGAGAGAAGGATGATTGTGAGTAACTGTAGCAGTCCTCTAAATCCGGAATTAATAAGGTGTTCCTAAAATCTTTGTACAGTTTTTCGTGTGTGTGCTTTTAAGCTTTAAACTTAGGTTGACAGTATAATGGAAACCGTCTGTGACATTTAAGGAAAAATTGAATTTTCTTCCCCCAGCTGATCTGGCCTTCAATTCTATTAGCCATAGGACAGTTTGCCTGCAGTTTCAGAGTAGCCACTTTTTGTTTGTCACAGATCTGAAAAATAAAAATATGCTTGTATGGTTTTATGAATGTAATCGTCTTAAACTTGATAACATTTTCTTTTCAGATTGTTTCCATTGGACATATTACCTAAGATGTTAAAGTTTAAACGTGCCTGGGGACTTCATGACAACCTTGTGTAACCCACAGTGAGGTGGTTCTGTGTGGTCTGCTGAAAAGGAGAAAGTCTTCATAGTCAAAAAAACAGGGAAGGAGGAGTGAGGGGGAGAAAAGGAAAGGGAAACGGTCAGTAAACCCTGAGGCAGTGGAGTTTGGAACAGAGAGAAAAGGTAAAAAATGCTTGGGTGTTTGGGGCTTAAGGCTTCTCTTCGATTGTGTTTGACCTCTTGGCAGAACAGAGAGAATAATAATCCTTGAATTCTGTTAAAAATTTTTTAGTTAGTATACAAGTTAGTATGCATTTTTTGCATTTTCACGGATCAGTTCAGTTCAGTCGCTAAGCCGTGTCTGACTCTTTGCAGCTCTGTGGACTGCAGCACGCCAGGCCTCCCTGTCCATCACCAACTCCCGGAGTTTACCCAAACTCACGTCCAACGAGTCAGTGATGCCATCCAACCATCTCATCCTCTGTCATTCCCTGCCTTCAATCTTTCCCAGCATCAGGGTTTTTTCTAAGGAGTCATTTCTTTGCATCAAGTGGCCAAAGTATTGGAGCTTCAGCTTCAGCATCAGTTCTTCCAATGACTATTCCGGACTGACTGATTTCCTTTAGGATGAACTAGTTGGATCTCCTTGCAGTCCAAGGAACTCTGTCAAGAGTCTTTTCCAACACCACAGTTCAAAAGCATCAATTCTTCGGCACTCAGCTTTCTTTATGGTCCAGCTCTCACATCCATACGTGACTACTGAAAAAACCATAACTTTGACTAGATGGACCTTTATCAGCAAAGTAATGTCTCTGCTTTCTAAAATGCTGTCTAGGTTGGTCATAGCTTTTCTTCCAAGGAGCAAGCGTCTTTTAAACTTCATGGCTGCAGTCACCATCTGCAGGGATTTTGGAGCCCAAGAAAATAAAGTCTCACTCTTTCCATTGTTTCCCCATCTATTTGCCTTTAAGTGATGGGACTGGATGCCACAGTCTTAGGTTTTTGAATGTTGAGTTTTAAGCCAACTTTTCCAGCTCCTCTTTAGTTCCTCTTTGCTTTCTGCCATAAGGGTGGTATCATCTGCATATCTGAGGTTATTGATATTTCTTTCCGCACTCTTGATTCTAGCTTGTGCTTCACAGCCCAGCATTTTCATGATGTACTCTGCATATAAGTTAAACAAGCAGGGTGACAACATACAGTCTTGTCGTACTCATTTTCCAACCTCATTTTCCGTTGTTCCATGACCAGTTCTAACTTGCTTCTTGACCTACATACAGATTTCTCAAGAGGCAGTAAGNAGACCAGAAGTCCTTCACCAGACAGTGCTGGGAGATGCTCTCGCTGCCATTTCCTGTTTCCCCTTGTCCCAGGGCCTCTCTTCTGCCTCCCAGGAGTTTCTTCCTGTTCAGCTCCACACTCAGTGATTTACACACCCTCTGACCTCATGTTAATTGTGTGTCTCCGGAAGAGCAAAAGAGACTCTTCCTTTATAAGGTTGTTGTCTCCTGATTCAGGTATATGATCCTGAGGTTGCCCCTTCCCCTGTCTCTTATACACATCTAGATGTGTATAAGAGACAGGGTTATTGATATTTCTTTCTGCAGTCTTGATTCTAGCTTGTGCTTCACAGCCCAGCATTTTCATGATGTACTCTGCATATAAGTTAAACAAGCAGGGTGACAACATACAATCTTGTCGTACTCATTTTCCAACCTCATTTTCCGTTGTTCCATGACCAGTTCTAACTTGCTTCTTGACCTACATACAGATTTCTCAAGAGGCAGTAAGGTGGTCTGGTATTCCCATCTCTTTAAGAAGTTTCCACAGTTTGTTGTGATCCACACGGTCAAAGGCTTTGGTATAGTCAGTAAAGCAGAAGTAGATGTTTTTCTGGAACTGTCTTGCTTTTTCGATGATCCAGTGGATGTTGGCAGTTTGATCTCTGGTTTCTCTGCCTTTTCTAAATCCAGCTTGAACATCTGGAAGTTCTTGATTCACGTACTGTTGAAGCCTCACTTGGTTTGAGTATTACTTTACTAGCGTGTGAGATGAATGCAGTTGTGCAGTAGTTTGAACATTCTTTGGCATTGCTTTTCTTTGAGATTGGAATGAAAACTGACCTTTTCCAGTCCTGTGGCCACTGCTGAGTTTTCCAAACTTGCTGGCATATTGAGTGCACTTTAACAGCATCATCTTTTAGGATTTGAAATAGCTCAACTGGAATTCCATCACTTCTACTAGCTTTGTTCCTAGTGATCCTTCCTAAGGCCCACTTGACTTCGTATTCCAGGATGTCTGGCTCTAGGTGAGTGATCACACCATCATAGTTATCTGAGTCATGAAGATCTTTTTTGTATAGTTCTTCTGTGTATTCTTGCCACCTCTTCTTAATATCTTCTGCTTCTGTTAGGTCTATACCATTTCTGTCCTTTATTGTGCCCATCTTTGCATGAAATGTTCCCTTGGTATCTCTAATTTTCTTGAAGAGATCTCTAGGTGTTCCCATTCTATTGCTTTCCTCTATTTCTTTGCATTGATCACCAAGAAAGCTTTATCTCTCTCCTTGCTATTCTTTGAAACTCTGCATTCAAATGGGTGTATCTTTCCCTTTCTCCCTTGCCTTTTGCTTCTTTTCTTTTCTCAGCTATTTGTAAGGCCTCCTCAGACAACCATTTTGCTTTTTTGCATTTCCTTTTATTGGGAATGGTCTTGATCACAGCCTCCTGTACAGTGTCATGAACCTCTATCCATAGTTCTCCTGGCACTCTGTCTATTAGATCTAATCCCTTGAGTCTGTTTGTCACTTCCTCTGTATAACCATAAGGGATTTAATTTAGGTCATACCTGAATGGTCCAGTGATTTTCCTTACTTTCTTCAATTTAAGTCTGAATTCTGCAATAAGGAGTTCATGATCTGAGCCACAGTCAGCTCCTGGTCTTGTTTTTGCTGTCTGTGTAGAACTTCTCCATCTTTGGCTGCAAAGAATATAATGTCTGATTTCGGTATTGACCATCTGGTGACGTCCATGTGTAGAGTCTTCTCTTGTGTTGCTGGAAAAGGGTGTTTGCTATGACCAGTGCGTTCTCTTAGCAAAACTTTGTTAGCCTTTGGCCTGTTTCATTTTGTACTCCAAGGCCAAATTTGACTGTTAATCCAGCTATCTCTTGACTTGCTACTTTTGCATTCCAGTCCCCTATGATGAAAAAGACTTCTTTTTTGGGTGTTAATTCTAGTAAGGCAAGTATATATGCACATGAAAAAATGCACCATTTACAGAGCAAGCACAAATGAATCATTGTTAGCCTGATGCCACCCAGACAAATAAATAACATAGGAACACAGTGAGAAAGAGCAAGGTAAGCTTCTTTAGGAAGACTTCAGAGTTTCAGGTCAGGAGGAACAGAATACAGACTGACGGACAGTGAGAGGTGGCAGTCACCCAGGAGCCTGCAGGAGGAGTGATAAGGTGGGGAACTCACGTGAAAGAAGGACACACGGAGGCTCAGCCAGTTCTTTGAGATTTTGGAGTCGCAGTCGATGCCCTTATCCTTAACTGCTTTTATTACAATTATTTGGATACTTGTCTTTCTTCTGACTGGACTCAAATTTCCGTTTTGGCATACAAGAAAATCTCTGAAGCACAGTGGAGAAAGTAGTCCAGGTTGTGCCCCTGGAAATCAGTGGGCCAGGACTCTGCCTGCTGCAAGTCCTGTCCTGCTGCCTGAGTGGATGAATATCATCGTAGTACCTGTAACCCAGCCATAGGACACCATGGCTGTGTCTGTAGTGCCTTGCATATAGTAGGTTCTGAGTAATGATGATCAAAAGGTCCTTGTAGCAGATGAATCCAGTGGGGAACTTGTGACATATGAGGTTCAGTTGAAAAAAATAGGCAGAGAATTTGAATTGTTTAAAATCTTGGGGATGGAAAGAATCTTAGATTCCTGCCTAATCACTTTTATTTACAGGTGCCCCAAACCAAGGTCTTAACAACAAATATAAAACTTTTAAAGTTCTCAGTTTGGATAGTAATCTTTAAAAAATAAAGTGTTAAAGCTTGTTTTTCATATGCCTTGCGTCTTTCTCATAGTTGAAGATGGCTGAGGAGCTGATGTTGAACTAAAAGTTTGGCCATTTTTCAATGTGAGAGCTTGTTTTAGAAACAATCCTGATGAATCAGAGGGATAACACAGGGACCTGCGTTCTTGCCCCAAATTCTCACAGTCATCATTTGCTTGCCTTCTTCCTGGACGTGAACAACTCTGTCTGGCATACTTAAACAATAGATCATACTTACAGAGGAATGGATTTCTCCAATGGCTTTGACCTTTAATGTCTCATAGAAGAGTAGTTAACACACCACTTAATCCCACAGGAGTTCCCTGGCCCTGTGGTTATGTAGTCTATATAAGTGGTTTTAGAAGTGAAGCTGAGATTGGGTGAGATTGTGGGCCAAATCCCATTCATCTTCTAGTGGACAGATTTATAGGAAGAAGAATGGGTATAGCTTTTTCTTGCCTCCAAAGCCTGAATGAGAGGAAGTAGTCTTAATTTAAAGGACAAAATTGATGCAGAAGGCTCTGGAACAGGTCTGGGGTTTGAGAATGAGTGACCAGGGGAGGTCAGTGCCTGCCTCATTCTCTGAAGCTGTTTGGCTGGTCCTGGGAGACACCTCCCTCATACAGAGGAAGGGCCCAGGCAAGGTGATGGCCACTGTTGCCCAGGCCTTCATTCCTTCATTTCTTCTTCATTTAAGGTGAGTGCTTTCCTTACTGTCCTTAGACAGCGAGGCCTTATTTTGTGTCTTTTTCTCTTAGTCAGATTCTGAGGAAGATGAACCCACAAAGAAGAAAACTGTCCTTCAGGTAAGCTTTGTGATAGAAGCCATTTCTTCCCATATTGCTTCCTGGAAGACAGGAAATTTCCACATCAAGCTTAAGCAAATGCAAATATTGATGCCAAGGGCTGCCTGTTTGAGTGCAGTTTTGTTTTCCAGGCAACATCAGACCTTGTGCTTCTCTGCCCTCCCCTCCTGTCCACTGACTTTAGTGTGCTGGGTTGCCTCTCCTGGAGGACAGGCGTGGTAGGGAGATGAATTGGAACTCAATATGATTTATTACATTTCAGGTAAAAGGATTATTTAGGAACAGTAGAATAAATGGATTGGTCAAAATGATATTGTGGGACTTCTGAACTTTAAAATTATCCATCTTCTCCCAGTCTCATTTTTAACCTGGAAAAGAAACTTAAATAGTACCAAGTGCTATACCAGTGTTTAACTGATTTTATCCTCTTAATAGCACCTAAATTAGAGTGTTACTGTCACTCCTGTATAGTATATGAGGAGAATGAGACCTTGAGGAACTTGCCCAAGGCCAGACAGCTAGTGGGGACAGAGCTGAGATCGGACCGAGGCAGTCTGACTGTAGGGTCCCTGCTCTTACCTGCAGCGTCTGGCCGCTGCTTTGTCATAAAGACCAGAAGTCCTTCACCAGACAGTGCTGGGAGATGCTCTCGCTGCCATTTCCTGTTTCCCCTTGTCCCAGGGCCTCTCTTCTGCCTCCCAGGAGTTTCTTCCTGTTCAGCTCCACACTCAGTGATTTACACACCCTCTGACCTCATGTTAATTGTGTGTCTCCGGAAGAGCAAAAGAGACTCTTCCTTTATAAGGTTGTTGTCTCCTGATTCAGGTATATGATCCTGAGGTTGCCCCTTCCCTGAGCCTGTTAAGGCGTCACATCCCATGTTGGGAGGTCTTAGAAGGACACAATCACATGGAAGTTAGATAACTGATGAGAGTGATGCTGTGTCCATGTCTGTCGTGGGTTATGGAGGAAGAATCATGAAAGGTAGTCACTTGCTGGGACTGAATGAAGCTGGTTGTTGCCTGTTGTCAGAATGGCTTCCTGGAGGAAGTGAACTGGCAACTAAAGAGATGGGAGGACACTGGCTCAGAATGCACTCTAGGAGCAAAGAGCTGTCTTTCAGATGGTCGGAGAGATGAGCGCCTAGAGAACCTCTGAGCTGATAAGGCAGAGTGTGGACCAAGCACTGCAGAGGGATGTAGCCATGATCCCAGATGTAGCTGAGAAGTCAAACGCTCCAAAGGGAGCCTGAAGGATGTACGTGCTCCATCTTCCATCTCAGTCTGGTTTTTATGAGCCCGAGCCTTTGGCGTCTGCCAGGATGGAATGACCTGTCTGTGAACGCAGACAGCAGGGAGAAGAGCCCATTTTCTGGGTGAACAGTTCTGCCTGGACTGCTTGATTCAGAAGCCCTAGTTTACTCATTCTGGGCATTTCTTGGCCGAGAGTGGTGAAGTACATGGTTACTCCAGGAGAGTGACACAGTGTCCATAAGTGACACTAACTCCATTCTCCTTTTTTCAAACCAGTACCTCCCTCAGCCCAACAGTTAGGCCAGCTGGCCTTGTTATACAGAAAGCAGAATCCGAAAGATTCTTGTGAGTAACAGGAACTCTGGATGGGCTGAGCCAGTTAGCTTACAAATTGATAAGTTAAATGCTTGACTCTGGCATAAACAAGCTGGATATGCCACATCTCTAGGGCTTTCCTTGGGTGGGGAGGGAACTTTGGGCAGGATGTATGAATGTCTTTTTAGGACAGAGCCTTGCTATTGACTTTGAGTGGCAATCCAAAGGAAGCAGGGAGTTGCCATGCTTAAGAGGAACCTTCAAGATATTGAGAGATGTTCATTGATCAGCTGGAGAGAGCCCTGGGCTTTTGGAGAAGAAAGATGATGTATTTACTAAATGTATCATATTAGCAAAAAAAAAAAGGAAAGGTTTTGTGGTAGAGGAGCTGGGAGAAGTGGACAGTAGAAGGGCCTGAGGTAGGAGGAGTCCAGTCCAATTTTCATGACCTTAGTAGGCAAAGGTCAGACAGAACAGGGCTGGTAAGATTTTAGGCTGGAGCACGTAACTGTAATGCTTGTTCTTAATGTCAGTAATGTGTATCGTAACACTTCACTTGTCACCTTTCTTCCCTCCTTACCCAAACTTGGGCTCACCAGGGATCCAGTGAGGGGACTGGCTTGTCTGCCTTGCTTCCCCAGCCTAAAAACCTGACTGTGAAAGAGACTAACAGGTTGCTCCTGCCCCACGCCTTCTCCCGGAAACCCTCGGATGGCTCCTCTGACGCTAAGCCCTCCAGGCAAGCTTCTAAGACCAAGTCCTCTTCTCTTGCCCCTGTTGTGGGCACCACAACCACCACTCCGTCGCCCTCAGCTATCAAGGCTGCCGCCAAGAGTGCTGCCCTGCAGGTGACGAAGCAGATCACGCAGGAGGAGGACGACAGTGATGAGGAAGTAGCCCCTGAGAACTTTTTCTCCCTCCCTGAGAAGGCCGAGCCGCCTGGAGTTGAGCCATACCCTTACCCCGTTCCCACTGTCCCCGAAGAGCTGCCTCCAGGCACAGAACCAGAGCCGGCCTTCCAGGACGATGCAGCCAATGCCCCCTTGGAATTCAAGATGGCAGCAGGCTCAAGTGGGGCCCCTTGGGTGCCTAAGCCTGGGGAAGACTACAGCTACAATCAGTTTTCCACATATGGCGATGCCAATGCCGCTGGTGCTTACTATCAGGTGGGTAGGCGGCATGGAGGGCAGGCCAGGGAATGTTGGAGTCTGGCAGTCAGGGAGAGCTTTGAGCCTGTGATCGGCCTCTCTGGCATCACTTTGGCTGAATTAATGAGTCTTCTGGTATCTTGGTTTTCCTTATCGGGTCTCAAACATTATGGCTTTATGCTGAACCATATTGATCTAAGATTGCCTAAGTCTCGAAGCCTGACAGGTTGAACCACATAATTGACCCCTTTATTCTGAACACAAAATGTTGTAGGAGCTGAAGAGAGGTGTAGGGAGAAGGTGGAAGAAGAGCAGCCTCTAATCTTAGAGACCCCAGGTAGCTTCTGCACTTGTGGGTGAGGAGGATGAGAGCTTTGGCATAGATGACTAGAGAGCAGTGAGTCCAAGGAGAGTTCTGGAGGTGGGGAGTGCTGAGAACATAGGAAGTGGGGAGGGAGAAGAGGGACTCTGCAGAGTTGAGTGCAAAGGGAATAGGAGAATGGTGAGAGGCCTTGACTGAGACATGAGAAGTCAAAGGACTAAAGACAGTCTCTGGAGAGAAGACACTGGGGGACCATAGTCTGGGCAGAGACAGGAAATGGGGTTTAGATTTTGAGTCTCAAACTGTTTGAGTCGGGGCAAATTACTTATCTGCCCCTCTGAATCTCAGGTTTCTCAGCTCTAAGATGGGAAGAATGATAGAACTTCAGGGTTACTACAAGAGTTATATTGGTAACATAGCAGATGCTTAGTAAATGGTTATGAGAACTTTTATTCAGCTGTTATGTGGAAGAGCTGTTTAAATTGTTCTCCAGGGCTTCAGAGGGTGAGAATCTATGAGGCCAGGCTGTGAGTAGTTTAAGACAGACTTCCAGTGGCCAGAGCTCTCTTAGATGGAGAGGGCTCGCAGCAGTCCGGGAGCTAACAGCCACGGTGGTGGCTGATCAGAGGCAGCTGGCTCGTGCTGTGGCCGGGCGGCTGGAGGAGGTTTCCCTGCCAGCGTGTGATGGTTGCAGGACCTCAGTCTCCTTCAACCACTGTGATTCTCTGAGAGGTCACTGTCACTCTTGTCTACAATCTAGGCCTGCGTAGGGACCCATGGTAGGTGGACTTTGAGGGCACTCTGTTCTGATCAAAGACTTTGAAACCTATTTGCCATTAAGCCTTGCTGTGTCCTGTAGACAGGTCACAGGGACAGTGTATCTCCCCTCAGTGTTGTTGGAAGGAGGAAGATGAATGTTTTGACCTCTTTAGCAAAGAAAGAGAAAAATGTAAGAAACCACTGGTTTATATCCAGCCAGTGAATAACAGTTGGAATTTTGTATGCAGTTACAGATACCGTGAAGGCAGTCAGTGCAAATTAAAGCACTCTAATTACTCTAGTGGGCCCTCCCATTTAAATGTATGTTTTTTTAATCAATACTTTTAATGAAAATTAATGCTTTCTGTTTTTTTATGTATTATTTTGATTTAATATTAAACCTTATTTTTCAGAAATAAAATGAATGTTCTTAGAGGAGCATTTCTTAGAGTTTTGGGCAAAGGTGGAAGAATTAGGAAAAAGTGCAGGCAGGGAGGAAATAGTTTCTCAGCCCTGCAGCTGCCTGAGTTGGCCACAGTAGGGGCCTTGCCCTTGCCTTCACCCCCCTTCCTCTAGGGTCCACAGCAGCATCTGGCCAGCTCACCTCTAAAGGGGCGTCATCAATTCCTGAACTGAAAATCTGGTAATGCAAACCTGGTTTGTTCCCAGCTTTGTAAATTCCATACCACCCTTATGGTGGTTTATTTTTATCAGAGATCTGCAACCTCCCTGCCTGCTAAGGGAGGGAGTCCCCTGTGCCCAGGGCTGCTAGATCGGACGAGGAGCAGGAAGCCTGCCTCACACCTCCTCATCTCTGCTCACACTGGAGCATACTGGGGTCTTCTGAGCAGGAGGAGCCCGGCTGAGGCACGGTAGAGGTCAGCAGTAGCAGTCATGCTGGGGAAGTAGCCAAGGGAGCAAGCTGTGAATTGAAGCAGGAGAGAATGTCTTTATTTCTTGTATCTCTTCCCTAAAAAAAAAAACCATCTGTCTGGATGGTGTAGATCAGAAAAAACTGTGGTTCTTAAGTTGTAGGGTAGGTCCTTGGGATCTGTGCTTTGGCTGGTCTGCTTGAGGGGTCTGCAGTGTGGGAATCACCACTGCCTCTTGGGTGAGGGTTTTCTCTGTTCTCTGCACTGTGCCCTCAGCTGGTGTGTTTTCTCCCCTCCTTGACTACAGGATTATTACAGTGGTGGCTACTATCCCGCACAGGACCCGGCTCTGGTCCCCGCCCAGGAAATTGCCCCAGATGCATCCTTCATCGATGACGAAGCAGTAAGTTAATAAAGCCCAAGTGACCATCTTTGGCCCCTAGACACCAGGTTTCAAGTCTGAAGCTAAAGGAAATTGCTTTTTTTGAAAAAAGCAAAAAAGCTGTATTCATTTGGGATTCGGTTTGACAACATATAATTGAGAAACTTCAAGTAATAATGGCATATGTAAGGGAAGTTAACTTTTTTCTTTATAAATAAGGCTAGAGGTAGGCAGGCCAAGGCTGGTATGGCAGCTGCAAAAAGTTGTTAAGATCCAGCCCCCTTCGATAAGAATAAGAGTGGAGTTAAGGCCACTGCCATCATTATTGCACACCAGGCAGCAGAGTGGAAAAACAGTCACCTCCCCCTTTAGGAGACTTCCTGAAAGTTCCTAAGAGTGCTTTTCCTCCTGTCTTACTGACTAGAACCTGTCGTACGGCCGCATTTAGCAAGGGAGCGTTGCAGTCTTTTCACTGGGTGGTGGGGTCCGTTCATACTAGCAGAGGGGAGAGGGAATCCTGGGCAGGGAGCAGCAGCCACAGTAGATGGCCGTGTGTCTCACGTCGCTGTATCACTCCTGCTGCTGAGTCTCTCCCGGCCTCGGCACAAGGGAAGGTGGAAACCTCGTGCATTGCGACCGTCCAGTCACGTTCAGGAGATGAAGTGTTCCATGTGTAGGGATGCCACAGCCCACCAGGAGTGGGTTGGAGAAATAGGGGATGCGAGGTCTTATAAAAATAACATTCTCCTCACCTTTTCACAGGAACTTTGCAAACTTCTGCCTGTGGTTAATCCTGTGTTTGTCCACTTTGCTGTGTATGTCCTCCTTGACAAGTTCAGTAGTTAGGCCCTTTTTGTTCTAAGCCTAGGAGGCAGCAGGGAGCTTATCCAGTGGCAAAAGTCAGCTCCTTATGGGCAGAGAGAGGCCTTGCTGATGCTCAGACCACAACCTGGGTTTCACTCCAGATTTCCAAGTGTTCTTGAATTTAATTCCTCTTCACCTACACTCCTCGGCACATCTTCTGGTGACTTAACAGTGTGATAATTTTTCTTTCTTTCTGAGGAAGGGGAAAGAGTAGCAGTCTTCTGGAAATTTTGCCAGGCTCTTTTTTGAGGCTTCCTCTCTCTCCATCTCGAATTACATTCTCCACTAATGTCTAATCTGGTATGTGGTCTGCTGATGTGTTGATACTGAACCAATGAGAAAGAACAGACATGTTAAAGAACTAATTTTTAGAAGAGAAACCCTAGAATTGTTTTTGTACCTTTAATTCTTAATTTGAAAATAGTGTGCAGTTCTTTTAGGCATATACAATCTATACATAATTTGAGTAAAATTCATACCAGTGAATCTCTGCATTCACGTTTGTGAATACATTTTGACCTTCTTTTCCCTGAGGCCAGGAGAACTTCTGAGAAGTAGCCTTTCACCTGGCATCAATCAACTTGGCAGGTGGCACGGTGAAAGGACATACTGCACAGAGAGAATTAAGGGTGCAGTGGAATTGGGGAGCCCCTAAATCATTCCATAAACTGGATCCTTGGTGACATCTCCTGATCCCCTACCCAGATCCCCGACTCCTGAATTTTTTCCCCCTTTTCCAGTTTAAGCGGCTGCAGGGCAAAAGGAACCGAGGAAGGGAAGAGATCAACTTTGTGGAGATCAAAGGTGACGACCAGCTCAGTGGGGCCCAGCAGTGGATGACCAAGTCATTGACAGAAGAGAAGGCCATGAAGTCGTTCAGCAAAGTGAGTGGGGAAGGGAGGCCTACCGGGCGGCCACCTGCAGTCCCCAAGCAGAACCGGACGCCTCGCCTCACTGTCGCCGTCCCTGCACCTTCCCCTCGGCACTGGCGTGTGCACTAAGCCTCCCGGGCACAGCTCCTACTTTCCAGAAGTTTGCAGCACCTCGCTCTCTGTCTAGGTGGTAGTCTGGTTGCTGAGACTGGGCGGCTGAAACTGTTTCCCATCCTGCATTTGGGAAGATCTCAGTATGTGTGGCTCCTTCCCGGCTGCACAGAACCCACAGCTGCTCTTCCCTTTTCCTACCGTCCTACCCCTCTCTCCATCCTGTTCAGTTGGGACATCTTTGAGGTGTGGGCACAGCAGAGCCTCCGAAGTCCTGGGGTCCTGGGTTCTGCGTGCACACCCCCTTCTCTCACCTCTCTCTCCCTTGTTTATTGTACCCAGCTGTGGGCTTTTCAGATGCTTTATTCCTCACATTTCCCACACCACACTCCTGCCTTCTCTGTGCTAATTTTCTTCAGTCAGTATGATGAACATCTCTTCACCTCGTAGCTGAGTACAGCAAACGTGGACATTTATGAGCCTGCCACATGGGGGAAGATGTGGGGGAGTCTGGATTCTAGCCCAGCACCAGCAAGGCCAAGGTCGGGCATTTTATTCCCGTCTTCTCCCCCCGTTTTCTTTGCTTTGTTCTGTGGCCACAGATGGCCATCTGAGCCCCGGCCGTTTGTTTTAACTGAAAGCTGGCGGTCGTACAGGACAGAGCAAAGGATTGTGGTTAGATCAGCATAGATCCATCACTGTTTACCGGAAAAGCCACTTAGGAGAGCATGCTCTGCTAACTGGGTGGAGAGGCATCCTCACACAGTAGTAGCCGCTGTTGCTGGTGCTCACTGCAGACCAGGAATGGAGCTGGCTGTTTTATGTTTGTCAGCGTTAACTGTCATATTAAATGACATTAAATAACATCAAGGAATTGGAGTCTGCTGTTTTCCCAGGTTTGAGTCTTTTATTTTTTTTCCCACCATCTCATTTTATTGAGCTAGATTTTAAAAAAAAAGAAGAGAAGGATGCAGTTCCTGTCCTTGACTGGTTTAGAGTGTGGTTGAGAAAAAGTTTTAAGGACACTTGAGTATAAATGATTATGGTGCAAATTGATTACATAAGTGCTGAGGAGACTTAGGAGTTTTGGGAGTTGGGTGGGGCTGATTAGGAAGCTTCTAGTCTGAGACTAGCACTGGCAGAGGACAGGAAAACCGCAGAATGAAAGCCCAGACCAATATAGACTTTGACAGTAAATCATTTGCATCAAAGTTTGGGTAGGGGTTCAGTGCAGTTACGGGTGAAGGCTGGAAAATTGGAGAGAGGCGTGGTGATTGTGAAAATCTAATTCCAGGGAAGCTGCTTGTTGGTACTTACTAGAATGAGGCAGTAGGGTTTCAGCCAAAGGTGATTGATGGGAGAGAGCTTAGTAAGAAGTAGGCAGGAGATAGGCTAGACATCTGGCCTGACTGGGGAGAAGTGGACACAGATGAAGAGGTCCTTAAGGGCAGAGGAAGTGGCGGGAGGTAAGAAGGGAGGGAGGTCTCCTGGACCTGTAAACTGTTTTAGATGGACTGCAAGTGGTAAAGCTGGTGTCAGCTGTCCACTGTGGGCAGAGCCCCATGCTTGGTGCTGAGGGTGGTGGGTTACCAAAGATACAGAAGACAGTCCTGACCGCAAGTATTTCCAGTCTAATGAGGATATTGGCACTCTTTTAGGCAAGTATTCTGAGCTTGAGAATTTTACATAATAACTTTAATAAAAATAACTATCTTGTAAGTATATAGACTTAAAAACTGCTCCAAGCTGACTTCTTCCCCCTAGGATTTGGGCTGTGTAGTTTTTTTCTTACTACCCATCCTTGTCCCACTGGGGCGCATGAGAAACTTCCCGTTTTCTTTCAATGTGTTAATGATTGTTCTCTTCCTTTACAGAAGAAAGGGGAGCAGCCAACAGGCCAGCAGCGGCGGAAACACCAGATTACGTATCTGATTCATCAGGTGAGAGGCCTGAGGGCCCTGTAAACCTGGGGATTTGAAGGCTGAGATCTTGGCTAGAAGCCGCTGTCAGACACCTGCTTCCAGCAGGCACCCTTCCCAGTTCTCCACATGGCCACTAGGTGGGGATGTGTCCTTCAGAATTATCCTACTCTGCCTCAGGCTCACTTCATTAAGACTCGGGTACAGGTGCTTGGAATAAACTTAAGACTGGAATAAACTTAAGACTCGGGTACAGGCGCTTGGAATAAACTGTAAATGAACATTCAGGTATTTAAAACAAAGGTGAGGTGGGGGTGAAATGGTTTCTTATAAGGTTCTTTTAAATATCAAGTTCATCTGATAATTTAAAAAACTAAAGAAAAACTGGTTCAGCAACTTTTAGCAGAACAACCTCATGAGGAGGTATGGTTGGTTTTGTGTTCTTCATTTCTGTGGCAGGAAACATCAATGCAAGTAATTCAAATTTACAGATAATCTAAAAATATCTTTTGGAATTAGAATATTTCTTGGTATTTGATAGGACATGGCAGCTTTCGAATATTTATTGTGTCATTAAATAACTTTTTGAGATCTAGTGTACTAAATGCTGTCAAGAGTACGGAAGGAGTAAGCCTCTTTCCTGGTCACTTCCGGAGAGTGTATATGCTGGTTGGTGATTTCAGTGCCAGAACTTGCATTCATTGTTCTTACCATATTTTCACCTTCTTTTTCATGGACTCCTTTGTACCCTTACCCTGTCTTGTTATTTGTAGGGAAAGAATTTAAGGGTAGTGTCTTAAAAAAATTTTTTTTTAATTTTTAAATTATTTTTTACTTGCTGTTCCCCTGTAGGGTCTTTTTTTAAATCCAAACTCTCAGCACCCTACTCCACCCCAGGGGAAATGAGCAGGTGGGGGTGGGGTTGAGGAGCCCTGTTTCTAGGGTGGCATTTGTACATTCCCGGGATGCAGTCTAGAGCTAGGAGTTGTCACAGTCAGAAGGGGAAAGCAGTAATTCTTGTACCTTCCAGTCAGTTTTTCATAGCTTCAATCTGTGCTCTGAAGTGGTGTGAGTTTCTCGGGTACCATATACACCATATTCAACACAACAGCAAGACGGCTACGCTCCAGACTAGGTCATTGTTGGTAGGTGTCCTGTTCTGACCTGTCCAGGACTGCAACGCTGTCTTCTCCCACATGGCTCATTAGGTGTCCAAGGCAGCTGGTTGTGTTCCTTTCAGGTGCCAAATTCAAGTTCTCATCTGGTCATTCTCATTTGAGCATTTCAGTTTTAAATCTTGCTGATGAAGGACCAGCATTCTTTTTTTTTTTTTAATATTTATTTATTTATTTGACCACAACAGGTCTTTATTGTGCATGCAGGTTTTTTAGTTGTGGCATGCAACTTCGTGGTTGCAGCATGTGGTATCTAGTTCCTTGACCAGGGATTGAACTCTGGCCTCCTGCATTGAGGGCATGGAGTCTTAGCCACTGGACCACCAGGGAAGTCCCAGGACCAGCATTCTTGAAATTCTGCTTGAACCCTATTAACTCCCCAAAGAGATGGTTTTCCTTTGTTTTCTGAGGGTCCTCCCCTTCTGCTTGAATAAAAAATTAAATCCTTCAAGGGATTTACTTTTTCCTCATAATTGCTTTGATGGCAGAAAGACTTTAAACTGGGAAGCACACAGAGGCAAGAGAAGCTCGTTTCTTGGGGCCTTGGTGTGACTCTCCCCTGCCCCCTCTTCCTTGCACAGGCTAAGGAGCGGGAGCTGGAACTGAAGAACACCTGGTCGGAAAACAAGCTCAGCCGCCGGCAGACCCAAGCCAAATACGGATTCTAGGGCTCTGGACCTGACTGCCTCTGGATCTCCTGCAGCCCAGCTGGCTCGGCCCCCAGCTTCATCTCTGGGACCCCAGCTGATCCAAGCCCAGGATCACTTTCCCTGAGGACCCAGCCCTCGCCTCTGCGAGAATGAACATATTTGATAGATTTTTCTTAACAAAAGTTAGAAAATTCAGCTCCTTTCTGTCTTGGAGCTAGCAAAGACTCAAGCGATGCCTCAGAAGGGGCTCTGAGTTCTCGGATGGGAGTTTTGCTCCCTGTTGGGTGTGATGATATCCCCTCCTCCCTCCATCTTTTTTTTTTTTTAAACCAGGGATGTCTGTTGAAATAAAATATTCAGTCCAACAGACGCTGCGTGCCCTGAACCTTTGAGGTCTCTCTTTTTTGTTGTTGTTGGGACGCTTCTCTTTTGTTGTCCTGTCCCTAGATCTTAGTTTTTGCCTTGGGTAAAGCAGCCTCCAAACTGTTGTGAGCTATCTCGTGATTACTTTGGATTTTTTCTGAGTGCTGACCATCTTAACTGGGATCATGGTCACTGAAGACTCTAGGAAGTGTATGAACAGTTTTGTTTGGGACAGGGGCCTGTGACCCCAAATATGGAAAGTATTGCTGATCTCAGGTATCTTGAAGTCAAGGAGGTTGTTTCTGGGATGTGAAAGAGTTGTTGGACATGAAAAAGTAGTGAAGTGCCTGTCCCCAAAGATGACTCAAATTTTCACTGGTTGTCTCTGGCCTGTACTGGTTTGGAAGCTTTGCACGGAGATTGAGGGCTAGACAGATATCCTTGGAGCCTTCATTGCGACTCCAGGCTTTTTGCTTGAGAGGATGGGGTAGGTTGGGGGAGGGTGGTGGATGGGGAAGGGAGGCGGCAGGGTCTGTGGACTTGAGTTGGCTGTAGGGCGCCAAGGTGCCCAGGAGCCACAAGATGGTGGCATGATTCCTTCTTCTCAGAGCACGGTTCAGATAGAGATGGAAGATACTGAGTATTGGTCACAAAGCAGCAAGCACATCCTACTGTAGACACTGAGGGGACTTGGAACTCCAGTAGGGCTTAATTGCAGTGACTTCATGCAGGAAGGGAGTGTTAAACTCCTGTGGAAAGAAAGGCCTTGGATGCCAGGCAAGGGAACACTGACTGAAGATGCAGATTCTGAACAGGAAAAACACTGGGAGGAATTGGTATTTGACAGTCCTGGTGACAGAGAGGAAGGCTGAGACTCTAGGGGCAGTTTTGAAGAAGTGTGTGGTGGGGACTTGGGGATGAGAAGGAAGTGAGGAATCTCACCATGCTTCTGGTCTTGTGAGCTGGGGTAAGTTGAGGAGTCTGTTTCTCATTAAGTACAGAGGAGGGTTTCATCACTTACAGGAAAACCACCCGCTTATCTGAAATCTGACCTACTTCGGGTTGGAGCCAGACAGGGCTCCTGCATCCCACAGGGACATGCGGGCTGTAGTTGTCCAAGTCACTGCATCCAGCCAGCCTTCAGCAAGGAGCCTTCAGCCCGTACCACCTCTCACCATCCACAGAGGCACTGAGGACTAAGGTCGCCCCTTGGGTGTCACAGTGAAGTGAGGTGGTGAGGTAGGCTCAGCAGGGCCCCAGAGTCTGAGGTCCCAAGGAGTCAGCTGCTCTTTGTGTATCCAGGGTTCTGCAGATGGGGTTGCCACACTCCTTCCCGAGTTGCCGGACTCCTGGGACTCCCTGGTTCAACTCTGTCACTTTAGGGGCTGCGTCATGGGGACCTGGCAGTAATCTGGGTTGGGAGGCTGGCATGTGGGTAGGGAGGGTCCTGGTGTCTTCTGCGAATGGACAGGTTTAAGCCAGACGTCTTGCAGCATCCTCTTGTGTCCCATCTCCTTTGGTTCTCCACAAGTAGTAAACTTTTTTTTTAAAACGGCAGAGCAGCATGGGGGAGCCTAGTTCCCCGACCAGGGATTGAACCCATGCCCCTGCAGTGGAAGCGCAGAGTACCTACCGCCAGGGAAGTTCCAAGCCACTTTTTATTCCTACTATAAGATGACATTTTACTTGATGGTTGGAATTTCCTGGTCACCAAGAGAAATAAAAGTTAGAAAATGGGAGGGCTTCCTGAGGTGATAACCTCAAGTCGTCAAAAACAGGAAAGAGAAGACAGGGATAAGGGAGACGAAAGGAGGCAAGAAGGATAACTTGGCTAAAATTGGCATGGCAGCAGCAGCCGAGGGACTGGGGCTGGGGGAAGGGTGGTGGAGGTGTTGGTCAGAAATGGATTCAAATGGCCCTACAGGGTGTTGGAGGGGCCTGGGGCAAAGCCCAAGTTGACCAGGACAACGGAGCTGAGGAAGCTGGGATCCACAAGGAGCAGACTTAGGAACTACACAGAGATGGCCCAGCTGTTAACAGAAGAGGGCATTTTAGCTCCTACCCCAATGCTCTGACCCCTGGGCAGGAACCCAGCTACGTCTTTATTCCAGCTGGGTGCTGAGCTTACTGACCAGGAAGCCGCAGTCTTGAAGAGATGGCTGAAGTTCTGAGGGGTGGCAGGGTGGTGGAGTGCTCTGCTGCCTGCTCCCAACCTTTTCTGTATTCCCTCTGCCTCTGCTCAGCTTCATTTCAGGTGGGGACAGATGTTCTAAGGCCAGTAGGGGTAGCTGAGGGTGGGGCCTAAGTGGTAACTGCCCCCAGCCCTCCTTGAGTGGGTTCATGCTGTAGAACTAGGACAGCTAAGGTTGGGGGGTTAACATCTTTCAGCCCCCTGCCCCTGCCCTGGTCCCCTGAGCCAGAGATAGGGTACCTTACTGAGACTGTCTACTGCACTAGCTGAGGGAGCTGACCTGATAAAGGGGACAGCTTAAGGGAGACGGGGAGGAAAAAGGCATCAGCGCAGGCGATGGTGCTCAAGGGCCGGGAACCGGAGGACAAAGCTGGAAACTTCACTTGCCGCAGGGCCTTCTGCAGGCTATGAAGGGGATCTGGGGGTTGGGAGGAGACTCCTCTCTGATATAAGAGGGTTTTGAGCCCGAGAGAGCCCTGCCTAGAGGAGGCTGGTAGGATGGAATACCATGGGGTGATTGAGTCAGCTGGGAAATGCCCTTCCCCTCCTGGCCCGAGTGGTCCCTGCTGGGGCAGAGTAACCTGCCCAGCACAATCGCAAGGCTCCCTTTCCAGTACGTTACGCGGCTTCTCCATCTGAGGTCTCGCTGTAGCCCTGGGCCTCCGAGGGAGTGGAATCAGCAGGATGGTGTGGGGGTGCCTGTAGCTGTGGGGAGCGGGTAGAAGGGAGGCTCCACTGCCTGCGCCATCAAGGCTGGGCCTGCAGCTGGAGCCCTGGGGAGGACCTGGGCCTTATCCCAGGGCCTGGGAGGGGCCCCACGGTGTAAGGGGAAGCACGTGCTTGGGATGACAGGAAACTCCCTGACTACCTCCAGTTCCCTGTCATCTCGCTTCTCTAGAACTCATTTTCTTCTTCGGTTGAACCAAAAAGTCAGCCACAAAGGGTTGGAAGTCCTTTCTAGCCCCACAGTCTTGCACTGCCAAGCCCCTTGCTTGCCTGGTCTCATCTGATGAGTACAGCGGCCCCACAGGCAAATAAGACATTCCCTCCATTTCAAAGGAATGTAGGGAACAGTGGCGCAGAAAAAAGCTTCCCTGTTAAAGGTTGGGCAGTGTGCTAGCAAAGAAGCCTGGCAGAAACCTGACAGGCTGGTGGTCAGGGTCTCCCCACCCATGCACTCAGCCTGCCCCTGGCAGTGAGGAGCACTCATCCCTTCCTAAAGCAGGCTTTGCTCCTTCAGAGACAGAGTGGGTCACTAGGCATTCCTGTCCCCTCCCCAAGCCTGCCTATCCTGTTCTGTCATGAAGTCTAAGGAAATCTCATCTGCTGACTTTTATTTCCAGCTCTTGGTATATAGCAAGCCTCTCCTTTTTCTACCTCCTCCGTTGCCACAAGGAATCAGCCACCAGGCGACTCCCTGAGTCTAATCTAAGACCTTTCTTGCACTTTCAGCCTCTCCTCCCCAAAGCCATCTGCTCCCCTCTCCTCCCCTCCACACCCCCCTACTCCCCCCGACACCCTGCCCGGTCTTCCCTCCCACCTCTTGCTCAGGAGGGAGTTTAGACCTATAGACAGAAGGAACCCCACTCTGTTGACTCAGCAACTGTATTTCTCCTTGAGCTGATTAGCACTGAGTGGAAAGGAGGGGAATTCACTAGTCACTGGGGCTGGCCCTGCCCCAGGCTGGGGTGGGGGGCATGGTGGTGGCAGCACCTAGACCTAGGGACTGTGTCTTCAGGGAGGGGTCTGGAGGACTTCTGTGATTCTGGCAAGTACACAGTGGCCCTTGGGAGGGAGAGAGACCCTGATGGACACGGATTGTCTTGACTGAACTGTCCTAGAAATGAGAGTAAGAACAGGGTGGGACCACAGGAGTACCAGAAGCCTTGTGAGTGGTTCCCGGGGTGGGGGTGGGGGGCAGTCTGCTCTGAGTCCTCAGGGCGATCCAGGGGCAGACAGGGCCCTGCCTCAGAGAGTCCCCCATCTGAGACAAAAACAAAACCCAAGGCAGATTCTTCTAGGTGGTTGAAGCTTAGAGTATGGAGCTTGGCCACAGGGGCAAGAGGCCCTGAAGTGGATCTGGGAGAGAAGAGGAAGCCTCATAAGAGGAATGGGGGAGGCCTAAGCCCAAGATGGGGTAGCCGCTGCAAGGGGGCCCCCCTATCCTAAGGGGCTCACAAAGGTTAAGAAGGCCCCCTCCCCCTTCCAATCCTGTGCTTGGCAGGGGGGTTGAGGAAGGGGGGCTACCTTTCAACCACTCCCCTCCCTGCTCCTCTATCTTTCTGGCAGCCCCCAGGCGATGTAGTCACCCCTCTGCCCCTAGCTGCCTAGCCCAGCCCAGTTAGGGAAGGAATACTTTTCAGAGAGCGGTCTGTGTCCCTTGCCTTGGTGTCTCCCCACCCCCAGCCCGTAGATCTGTGACCCTTGCCCAGGTATCTTTCAGCCACCGACTGTTCTCCCCTGATTGCGATGGCTGTTTGACAACTTGCCTTCCACAATATGAGAGTCAGAACAGAAGGAGCCTGGAGTACTTGAATCCCTGTTGGGGGAGGTGGTTGGTGATGATTTATTAGCCAGACAAGAATCAACAAACAAGTTCTAACATCTGTTCTTGCCAAACTATTCCTCAGACAGCAGCAGCATTGGACCAGGGCCCAGACTCAAAGGCTCGAGGGCCAAGGAAATCAGACTCCCGGAGGGGAAACCTGGGCAGGGGGGTGCAGCAGGCCCCCCTCGCCCTCTTCCTTAGAGGCAAGCACTGAGCCACTGGATTCTTGGGAGGGAACCAGAGGGTGTGTCCCTGAAAGGAAGCACACCCCACATTTGCTCCTCCGGCCTCCAGGTTTCTTTGGGCCCAGACCAGTCAGGGGAACAGGGCTATGCTGGGATCTAGAGGAAGGGAACCAGCACCCAGGCCCCCATGCAGCAGAACTCTGGGAAGCAGCCAGACTTCTTATCTGAGGAAATCTCAGACACTTCCCATGGAGAAGAGTTAGTAGAGTGGGGTACAGAACAGAGCACTAAACAGAAGAAGCAGGAAGCCCGGGTTCTAGCCCTTGACCTTGACTAAGCCATCATCCCTTTCTGGGTTTGTTTCTGAAAACAAAGCTGGAGTTGGACTTGATCAGTAAGAGCAAAGGAGATGATGCTCCTCTTCTCTCAGCCATGGCAGACATCACTAATCAATCACGGGGTTCTTTTCTGCTGAGTTCAGATATGACCTTAACATCCTTTCCAAAGCAGTGCTCTAGGCAGCCACAATCAATGGATTGGAGTTGGCATCCAAGGTGACACTTTTTCGCCATCTTTGCAATAGATGATGGCTGAGGTCCTTTCCAGCTTTGATCACCTACAGTTTGTTCCATTCACATTTCCTGAGAAGAATGGCTGGGTGTGTGTGAAGGTCTCTGGACCTGCTGTTTCAAGTTATCCTTCCCCAGCTCAGACTCACCAGCTACTGAGGAGGCCCCAGGGGGAGCCACGCCTGTCCTCTGTCCTGAAGCACTTGTCTAGAAAGGTTGTGGGGGAGAGTGTGCCCCCAGCGGGGTAGGGGCTGGTGGGGCACAGTATGGCCTTGTTCAGCCACGGAGTTCTCAGAAAGCACTTGCTGGCCACCTGGATTCTGTGGAGAGAAGGATGGTCCCAGGTCATACCCTCTACCTTCTGCCTCCTAGACTTACCTGCAGCCTCTGATCTTAACAGAAATTGGCCTGCAAAGAGAAGGTATAAACCTCTCTCATCCATTCAACAAACATTTCCTGAGCACCTGCTCAATGCCAGGCACTGTGCTTGGTGCTCTGGAAACAAGAGATGAACAAGTCCTATCCCTGCCCTCAGGGAGCTAATACTCTGCTGGGGGAGGTGGGTATGGGCATCAACAATCAATGACAGGTATGTAGAAAGCTTCCGTGGTGAGGTCAGGGAAGTCTTTGCAGAAGCGGGGAAGGGTGGGCAAGCTGGAAGAGGATTAGAAGGTTGCTGGGCAGTAGGAAGGTTCGTTTGTAGGAAGTAGCTATAGGCAGAGGGAATGGTGTGTGTAAAACCTTGGAAGGTTTGAAACCATTTGGTGAGTTTGGAGAAATGTGACCAGTTCAGGGTGGATGGTGCAGCTGGTGGTAAGACTGAGGGGGTGGCTCCCCACCCCACCTGATTATGGAGAGCTTCATGGGCCTGGTAGCTGTTTTAGAAAGACCATTCTGACTTTCTTGGGGCAGTGGATCAGAAGTGGCAAGATTGTTGGCCAGGAGATCACTCTAAGAAGCTCTTGGAAAGTCCTGATGAGAGATGATGAGAGCTAAAACTGAGGAAAGGAAAAACATATTTAGGAAAAGACCCAGCAGGAATCAGTACTTACAGGGGAGTGAGGGTAAAGAGCGGGGAGATGTCAAGGTAGCCCTGTGAACCTGGCTTGAATAGTTGGATGAGGTACCAACTGGGAGAGGGAACAGGAGGGAACAATCAGGGGAGTCGGGTGAGGACACTTGGCTGTGCTGAGTCCAGAAGGCTGTGGGATGTTGGGGAGCTGAGCAGAAGCCTGGAGAGAAACGCACACAGAGACGTGGACTGCTGACATCAGCTCTAGGATGGCAGTCAGAGGTGTGGATAAGCGTGAGCAGGCACAAGGGCTGAGGGGGAGCCTGAGGTCCCAGCACTGGGGCAGGGAATGGAAGAGGGGGGCAGAGGCAGAGGGACTGGGTAGGAGCTGCAGTCTAAAGAAACAAGATCTCACTAGATCAGCGAGAAGACTGGGCAGGTGGAGGACTGCAGGAGAGGGGGCATGTGCAGAGAGAGGGGACAAGCGGGCACCCCCTCCCCTGAGCTCATCTTCAGGAAGGCAGGGCCCTGAAGGCTGAGGGGAGGGAGCCAGAATGAGAGAGGCCCAAGTTCAGACTGGGGAGGAGAGGCGAGGTGGGGGCCAAGCTTCCTGCCATAGGGTGGGGTCAATCTCGGGTCAGCCTGGTGAGAGGGACATAGGCGCAGGTGGGCGAGGGCCGAGGGGACCTGCACAGCCCTCTGCTTTCTCTGAGAAGTGGAGAGGGTGGGGGCTTGACACAGGGGAGGCAGGTCCCAGTAACTCCAAATACAGAGGGGCCTGGAAGAGGGTTGTTGGCAGTCACAGCCCTCTGTTCTTCCCATCTTTGACCTTCATTCACCCTGACCCAGACATCCAGTGTGAACACGTTCTCCACCCTCTCAATCTAGCTTTCAGGAAGTCTTCCTTAGGGGTCTCGCTTTTCTCTGCAGCCCCGTTTACCTGGCTGCCTAGGACAGGCCTGGACTGGCACTTCCGTAGGACTTCATGCCTGAGGATGAACTGCGGGTCCTCACTTCTTGAATCAGGCTCCCTCACCTCCACCTCGGCATAAATGTTGTTGGGGGCTTCCCCAGGGCTGCCACGGCCCATGGCATAGAAGTCGATGGGTTCATCAGGTTCGTTGTAGATGGGGTTGGAGGGCTTGGGCGGCAGGGCTGGGCGTGGTCTTGGAGCAGGGCTTGTGTAGACTTCAGGCTGCAGCTGAGGTTTGGCGGGGATGGGCGGCTTGGGCCTGGGCCACTGGGAGGGCTAGAGAAGGCGAGCAGGGAGGAGAATTGTTGTTCAGTCGCTCAGTGGCCACCGACAGTTTGCAACCCCGTGGACTGCAGCATGCCAGGCTTCCCTGTCCCTTCACTATCTCCCAGAGTTTGGTGAAACTCATGTCCACTGAGTCAGTGATGCCAAGGCAGAGAGTGGGTCACCCTAACCCTGGCAGGGCCAGAGCTGGAACCCAGTCTGAGCCTCCGCCCCTGCAGGCCTTCTTCCTACCCCACTGGCCCCGCCCCCTCACACAGGCCGCGCCCTCCTTTTCATCCCCGGCTCCGCCCCTCCCTCAGGCCCCGCCTTCTCTCCCAGCGCTTTGGGTCATGTACCTGCTTTGGCTCCCCAGCTCCATCTTTTTGCGTGGGGGCTGTACTTCGCTCCTTTTTGAGAATCGGGCTATACTGAAACTGGGAGTCCTGGCTTTTGCTTCCAAAGTCTGATTCTTCAGTCCTTAGGGACAGTCCTGCGGGCTCAGGAGTCTGCAGGGGTCGGGGCCGGGAGGGAAGCGGGGGAGAACAGGGCGGTGGGGGCGGGTGGAGAGAAGAAAGAGGCCTTGGGGATGTGGTGCCGGAGGGATGGCTGGTGGGAATGGACAGGTGATCCAAGGAGGGCAAAATAATCTGGTCCATGTGAAAATGTCAGGGTGGGGGTGCAGCAGGGAAACTTGGGTGGCGCTGGGTTTCTGAGTGAGGCAGAGGGCATGGAGATGGCAAGGAGACTGGGAGCTGGGACAACTGCCTTGATCACAGGCGATATTTAGCACTTAAGTTAACTTCATCTGGAACACAGGTCCAGACCATGTGTGCCTGTGGTTGTAAAACTGCAACCAGGCTTTACAAGTCTTTAGCCTAAAATTTTTCCGCTTGGGGATAGATCTCCAAGACTTCCATGCCCATGTTTACTTCTGCAGCTGCAAGAGGAGTACATTATACAGCTAACAGCTAGATATTTTAGGGACAGAGACACTGCCTCAGGGGAGATGAGCCTTAGAGGGTTCCTTCCCATGTTAGGTGTGCTTTTAGCTCAGCATTTATCACTGGCTTCACGAATGTTCTCCACACGTGTGATACTTTTGGGAGGCTCAGCCCATAGGGCTTTTCTCATTTTTTTGCAATCTGCCAAGTGTGTGTCCCCATCTGACGGTATTCAGGCACTTACTGCATGGATTCAAATCAGAATTCTTTTCCCCTGCCCTAACCCCCTAAGAGGTCTTAGCATTCCCTTTATGAATATAAAGTAGCACCTCTGGGACTTCCCAGGTGGTCCAGTGGCTAAGACTCTGCGCTCCCAATGCAGGGGACCTGGGTTTAATTCCTGGGTCGGGGAACTAGATCTGACATGTTGCAACTAAGACCTGGCACAGCCAGAAAAAAAAAGCAGCTGTACCCTGCCGCTGAAACAGCGGTACCTTAAAAGTCAACCTGGACACCTCCCTCCCTTCCTCCCCACATCTTATGGAGCACAAGCCCTGCTCCTTCTATCTTCACATCTGCCCACGTTCTCCCTGCCCACAGCTGCTGATCCCGTTCAGGCCTCCTAAGTCCATCACCTCCTCCTTCATCATCTTGCCCTGCCAAGCCATTCTCCACTCCATGAGCAGAATGAGCCTGCAGAAGTTCCTCCAGCAATCCTTCCATGGCTGCCCGTTGCTCCAGGATAAAGCCCAAACTCCAGAGAATGTGCGTGACAAGACCTTCTGAGGGCTGGTCATAGAGCTTCGTTTCCGACAGCTGTGCCCTCGGTTCTCACAACTCCAGCTGGCTCCCCTGTCCACCAGTCTTTCCTACATCCTGTTCCCACTGCTTAGGAATCTTCAGGTCTCTGCTTATTCCTCACAAAATTCCATACAATAGTCATCGCTAGGCACAGTCCCTTACCAACTCCTTTGAACGGATTCCAATCAAGCTTCAGGAGACTACTCTTGCCCAGGTCATCAGTGACCTTCTGTTGGCCAAATCCAGTGGTTAATTCTAGACCCTCTGGCATCTGCTCTTCCCTGATGGATTTTCTTTGCTTGACGTCTAGAGCATCACACTCCTGGTTCTTCTCCTCTCTCTCTGGCTGCTCCTTCTCAATTTTCTTTGTAGGTTCCCCCTCATTTCTGCAAACTCTCAATGCTGGAGACTTGGTATCTTTTCTTTATCATCTATGCTCATTCCTGAGATTTCATCCCTCCTGAAGGCTTTAGAATCGATCCGTCTACATTACTGATGGCTCCCAAATGTTGATTTCCAAACTAGACTTCTGTCCTCAAATCCCAGTCCGTATATTGCAACTGCCTAACTGACATCTCCATTTGGATACTTGAATGAATGTCTCAAACCATGGATGTCAAAACTGAACTAACTCATGATCTCCTGTCTCTCCCAGACTTAGTCTTCTTGTAGCCTTCCTCACCTCAATCAATATAACCCCATCTTTTAACTTTCCTCACTCAATCCTGCAAAACTCTCTTGGGTCCACCTTCCAAACAGACCCAGTGTTCCACCTCTGCACCCCTTCACCCCTACCCACATGGTCCAGGCTGCTGTCTTCTCTCCTGGAGTATTGTAGTGGCCTCCATCTGATCACCTATGCCTCTCCCAAACTTTCCAGATCATGTCACTCTTTAGCTTGTAACTGCCCAGTGCATCTCATGTAGAATAAAATCCCCAATCATACAAGAGTCCACTGGGCAGTCCTTCACCCCTGTGATTTCATTTCCTACCTCTCTGCTCATGCTAGATTCCTCAGTGCTCCTCCTCCTGTTCACACACATCAAGGATCCTTCTACCTTAGGGCCTTGGCACCTGCTGTGCCATCCACCTAGGATGTTTTTCCTCTAGCTATCAGCATGACTTTTCCCCTTACTTTAGCCAGACGTCTGTTTAAATGTCCCCTTACCGGAGTAGCCTTCCCTAAGGTCCCTGTGTAAAATAACCCCAGCTCCGTCACTCCTTGTTTCTGTACTCTCCATTTGTTATCTGTATCACGCATTCACTGTCTCCTGTCACTAGACTGAAAGCTCCATGAAGGTAGAGACATTTGGGTCAGTTTTGTTTGGTGCTAGTTCCCAAGTGTCCAGACCAATGCCTGGCACAGAGTGGGCCCTCAGAACTGCCCGAACGTCCTGGGGGAGGCACTCTCTGACACGGCTCCCCACCATGCGAGCCAGGTGGCACCCCACTCTGCATTTCCTCTCTCATCACACTCTCACACTTGATTCCTATTATTTGTCTTTGCCGCTGGTAAATAAGCTTTGTGGGTTTGACACCCATCTGTCTTGTCTCAGTAAATATCTCTTAATTTAAGAAACAAATGGCCCGGGGAATTCCCTGGTGGTCCAGTGGTTAGGACTTGGCGCTTTCACTGCAGACTTCACTCCCTGGTCTGGGAACCAAGATCCCACAAACCGGGCAGCAAGGCCAAAATAAAACCACAAAAACAAATGACTCTTGGGCCTAGCTGACAACTCCCAGTCCCTCCAGTCTTTGTGTGACTGAGCTGGTTTCTCAAAGACCCCTCCACCAGCACGCATCTTTCTGGAAGGGCGACCAACAGAGGTGTGTGGAAAAGGGATGTCTGCGTCCTCTGTGGGAATAAGAAAGTGCCTGGCGAGGTCCTGCGGCCTGAGTTCTGCGTGGGGTGGGGCTTGTGGGGCCCTGGCCTGGGTCCCCGGGGTCAGGGTCAGTGTCAGGGCCAGGGGTGGGGATGGCGTACCTGGCGGGCGAGGGGTTCAGTGAGCGTCTCCCCGTATGGGCTGAGCGGGCACTCAGTGTAGTGCAGCAGTAGGTCTTGCAGCCGCGCGTGGGCGCTGTCCTCACCCAGCACCACGTGGCGCCCGTCCCCTAGCTGGGCCAGCAGGAAGTGGCGGCAGCAAGTCCGGCTCCTGGAGACACCAGTCAGGATCAGATCTGCTCCCTCTTTCTGACCAGGACACCAGCGCGAGGTGTGATCTCTAGAGGCGTGATCTCTATCCGCCAGATGCCCGGGTCTACCATACTTAGTAGCCTGGAGGCTGGGCTTAGACCCCTCCACCCCTGCTGGGGGTCATCATGAAGTTCTGCCCCTCACACGGACTTCAGCACCAAGTCCCGCCCCCTGATTAGCCCAAAGTCCCGCCTCCTTATTGCCCCCCACCCCCACCACCCCGCGTAGCGCTGGCCTCTCACCTGTAAGTCAGCACAAAGGTCACAGCGCTCTCGCTGAAACGCACCAAGTAGCATCCCTGAGGCTTAGTCTCCAGCAGCCTCTCGGCCTCTCTGAGGATGATGGAGAAGACACAGAGGGCTGCTCAGACTTTTCCAGCCTCACCTCCCGTCTCCCTGGCTCTCATAGGGGACCCCTAGGCCCAACCAAGCCTGCTTAAGTGGACAGAGAAGGGTGGGGGCGGGAGAGAGAGGATGTGGTCACCGCACTCCCGCTGCAGGGACTGGGCGTTCCACTCAGGAGACCTCCCGGCCCTGCATCCTCCTCCTGGCCCCATCCTGGAAAGGCAGCCTGGAGTGGGGGGTTCAGGGGATCAGCACTGTGGCGGCAGCAACGGGGATGGTATTAGATTTCTAGACTTCCGAAGTCACAAGTTGCATGGAGGAGGTAAGCATAGAGATAGATGCAGGAGGAGTGAAGCTGAGAAGCGGAGGAGAAGGGAGGAACTGTAAGGGAGGGAAGACAGAGGAGAGGGCTGGAGAAAGCCCGGGGTAAAGATGGAGGGAGACCCAGAGAGAGCGAGACGGAGGAGGAGAACAAGCATTAGAAGCCTTAGAGACAGGAGGAAAGTGGAGGCGCGGGGTAGGGGCTTTGGGCTTGTGCCTCTTCGGTGGTCTCCCCCAGGAGAGCTGCCTTAGCAAGTTGCCTCAGAACCTCCAGGAGTCATAGCCTGGCTTGTGGCCTCAATCTACTCCTGACTGAGGGCAGGACCCAGGACTGGCCCTGCTCTGCTCTGAGCCTGTTTCTTCCTCTGTGACTCACCTCCGGGTGATGAAACCGTGGAACCAGATGGGGGCCGCCCCGTGCTGTAGGAGCTCATGGGCCTGGGTCTTCTGGAACCAAGCCCGAGTCTCGGCCTGTAGGAACAGAGCTTCTTCCCTCGGCACCTCCTCCTTCCCAACATCCTTTGGATTGCAGGTGGCTCCGGGGGCCTGGAGAGGTGCCTGCTTAAGAGAAGAGTTCAGGGAGGGGAGAGGTGGCCATGCTTAGTAGGCCTTCCTCTGACTCTAAGTCAGCTACTGCCTCCTTATCCTTACACCTACTCACTCGTCGACTTGTGGAGAAAGCTCCCTGTCCCCGTTCCAGTTGCCTCTTTTAGGGTATCGTTTCCCAGAAAGTCCTTCCCAAAGTCTGACTTGTTTAGCTCAAGCTGTTTTTGTTTCCAGGAAATTTCCTTCCACTTCCCTCTGGGTCCTGTGGGCCTTTATTCCAGTAGCAGTGAGCTGTTAAACTGCGCTTAAATGGGAGTGGGTCCTTCCAGATGGACAGAAAGCATTCCCTGGCCTAAGGGATGAAGGGAGCGCCAGAGGCCAGAACGAGGAAGGGTTTACCCTGCATACAGTAGGAGGGACCGAGCTAGGGAGGATTTCCTACTGACCGGATGGGTGAGGAGGACTGAGATGAGGATGGGCAGATGAAGGCCACGGACCAAGCTGTAGGTGCCTACTTCTGGAACTTAAATCACTGTGCCCATCACTTGTGGACTCCCCCTGAGCTTCCCAGGGACAGAGGAGAAGCGAGTGGGCCACTCAGCAACTGGAGGAGGTGCTCCTCATCTCCTTGCCCTTCCTCTGGGCCCCCGGCCATGGCGGCAGCCCCTGCTCGTTCCTGCTTTGGCCTCTGTCCACCTGCAGGCCCACCCCCGGGGGAGGGCGGGAGCAGAGGAGGGAGCTGCACCCCGCAGGTTTCCACTCACCACAGCCTGGCCAGCTGGGCCCCTGGGGCTGGGCCAGGCTTCCTCGGGGGCCTGGAGTCGTGGTCCCAGAAGCAAGCCCGGGCCCTGGCAGCTCCTGCGGTTCGAGTTCAGGGGCTGGAAGGTGCTGAAGGTTATGGCCGGGGCTTCTCGGCTCCCTGTTAGCACAGAGAGGTTTCTCAGTCAGGGCCTGCGTCCCTCTGCCGCCCACCACTGTCCCAGGCTCAGGCTCCGGCCCTCCCTTCCCCCCGCTGCCCCGGCAGTCCGCTCATCGGGGACCTGAAGGGCAGGCAGTCATGGCAGCAGGAGAAATGCAGGAGGGATGGTAGAGACTGTTCCTCAGGGAGGAGGGGTAAGGAGCCCAGGAGGCGTAGAGGGCTGCGGTGACAGAGGGGCTTGGGAAGCTGGGCCCAGGGAGGCACGCAGGGAAGCCAGCTGGCCCAGCAGTTCTGGAGTCCGGGAACGCAGGCAGATCTCTTCATTGCAGGCCCCTCTTCCGGCCCAGGGTCCTCTGCCTCCCAGCCCACTTCATTCCCATGCTTCCTCCTCTCTCCTGTCGAAGAAGCTCTCAGCAGACCCTGTGCCCTTTATCCTCAGGGCTGGATGGAAGTGGCACCCGAGGAAGAGGAGCAGGGCCTCTGGGCCTCCTGCCAGTCAGCCTTGCCAGAGTGTGGCACGGCGTGTGGCCAGGGTGTGGCCCCTCACCTCCGAGGTGGGAGCTTAGGCCCAGACGGGAGGAGAGCAGGGGTCGTGGGGGTCTCGAGGTTCCCTCCTACCCGCTTTCTCCAACTTCACACTTACCTTGGGGGCATATCTGGGCCAGGGGGAACTCCATGGGGGGCAGCCCGAGAAAGGAGCCCCCGGAGCAGGGTGTGTGTGTATGGGCTCTCAGAAGGTGTGCACACTCAGCAACTCATCTCTCCTCTCACCCCAGCCCCCTGGGGCAGGAAGTGTCGCCTCACCCACAGCCCTAGCCCTGGCGGAGGACTCGCGTCATGGAAAGCCGTAAGACAGTTGTCCCTCCCCCGGAAGCCAGGCACTGGAGGTGGTGGCCGTGTGGCGTTTGTGTCGTTGTGTGTCTGGGGGTACTGCTGTCTTATCTCCATCCCTCCTGATTCTTTCTCCACGCCCTCGCTGCAGACTGGGGCTTCCCTTCCTCACCCCCTCTCTTGTCTCTCTCTCTGCATTAGCAGTGGCATTGGGAGCATCAGCTTCAGAAGACTAGGCCTTATAATGTGAAGGGGCTTCAGGCTCGTCGAAGATTCATACGCAGGACTTTGCTCTTAGGACCCATGAGGAGGGGAGGGGGCAGAGCTGCAACAGGAAGAATGTGGGTCAGACTTCCGAAGGACCTTCTGAGGTCTTATGAAACCTGTGAGACAAGGGGGTATGGAGGAGGAAGCCTGGCTTCATCTTCAGGCAGGTAATGGAACTGGGTTAGGACAAAACCAACCATCCTGGAGAAAGGGAGAGGGGATTTCCTTCAATTAAGCAGGTCATTATTAATAGCAAAACTATCAGCAGTTGTTATTGATGACTTCCAGGCTGATCCCTTAAATCTGCAGTGGGCTTGCATCTCCTGCCACCCTAGAGGACCAGTCCCATTTCTATCTTGTGATCCTCACTAATGAAGGGGAGATGGGGGAACATTATCCCCATTTTCCAGACAGGTAAACTGAAGCTCAGAGAAGTTACATGCCCTGGCTTGGGTCTTTCAGTGTCTCAGGTGTTCATGGCAGAACTGAGACTAAAAACTAGATCTTCTTTGACTGACTTCACTGTGATTTAGGCCAACAGTCCGGCTACGGGCCAGGCACTGTTCTTGGTGCGTAGAATCCAAAGAGAAAGAAGATGGGATCAAGGCTAAGGCAACGGGTTTTTTTGTTTTGTTCTGTTTTAATATTTATTTATTTGGCTGCACCAGGTCTCAGCGGTAGCACATGGGATCGTCTATCTTTGTTGCAGCACGTGGGATCTTGGGTTGGGGCATGCAAACATTTGGTAGCGGCATGTGGGATCTAGTTAACCGACCAGGATGGAACCGGGCCCTCCTGCATTGGGAGCTTAGAGTCTCAGCCACTGGGCCACCAGGAAATTCCCTAAGGCAGCAGTTTTAAAGGAAGGGAAGAGGGATCAGGCAGCTCAGGAGGGGGCAAGGCCTTGGAGTGTGGGTGTGACTGGGCTAGCAGTGATGCTGGGAGTCGTCTTTACTTCTCAGAGGTGCTAGGGAAGTAGCTCTGCAGGCTAAATCAGGACTCCAGAGTCCTTCTCGGGTGCAAGGCAGCATGCACTCTGGCTCTGGCACCCTCCAGCTAGGTAAACCCTAGCTGGCAGCCCCTGAGCCAGCTCCTGCTCCAACCATACCGCCACTGCTCCACCGCATTTCCTTCTTCCAGGAAGCTGAACATGCTCGTCCTTCTTCTACAAATACCTTTCCCCAGCTTCTTCAGTCCTGCTCATCCTCCACAGCTCAGCTCAGTCCCCTCTTCTGATGTCCCAACCCTGTACACACACACACACACACATACACGCACACACATGGCTAGATTAGGAGCCTCTAAGGTGGGCTCTCATAGTGCCAGCCCATACCACTAAGCCACCACAATCTCCCTTAGGTACCTGTTGGCAAGTTATTTCCCTCTTCTTGACATCTTGAGATAAGATCCTCAAACTGAGCTGAGAAGAGAAACATCCGCCTGCTTGACAAGCATTTTCACTTGAGGACTTTCTCCAGACAGGGTACAAGATGAAACCACCCCTTAGAGTAACCCTGGGTCAGGAAGATCCTCTGGAGAAAGGAATGGGAATCCATTCCAGTGTTCTTGCCTGGAGAATTCCATGGACAGAGAAGCCTAGTGGGCTACAGTCCCTGGGTTCACAAAGAGTTGGACACAACTGAGCGACTAACACACACACACACACACACACACAGTAACCCACAGCTGTCTCTTATACACATCTAGATGTGTATAAGAGACAGCCTCTCTCCTGTCGAAGAAGCTCTCAGCAGACCCTGTGCCCTTTATCCTCAGGGCTGGGTGGAAGTGGCACCCGAGGAAGAGGAGCAGGGCCTCTGGGCCTCCTGCCAGTCAGCCTTGCCAGAGTGTGGCACGGCGTGTGGCCAGGGTGTGGCCCCTCACCTCCGAGGTGGGAGCTTAGGCCCAGACGGGAGGAGAGCAGGGGTCGTGGGGGTCTCGAGGTTCCCTCCTACCCGCTTTCTCCAACTTCACACTTACCTTGGGGGCATATCTGGGCCAGGGGGAACTCCATGGGGGGCAGCCCGAGAAAGGAGCCCCCGGAGCAGGGTGTGTGTGTATGGGCTCTCAGAAGGTGTGCACACTCAGCAACTCATCTCTCCTCTCACCCCAGCCCCCTGGGGCAGGAAGTGTCGCCTCACCCACAGCCCTAGCCCTGGCGGAGGACTCGCGTCATGGAAAGCCGTAAGACAGTTGTCCCTCCCCCGGAAGCCAGGCACTGGAGGTGGTGGCCGTGTGGCGTTTGTGTCGTTGTGTGTCTGGGGGTACTGCTGTCTTATCTCCATCCCTCCTGATTCTTTCTCCACGCCCTCGCTGCAGACTGGGGCTTCCCTTCCTCACCCCCTCTCTTGTCTCTCTCTCTGCATTAGCAGTGGCATTGGGAGCATCAGCTTCAGAAGACTAGGCCTTATAATGTGAAGGGGCTTCAGGCTCGTCGAAGATTCATACGCAGGACTTTGCTCTTAGGACCCATGAGGAGGGGAGGGGGCAGAGCTGCAACAGGAAGAATGTGGGTCAGACTTCCGAAGGACCTTCTGAGGTCTTATGAAACCTGTGAGACAAGGGGGTATGGAGGAGGAAGCCTGGCTTCATCTTCAGGCAGGTAATGGAACTGGGTTAGGACAAAACCAACCATCCTGGAGAAAGGGAGAGGGGATTTCCTTCAATTAAGCAGGTCATTATTAATAGCAAAACTATCAGCAGTTGTTATTGATGACTTCCAGGCTGATCCCTTAAATCTGCAGTGGGCTTGCATCTCCTGCCACCCTAGAGGACCAGTCCCATTTCTATCTTGTGATCCTCACTAATGAAGGGGAGATGGGGGAACATTATCCCCATTTTCCAGACAGGTAAACTGAAGCTCAGAGAAGTTACATGCCCTGGCTTGGGTCTTTCAGTGTCTCAGGTGTTCATGGCAGAACTGAGACTAAAAACTAGATCTTCTTTGACTGACTTCACTGTGATTTAGGCCAACAGTCCGGCTACGGGCCAGGCAAAGTAACCCACAGAGGGGAGAAAGGAGGAGGAACTTATTTTTGCTCATGCTTCCCACTTCCTGTTGGTCAAGATGATCTCACAGGAACTTAGAGACCTCATGCCCTGTCCCTTGGCATCCACTCTGGAAGCCAGATCCATGGCCCATGGTGTGGTGTTTCATGTTAACCAGATATGGAGGGGTGACTCAGGAGATAGGTTCAACAGGTGAGGTGTGAAGACCATGCAATCCTAGGACTTCATCTTGGGCTGCTGTCAGCTCAGGTCACAAAAAAGGGCTCTGATAAAAGTGGAAGTGGTTTGGGAGGCAGGCAGCCAAGGAGTCAACGAAAAGGGTCTAAGGAGGTGTGTGAGTTTTGGGTCCCGCACAGTCTAGCCCTCGTGGCTTCTCATTAGATACAGATCTCATACTCCGAGACTGGGCATATGTTTGTTCCGCACAAATAGAGACATCCTTACTCTCCAAGAAGGAAGCTACAATCAATCACATAGCCCCCTTCCAGGTGGAGGTCAAGGGTGTCTTTCTCAAAGACTGACGTGAGAGGATTCATGAAAAAAGCTACAATCCTCGTAGCTGTGACTAATCCAAAAACTCTGCTTGACAGTCATTATTTCCCTCCCCTGCTACTCATTCTAGATGCCCCCGCCTTCACTTAGCATTTCGTCTGGATTGTTTTCTGGTGGGGTGATTCAGACCTTCATTCCCCAAAGGTGTAGATGCCCTAGTTGCCCTGCCCTTGTTGGTTGCTGTAGCTATTCAGTAGCAGTCCTCACTAGGCCTGTGTGCATGCTTCCTCACCCGGTCATGTCCAACTCTTTGCGACCTCATGGACTGTAGCCCACCAGGCTCCTCGGTCCATGGGATTTTCCAGGGTAGCTATTCAGTAACAGTCCTCACTAGGCCTGTGGGCATGCTTAGTCACCCGGTCATGTCCAACTCTTTGCGACCTCATGGACTGTAGCCTGCCAGGATCCTCTATCCGTGGACTTCTCCAGGCAAGAATACTGGAATGGGTTGCCATTTGCTCCTCCAGGGGCTCCTCCTGATCCAGGGATTGAACCTTCATTTCCTGTATCTCCTGCGTTGGCAGGTGGATTCTTTATCACTGAGCCACCTGGGAAGCCCCATCACCAGTCATGGAAGTACTAAGAGATGTCCCAGACATTCCTGACCAACTAACCAAGTCACTTGCCACTCCCTAGTAGTCCATGCCCATTCTCCCTATACGCAAAGTGGACGACTGATGTATGTTGCAGCTCTGAGCCTTGGGAGGGTTTCCCTTTAGCACTGTTCGTCGGGGACACTCTGTGTGAGACCATATTGATGCTAGTGCCAACAGGTCATCCTGGCGCATCTATCAGCTGGGTACACGGGAACCCCTGTGTGGTCATAACGGCTTCCCAGGTGGCGCTGAAGGCGATGGCACCCCACTCCAGTACTCTTGCCTGGAAAATCCCATGGACGGAGGAGCCTGGTAGGCTGTAGTCCACGGGGTCGCACAGAGTCGGACACGACTGAAGAGACTTAGCAGCTAATGCAGGTAGATGTAAGAGACACCAGTTCGATCTCTGGGCTGGGAGGATCCCCTGGAGGAGGACATNCCACTCCAGTACTCTTGCCTGGAAAATCCCATGGACGGAGGAGCCTGGTAGGCTGTAGTCCACGGGGTCGCACAGAGTCGGACACGACTGAAGAGACTTAGCAGCTAATGCAGGTAGATGTAAGAGACACCAGTTCGATCTCTGGGCTGGGAGGATCCCCTGGAGGAGGACATGGCAACCCACCCCAGTATTCTTGCCTGGGGAATTCCATGGACTGGAGCCTGGCAGGCTACAGTCCATAGGGTCGCACAGAGTTGGACACGACTGAGGCAATCTAACATGCATGCATGAGGTCATAAATGAGGTTCAAGAAGCAGCAGTAGCCACAGAGGCAGGAGACTGGCAGTCTTGGACCCCCTGCTCATACAGTTTACCAGTTCAAGCCTGGTCCAGAGGTATCATGCCCATTGCCAAATGCATTAGTTGTTTTGCCTGTCCAGTGTTCGTTAGGACTCGTGGGTCAGGTACCATTCAGCTTTATGAATAGGCAGTTCAGGTTGAATGATCACTTGGTGCCCGTAGGTCAGGCACTCAGTCTCTAGTAAGGCCCAGTATCGAACCAGTAGCTATTTTTCAGCTGTAATTCTTTGTCATAGAGGGCATGACTGTTCCAGAACCCCAGGGTATGTGCTGCAGTTCCCCATCAGAGCTTCCCACTCAGCATCCTTATCACAGGGACTTCTAGCACTATTGCCCAGGCTGGATACTAAGGCCCAAGAGGTGGGAAAGGTTATTTATAGCCTAGACCTGCTGCAGGGGCCTGTCTTGCTCTGGGACTCACTTGAACCTGGCAGCTTTCTGGGTCACATCACAACAAATCCAAAGAAGCCAAATAAATGCTCTCTCTCTCTCTCTCTCTTTTTTTTAAAAATTTATTTATTCACTTGGCTGTGGTGGCTCTTAGTTGCAGCATGCAGGAGTTATTTGGGATCTTTTTTTACGTATAGCATGCAAACTCTTAGTTGCGGCATGCAGGATCTAGTTCCCTAACCAGGGATCAAACCTGGGTCCCTGGCATAGGGAGCACAGATTCTTAGCCACTGGATCACCAGGGAAGTCCCTGTGTCTCTATCTTGGTGCTAGGAAGTATAAAGAACAACATCTTGTCCTTTATAGCAAGTTCCAGACCAGGGTTTTTGGGAAGAAGGTAGGAATGGAGGGACTCTGAAGAGAGCTGTGTCCAATATAGCGAGGATAATACAAACTGGATTATACACATATCTTTCTTTCATTTTTCTTTCCTACCATCTGCATTCAGGGAACAAAGCTGTTGTGTGTGTGCCTGTGTGTTTATCATCCTGCCGTGAGTCCAGACCTTACCATTGACCCACCATTACCTTATATAATCGGTTATTTGATACAAACTGTCAAGGGCAGGATTTGTCTTATTTGAGAATTCCCTGGCACCATTTTACAGGTGAGAAAACTGAGATCGAGGTCAAGAGACTTAGCTTCAGTCACGCAATGAGAGCTTCCAACTTGGGACCTCTAGGCGTATGGGTGGGGAGGGATACTAGAGTCACCGCGTCTTGAGTGCTGGCCATGAGCAAGCACCGTGCTAAGTGCTTTACAGGCGTGGACGCTCATATCTTTAATATAGACCCACAAAGGAGATGCTCTGATCATCTTCCTTCACAGACAGGGAATCTGAGACTTAGGAAGGTTAAGTGACTTGCCCAAGGTCACGCAGTCAGGAAGTGGGCATTAGAACCAGATGATCCGGCTTGGGACCTCAACTACTAGCTAATACAGGTGCCAAGGACATCACCCCACATGGATGAGTGGGCCCTGCCTCCCTGCTTTCCCATTGAATGATTTCATGTTAAAGATACCCCAGGGGAGTGGAAAAAGAGCTGACTTTTTAAGCCTTTAACTCTCACTAGAACCAAAGAGCCCACTGTGAAATTTCCCTGTGAAGACCAGAATATTCAAGCTGTAAGAAATCAGAGTCCAGGAAACTTTCCTAACTTTACCCTTTTAGTAACCTACGCCTTGCTGCAATTTCAGCTCAAAACATGGACTCATTTGCAGAACCACAGTGTCTTTGAATGTAGTTTTTCATCTAGCAGGATATGCTTGGCTGACATCGCGAGTGATCATGACACGCTCCCACGATGCTATGGAAAGGAGCGGTGATATTTCAGATTTCACATGACACCTTTTCTCTGAACAGTTCTAGGCATTTACAGGACTAAAGATTTAACCTTATAGTTGTTCTTGCTGTATCTATTTAGTCAACATGTATTCTCTTGCCTACAGTATACCAAACATGCTAGGGGCTAGGCATGCAAAAGTAAATAAAAACTCAACAAGCTATTCTTTTGGAGCTCACGTCTGGGTGAAGAGAAGTACCCATGGCATATTAACCTTTTAATGCCTCTTACTTCTTATTGCAAACCAGCAGGTAACAAAGAAGCATGCTAAGAAGGAGAGACTGTGAACCCTGCCTCAACAGCCCCTTTTCCCATGAGTCTGCATGTGTCTGACTGGGTTTCTAAATCGAAGTTTTATTACAGAATTAGTACAGGAATTTGTAATGAACCAGGCCTAGTAAAGTTGTTTCTTGTTCTTATGAAGGTGTGAAAAAAACTTCCTCTACAGTGTAATATACATAATAATTATATTTACAATTTTTTGAAAGTGATGAGGCCTTTTACAAATGTAATATTCATATTGACACTAATAAATTAGATCCATTGCTGACTTTTTAATATAGTATAGTGGGCTGAAAGAGCATCTGACTTCCTCAAGTCAACAATGAATCAGGTAGAGATCAAGATGGCCGAGTAGAAGGATGTGGGGTTCACCTCCCCCCACAAACACATAGAGACTACATCTTCATGTGGAACAATTCTCACAGGATACCAGTTGAAAGCTGGCAGAAGATCTCTTATACAACAAAAGCTATGAGAAAAGGATCCGTACATAATTGGGTAGGAGAGAAAAAAAAAAAAAAAAAGAAACAATGAGTCAATGGCAGAAGAGACAGGTTTCCAAGTGTCTTTTCTTCATTCTTATCCACTCCAAGGTGGAAATCTTCTCTTATTTATGTTGCATTCTCAGTGCCTGGAAAAATGCTGTTCTGTCAGAGCTGGTCAATAACACATATTAACATGATGAGAACATTTTTACAAGGAGAATTAGCTTTTAGAGAATTATGCTCAGTATCTCTAATTATTAGAGAAATGAAGATCAAAACTACAATGAGGACTTCGCTGGTGGTCCAGGAGTTAAGAATGCCTGCCAATCCAGGGGACACTAGTTTGATCGTTGCTTGAGGAAGATTCCACGTGCCACGAGGCAACTAAACCTGTGTACCGCAGCTACTGAGCCTGCGCTCTAGAGCCGAAGAGCCGGAGCTACTGAACCTGCACGCCACCAACCGCTGAAGCGGGCACGCCCTAGAGCCCATGCGCTGCAACAAGACAAGCGACAGCAATGAGAAGCTCAGGCACTGCAACTGGAGAGTAACTCCCTGCTCGGTGTAACTAGAGGAAGCCTGTGTGCAGCAACGAAAACCCAGTGCAGCCACGAAGAAAGAAGCTGAACGTGGCGCCACCTCACACTACTCAGAACGGCCGTCATTAAAAAGTCTCCCAAAAAAAGCCCACAAACAACAAATGCTGGAAGAGGTGTGGCGAAATGAGAACCCTCCTACACTGTTAGTGGGAAAGTAAATTGGTGCAACTGCTGTGGAAAACAGTACGGAGATCCCTTAAGAAACGGCAAATAAAATTCCCATATGGTCCACCAATCCCACTCCTGGGTGTATACCTGGAGAAAGTGAAAACTAACTAAAGGAGATACATGTACCTCAATGTTCGAAGCAGCGTTACTTACGATACCCAAGACATGGAAGTGACCTAAACGTCCATCGGCAGATGAATGGATAAAGAAAATGCGGGGTATACATATCTACACAAGAGACTACTGCGCGACCGTACAAAGAATGAGATAATGCCATTTCCAGCAACGTGGGTGAACCCAGAGGTCGTCCTGCTCAGTAAAGTCAGTCAGAAAGAGGAAGACAAACACTGTGTGATAGAACTTATATGCAGAATCTAAGATACGATGCAGATAAACGTATTTAGAAAGCAGAAGCAGACTCACGGGCAGAAAACAAGCTTTCCAAAGGGGAAAGGAGGTGAGGGGATAAATTAGGAGTTTGGAATTAACAGATACACACAACTATATATAAAGTAGATTACCAACAAGATCTTACGGTGTGGCACAGGGAACTCTGCTCAATATCCTGGAATAGACTATATGGGAGAAGCATGAAAAAGAAATATGCATGTGCCTTTTCCATTCTTTGGAAGAATTATTCCTTGAGGCCCACAGTGACTACAGCTTAAAGAATGACTATCACATGAATCTGGGCCAGTTCTTAGAACTTCTCAAAAAAACACGAAAGTGAGCCTGTTTTCCAGATATTATTTGGTATCTAAAGCAAAACTTCTGACTCCTACGAAACTATGAAGAGGCCTATGCTTACAATCTCATTAGGTTATATTTCTATTAATAAGACCAAAATAAAAGGACTAATAGCTGTCTAGCATCATCCGTGGGAAGCCTAGTTCCAGTATATTTCCCTGGTAATGAAACAAATACATAAGCCTTTTAACTTGATAACAATGCAATTGTAATGTTACCTCTATGTTCTTGTGTTAACTGAAAACTATTTAACGGTAAATTAACAAAAGCTAGTCCATTTAAAAAAAATGTAGGGAGAGAGAGAGAGAGAGAGAGAGGCAGGAGAGGGGCCAAATCACTTTGCTGCATACCAGAAACTAACAACTATCACCACATTGTAAATCAACTATAATTCAATTTAAAGAGAAGCCCCTCCGGGCAGAGGTGGCTCATATTGGCACCTCCCCACCTCCTCACTGTGCAATCGTCCCATAGGCCGCTGTCCCGCAGTTCCACACGTGCCTCCTTGCAAACAATCGCAGGACTGCCTCTGTCACGATGCAGACTTTTTCTCTTCCGTGGACACTTGCGCCTGTGTGGGTGAGCATTTCAGGGGAAGAGGAGACAAGGGTGCTGTGGAAAGAGAATAGAAATTGGGTCTGTTGGAGGCCCCGTTCCACCACCTTCCGGCCCTGTGACCTGGGGCAGATCCGCAGGCTCCTTGGGCCTTGGTTGCCTCACATGTAAAACGGGGATAACCCAGACTAAGCCACTGAATGCAGAAAATGTGCTGTGACTCACGCGATGATTCATGGACTGGAAAAGGCTGTTGTATTCGGGTGCCATTGTTTTGTTTTATCAGCAGGGTAATAATAAGAAATGGAGATTCATCCAGTTGGCCAGTTCAACAGAGCTGCACTCTCCAGGATGTGTTAGGCAGCCTAGGTAATGGAAATGCAGCAGCAAGAAGTGCACAGCCCTTGCCCTCCGGGAGCCTGCATTCTCTTGAGGGGAGAGGATGAGAAGTCTGTAGCAAAGCAGGAAGATAATTTCAGATCCCGAGACAATAATATGATAGTGCAGGGTTTTAGACAGACAGTAGAGGTTGCTTCCCCGGTGGCTCAGATGGTAAAGAATCTGCCTGCAACATGTGAGACCTGGGTTCGATCTTTGGGTCGGGAAGATCCCCTGGAGAAGGGAATGGCCACCCACTCCAGGATTCTTGCTGGGATAATTCTTGTGCACAAAGGAGCCTGGTGGGCTACAGTCCATGAGATCACAGCGTCAGACATGACTGAGTGGCTAACACACACCTGTTCCCAGGAGGTGACAGACACGGTAACCCACTGACCAGGTGGGAAGGAATAGCCCTTCAGGGTCTAGAGAAAGTGTCCCAAACAGGCCGAACAAGAGTGCAAAGACCTGGGACCTTGACACTGTCACAGGGCCGGGCCCCCGACGCAGCTGCCTATCTATGGGCGGCTGTCCTCTCCTGAGAGCCCTCTGCAGGTGGGGCCGGCACAGCTCCCTGGCAGGCCCTTCCCACACCAGCCACATAATCACCGGCTCAGTTACAACCTCCCGTAATATTCTTTTTGTTTATTTTTTATCGTAAGCATTTTTTGGTAACTGCATTGACTTATTTACTTGTGGCCGCGCTGGGCCTTCGTTGCTGCGTGCCGGCTTTCTCCAGTCGTGCCAAGCAGAGCTGCTCTCTGGTTGCTGCGCACTGGCTTCTTGTTCCTGTAGCTTCTCTTGCTCAGAGCATGGCTCCAGGGTGCGTGGGGCTCCGCAGTTGCGGCTCCCGGGCTCTAGAGTGGGGGCTCAGTATTTGTGGCTCACAGGCTCGGCTGCTCTGTAGGGTGTGGGATCTTCCCAGACTAGGGGTCAAATCCATGTCCCCTGCATTGGCAGTGGGCTCTTAACTACCAGACCACCAGGGAGGTGCCGCTCCCGTAATATTCTCTCCTCGGGAAGCAGGGAGGGCTGGCCCAGGCCTGGAGTGGGGCAGAGCAGGCCTGAAAGGTGTTGGGGGAGTTGGAAACAAAGTCAAAAGGCAGACAGGAGTGATGGAGGCTCTGCCATGGTCTCTCCAGCCCATAAGTCAGTCTAACCTGGCCCAGCTGCTGCAGAGATTCAGCAGAAAATTCCACAGTCCTGGCCTTTTGGACAAGGAGGACCCTAGGGATGGACTCTGTCTCTCCGCACACCACATACCCCCCTTCCCCCCGACACAGGGGAGCATTATGAGAATGCGCACTGCTTGGTATTAAGTATCTACCCCTTACCCTCCCCTCACATCAATCGTCTCCTTTTGCATCTGAGAAGAATCAAACAGAAGACCCTCAAGTCTGATTTTCAGTAGTCAAACACCTGATCGCCATCTTCTCCAAACGCTGTTTAATTGGTCACCAGCCTGGGAGGGGGGCAGGTTCGGCACAGCCCCAGCGATGCCAGGGATCTGCTCTGATCGCTCGGCATGCACAGTAGCCACCCCCCTCCCTCCGTCTCTGGAAACCATGCCCACTGCCTTGATACACTGTGTGATAATTGCAACGGAAGCATTTTTCACCTTTAAAATGGAATTACTCACTCTTTTTGTCTGGAGGCCTGGGCCCAGGCCAGCAGCTCTGGCAGCGGAAGAATTCTCTTAAACCTAGGAACAGTGGACTCCTCCCAAAAACACAGACCAGATTCCAGGTCTGCCATCGAAATCCCACATGTTCCTCACCATGTCATCAGGTGGATGTGCTTGGAAGAGCCTTAGCCTCTCTGAGACTGTGACTTTTCATCCCCCTCCTTCGTTGTGCCAAGGTCAACCTGGGTGAGTTGCTTGATCTCTCCAAGCCTCGGTTGCCTGGTCCAAAACTTGCGGAAAGAACACTTCTCTGGAAAGGTGGTCTGGGGATTCCATCTGCAGATGGGTGCTGAGCCCAGCAAAGGGTCTGCTGGTTTGCAGGAGGAGCTCAGGTTTTTTGTTCCCTTCTTTTCTATAAGTTCCTAGCCCCGTGATGGGGACATTTAACCACAGCCTCCTCAAGGCTGGGGTGTAGGGGCAGCCTCAGGTCCTCCCTCTGGCTGGGCTCCTAGCAACTTGGGCTGGTCCCTCTGCTCAGTCCTGTGAGCAGCTGAACTGATGACTGGAAGGGCTCATGGGCATGTGTGGGATGGCTTGCCTGTTGATGTTCCCTTCCTAGAACCATTTCCCTGAGTTCCTGGATGTATTAGTCTGCTTGAGCTGCCATAACAAAAACCACAGACTGGGCAGCATAAACAAGGCAAATTTATTTTCTCACAGCTCTGGAGGCTGGAAGTCCAAGATGGAGGTGCCAGCAGCGTTGGTTTCTGGCAAGGCTTCTCTTCCTGGCTTGCATGTCTTTTCACCATGCCTTCACACGGCCTTTCCTCTGGGCTCACATGGGGAAGCCGGGGGCGGGAGGTGTCTCTGGTGTGTCTTCCTCTTCTTCCGAAGACTCTAGTCCTGTTGGATTAGGGCCTCACCCTTATGACCTCCTTTGACCTTAATGACTTCTTTCAAGACTCTATCTGCACATATAGTCACATTGTGGGTAGGACTACAACATATGAATTTTGAGGGGGTCCACTTTAGTCCATACACCAAATATCAAACCATATACCAAATATCTCCCCTCAAGGAGATAAGGGTTCTAAGGTGGCTAGGACCACAGAGGAGAAGCAGGCCCAGGGCCATGTGCATCCTCTAAGACCTCAGAGGGGGGAGCTCTCTTCCGGCGAGTGACAGAGGGAGTCCCAGGGGAGAGAGCAATGTGGGGCATGAACCCTGATAAGAAGTCTTCGGTGGGGAGGGCTGCCAGGTCCCGGGGAAGTCTGGGCAAAGACCTGGGGCCCTGTGAGGAGCACACCAGGTCAGATCAGTTTGCCCTCCCCAATTGTCTTCTGCTTCTCCCCCTGCCGTGGGTACTTGGGGAACGTCTGTGCTGCCAGAAGTCTGCTCAGGCTGAATGTGCTGTTAAAGCGAATTTCAACCCGGCAAAGGAAAGAGCTGGCCGGGCAGCGGTGATGGCAATGCAGCGGAAGGAATCCTGCAGCAGCTTGAGCTCCTGTGCCAGCCGGCTGGCCGCGCGGCCAGATGGTGCAGGGTTAGAGCTTGGCGGAGATGGAGAGGGTCAGAGAGGAGGGACCTGGGGAGTCTGGAGGGCCAGCAGAGAGGGTTCTTGGTGACAGAGAGGTCCCGGACTGCTTGGAGGTATTCGGGAAGGGAGAGCAGTGGAGAAGTGTAGAGGATCCTGGTGATATCCAGGGACCCCAGACCACCAGAGGACGCTCCAGACGTGATGAAGGACCTGTGAAGCTGGGGGCTGCTGAAGGCACCACGGGGGTTGAAGGTCAGCACAGGAAGATGTTCAGCGGAGTCTGGGATCTCAGAGACACTAGGGGCTGGAACTTGAGGTCTAGGGGGCCTGGGAGAGTTAGGGTTCACAGTCTCTCTCTTCCAGCATGTCCAGAGTATACACTCTGGCTGGGAAGGTGTTACGGCAGTCAGACCTGCATATTCCCAGCCCTTGGGGCCAATGCCCTCACACATGGCCTGAACCTCATCCACGACCACCTGAAGGGGAAAGCAGATAGCCCGGCAGATGTTGGGCATCGTGCTGTGAGAGTGCAGGGGACCTTGCATTTGACAAAGGCCGGGTGCAGTAAATTACTAATAACTTGCTCAAGCAGACTAGTAAGTATGTTTAGCTAAGATTCAGTTCAGGTCTGGCTCCAAAGGCAGTATGTTTTCCTCTCTGCATTCTTCGCCCCTGGCTGGTTTGTTATCATGGTTTCATGGAGCATCTATTAGAAACGTATTATGTGCTGGAGTGTGTGATAGTTTCAAGGGCTACAAAGATAAATAAGACACGAGGGCAGGGGAGAGGCATGGGTAAACAAACTCAGATAATTCAAAGTGACAGGAGCTAACCTAGAAGCCAGAGATTTGGAGATGTAGGAAGGAGTGCTCCATTTTGCCCAGGATAAGGATGCATGGGGGAAGGAAGTCAAGAAGGCTTCAGAGAGGCATTGGTAGTTGAGAGAGCTGGTTTAAAGGGTGAGCAGGTGATCCTCAGGATACACAGGAAGGGGAGGGTGGGGAGAGTGGAGGAGATTCTGGGTTGAAGGAGCAAAATGAGTGAAGATATAAAGGCTTAGAGCTGCAGGGCCCTCTGGGGATGGCATGGCTGTGAGGGGCAGAGAGCTTGAGAGATCAGCCTGCCTGGGAGCTTTGTCTTTGCTGATTGGCTCTGGGGAGCCCCTGGGGGACTCTCAGCAGGGAAGTGATGAGATCTGAGCGTCACTTACGGGTTCGCAGAGCCCTGGTTCTTGCACAGCTCTGTGGGGCTGCGATGGTGCACTGCAGTGATCTGTCTGCGTGCCTTCCTGTCCAGGAGACAGTGCCCTGTGCAGGGGCAGGGCCTGGCTTTTGTCCATCTTTGTGGGTTTCCCGGGTGGCGCTAGTGGTACAGAACCTGCCTGCCAGTGCAGGAGATGTGCGTTTGGTCCCCGGGTCAGGAAGATCCCTGGAGGAGGGCGTGGCAACCCACTCCAGTACTCTTGCCTGGAGAGTCCCACGGGCAGAGGAGCCTGGTGGGCTCCGGGCCATAGGGTCACAAAGAGTCAGACACGACTGAGTGACGGAGCACGCACGTGGCTCCTTCACCCGGTGCAGGCCCTGCGGTAAGTAGAGGTTCCGCACACACAGTATGCTCTGGGGCGGCTTGGTGCTGCAGTCAGACCGCTGTACAATCTGCCATCCCGCTCACGAGGACTTATGCCCACCCCTCTCTAGAGCCCTCTTAGCCTGGTGTGGGCGCCTTATAGATAACAGGATGATGTCGGGAACGTGTGGATGGAGCTTCCTTGGGGTGCAGTGGGCGCTTCCACTGCAGGGGGTATGAGTGTGATCCCTGGTAGAGGAAGATCCTGCGTGTTGAGCAGTGTGGCCAAAAAAAAAAAAAAAAAGATGTTTAGGGCATCTTTGGGAAATAGAGATAGAGATTTTTTTTTTAAAGTGTGGATGGATCTGCCTTTGAATCCCAGCTCCGTCATTTATCAGTTGTAGGTCTTTGAACAAGTTATTCAAATTTCGGAAGACTCAGTTCCCTCATTCATCCAATGTCAGTGATACAGTGAAGCCTACCACATTATTCTTTATGTTAGAGTGCATGTCAAATGTAGATATGTAGAAAGTCCTCAATACATTTTAGTTATAATAATCATAGTAAATAATGGCCATCATGGGGGCTGGTCACTTACCTATCGTCTCTCAGTTCTAATGCTATACTCTGCTCTGCGAGGCTCGGCCTGACTCTGCAAACTATATTTTGCAGAGCATATTTTCCAGTGGGTTCTTATTAGGTTTTGCCAACAGGGAGGTTGGCTACAAGGAGAGAGGTGAGGATTTGCTTCTTCTATTTGCTTCCTTTCAATGTTGCTCCAGCACCAACTGGGCAACATTACTTCCTCCAAGATCTGAATCCCACCTCCAGAGGGATCTCTTCCCTGAGATTCTAGCCTCTGACAACCCCAACCTCAACCACTTGTTCTTCAAGCCAGGGGTGGGAGCTTCCGTCTGCTGTTTGCTCCGTGTTACTTACTGTTTCCTTCTTGCTGAGTCCTCCCATACCAGTAAAGTCAATGCCTTATGTTCAGTACTCTCTGTGGAAATACCTATGAGGTTTCAGTTTCCTAAGGGGAGTCCTGACATAACACCGTGGCTATGTATGGCAGCCTGTATCCAGTGCCCTGTGGATGATGTGGAGTTCAGAAAGGGTGTGATAAGGGAGCCTTAGAGACCAAACATGGGGAAGGAGGTGGTGCAGATGCAGAGGCAAGTCCCAGTAGAGCCAGGTTGGGTGATGGGCAGCATTGTGCAAGCTGGGGGATAGGGAAAAGTCTAGACTGATCAGAGCTTGGACTTTATTTTAGGTTGGGCTGGATCATGATGCTGGAAAGGCAAGTTGCAGCTAGAAATGAAAGGCTGACATGCCAGGGAAGATTTGAGATAAAGCATGGATTGAAGGACAAGAGAGGACAATCACTTTCCTCTCAGCCCTGGAGGCATGGTGGGCGGCGGAAGGGGCTGTTTTTCCAGAAACTGACTGTGTCCTCTTAGACAAGTCATTTTGCCTCTCAGATCACTGATGCCATCCTCTCTAAAGTGGACTTTCCATACGCTTTGGAAACCGAAAGCTCTGCCAGCAGAAGAAATTATCGATGTTAGATAGTATTCTGAGTAGCTTTGGGGGAGGGATTCACAGGAGGGAGGAGGATATTGTGAGGCTGGGAAAGAGAGGAGGTGAGTCCAGCGGGGAAAAATGTGTGTGGGGGGAGGCCTCCAGGGCTGTGATGGTCCACACTCTGACAGGGAGGAGAGGCTGGCAGAGGGCAGGGGAAGGGATACAAAAGGAAGCCATGTTTGGGCATTACCGTGGTACGTGGGTAGGGCTGAGGAATGAGGGGGTGTGGGAACCCAGGCTGCTACCACCTGGAAGCTACTGTAAGTAAAGGCTGATCTGGCCGGGGTGGGTGGGGGAGGTGGCCCTAAAGACACCGCAGCGGGCTGTGGGCCTCCCTTCGGGTGGCCCCAAAGCTGCTGGGAATCTCTGCTTCCTCGACCTCCCCCTGTTTTATATCTTCCCAGCCGGAAACATCGCGAGGTTATGAAAACAAACTACCAGTCTTAAATTCATGAAAACTGACTTCAGCCCAGCCTACAGCACGGAGGAAAAATGTTCTTGGAGAATACGTGTGGGTCAGACCCTGAAGTACCCAACCAGGCTGGGAGAGGACAGAGCCACGGACTTTACCCTTCCTGAGCCCAAGCTGGAGGAAGTCTCATTCCTTTCAAAGCAAACTGCTTGTTTTTCATGACATAAATTATGTATGTTCTTTAAGAAACATAAAGAGAAGATACAGATAAGCAAAAAGAAGGTATAAATCACACATAACCTCACCTCCCAGATGAATGTTTACGCTTCCAGATACTTCTCTGGGTTTGTACATGTAAATGCAAAAAACTGCATTTATACTGCGTGAAACCTCCACTTGCCACTCTTCAGCGCATCATGGCCATCTTTCCATGGCACTAAATGTACTTCTGCAGCATCCTTTGAATGATATCACAATTAGATAACAACAACAATCATTTGTATAGTGCTCTAGAGCTTACAAAGCACTTGGCAGCCATTATTTTATTTCAGCCCTTGGCCTTCCTAAGGGAGGGCTCTCCCTTATGTAATTCTGCTTCCAAAAGAGGCCACCTCTGCCTCCTTGGCACCTGGGCCTCCCCCTCCCCCTGCTCCCCAGAAGTCTCTCTATAGCCCTCCCTGCATCCTTCCTGCTGTGGGCAGGAGTCAACTTCCAGTTGCCATCTGAGGAGATGGATGCTGGCCTGACCCCTCTATCTCTCCGTCTTTCTGCCTGACCCAGCTGTCAACCTCTGTCCTTCTGTTCGCCCCCTCTCCTTTCTCTGCCCCTCAGAGAGGAAGGGGCCTCTGTCTCGTTTGCTTGAGAATCTTCCTGCATAGTCTCAGAATGTCTTCCCTGCCGCCACCCTGGTCACCCTTCCCCTTTCTCCCCCTGCACTGCTGGCCACTTCCCTTCTTCTGTCCAGTGCTGCTGGAGGACCAACTTGACACCACCTGAGAGGGCGGGAACCTAGGTGGCCCCCTCTGCTCCCTCGGGACGTGAACCCCCCCTCACCTCCAGATACGGTTAAACACCAAGTCTCCCTGTTGTTGCTTATGAGTGGGGAAGGAGGGGCAGACTCACAGAGCGCCGAGGGGTGGAGGGTCTGCAGAGCCTCCAGTGCACGTGTGTGGAGAGGTTCTGAGTGCCTGTCTCCTTGTCACCCTGGGTCTCCTCTCCCACACCCCCTGCCTTTGCCTGGCTCTCTCCCCTCACTCCCTCCCCAGCACCCTCATCCTTTCCTTCTCTCCCTCTGCCCGACATCTGACCATAGCTCTGGGGTTTGAGAGCTGCAGCCACTGGGGATGGAGGTGGGGAGAGAGGCAGGAAGGAATTTTGTGCCCCCTTCTCTGTCCTAGGATTTCAGTTGACATCTTTATCCTGGGAGTGCCTCCCTCTGCCCACCCCCACACTGACC
>SJYX01011492.1:186743-197536 GCA_006410675.1 Oreotragus oreotragus
GAGCGACTTCACTTTCACTCTATTTGCCTGTGTTAGGTGCGGCATGCCGGATCTGTCACTGCAGAGCGCAGGCTCCCCAGTTGCAGCACATGGGCTTAGATACTCCATGGCGTGTGGGATCTTCGTTCCTGGATCAGGGACTGAATCCGCACCCCCTGCATTGCAAGGCAGATTCTTAACCCCTAGACCACCAGGGAGGTCCCAAACATTTCATTCTTTTATGCTAATCTGTCTGCACTCCATTCTCTTCCCTTCCCAGCCAGCTGCAGGTGATTTTTACTGAAGTTCTGTCTGAGTCTGGGGGAGAGGAGAAAGTTAAGGGCGTTGCTGGACCCTTTTAGTCACTGCATTCATCCCTCTGCTTCTATGGCAATGTGTCTGTCACTTTCCCTTGCCAAGTCAGCCTATTGTCTGTCTCTAGCTGTCTCTGAGAGAGGAGACACTCCCCCCTGCCCCACAAAGCTTCTCTGTCTAGTTGGAAAGTCCCTTCTGAAATCTAACCGCCATCTTTCTTGCTGCCTGATTACATCCAGTTTTTTTTTTTTTTAATTTTATTGGAGTCTAGTTATTTACAATATACATCTGTTTCTTTCCTAGGGTACAGGTGGCAGTAGAGTTTGTCTTCCAGTATCCCTACATCCTTCTCCCAAACATTCTTTTGGGTGAGACACCAGCTACTCATCTTTGGAGGTAAAGCACAGACACTTTTTTTTCTGAAGCCCTCCTTTCTTCAGCTCCCACTCCCTTCTTTAAACTCCTCCCCATTCAGATGGCCAGCACTTCCTGAGCATGCCATGCTCCATCCTGTGGAGGTGAGGGGATGTGGGTAGTGGGGAGAGAGCTGGACCCCAGTGCTGCCCTCTCTGGGCCTGTGCAAGTGCGGGGTAACCGGCGTGATCTGTGCGAGTGTGCAGGTCTCGGATCCAGGATTCTTGTGTGGAGTCTCTCCTCCCTTGTACTCCATAGTGGCCTCTCTGAGACCAGCATCTCAGGGGAGGCGAGAACAACCTTCCCCACTTTCTTCCTAAGCTGTGATTCTGCCAGAAACCATTAGGGGTCACTGTTGCCTTAGTCACCAATGACAGGCAGGGCAGGGGTGCGGTGGGATGCGAGGTCCTTCCTGCCCATGTCAGGATGGTGCACGTGAGTTGTGGCTGTTATATAGAGACGGCCTTGCACAGACTCATACCCACTCCAGTCATGCCTTAAGGAGCTGTGGTTTGCAGGACAGCTGCTGGAGATGTGTATAAGAGACAGCCCCCACACTGACCGCCCCGCCCCCCCCATCTCTCCTTTCTCCCCTCTGTAGCAGGACTGAAGACAGGAAGAGAAGCTCCTGGCCTGCTCAGTCCAAGACCATCCTGGGCAGGGGCCTCATCGCCTGGCTTTGGAGAAGGGCAAGTGGCCCTGAGTTTGGTGACCCAGATACCCGGGCTGGATGGGCGCGCCAGCCCTCACCACACCCACTGGGAATGACTGCCCATTGACCCTTAGGCCTCCTTTCCACAGCAAGCACACCACAGCTCTCAGCTCTGTGGCCCCCGAGAAATGCCTTCCTTCAGCCAGCGTCAGGGGCGCCTGAGCACTTGATCTCAAGCTCCTGATGTTATGTCCCTGGGCTCACCAAGTGCCTCCATTCTGACTCCATCCCAGCGCTACCAGCCCGGATTCCCGATTCGGCACGCATTCAGTGTCACTTCCCTCGCTCTCTGGGGACAGATAATACCACCCGAGTGTCCACTCACTGGTAGCATCTTTAGGCGAGTGACCCAGAGGGGCTCCTGTTCATGGAAGGTGACCAGGAGAAGCCCCGGGTGTTCAAGCCCTCTAACTCCCGGGCAAAGATCAAGAGTTGGCAGGAGGTGCCAGCACACTGCCCACCAGCCTTACAGGGATGAGAGGACCCCCCGAACTCCCCTTTCTGCCCCTGGGGTGGATGCTGATGGCCCGAGGGGTTGTGCATTGAAGCCTCTGGCTGGAAGCCTCTTGCTGTGGGGCAATGGCTGTGACTAACATCCCCCCTGTCCTTTGTCACAACTGAAGGTTGGAGAGGAAGACAGACAACTGCTGGACCAGGGGAGGGGCTTCCACAGCGTTGCTGACTCTAGGCCAAGCAGAAGGTTCAAGTTTCTACTCCACATTTGCCCCCTGGCTGGGCAGCTAAGACCTGGTGCCCTGCCATCCAAGTTCCCAGGACTTGGAGGGAGCATGGGACTTGGGGATGGCCTGGGAGCAGGAGCAGGATGCTGGCCCTCCTGTCCTCAAGCCCTGCTCTTCCCCCTCTGTGATGACACCCGGCAGCCACCCTGGCTGCAGTCTACTGCCCTATGCCCAGAACCTAGAGGAAGGGGAACTGTAACCCAACTTGTCTTGCCCCCACCTAAGCCTGATCCAGTGGCACGGCTCTCCTGACCCTCGACCACTTGATCTCAGACCTCCTAGCCCAGGCCTCTGGGTCCCTCACTGTAGAAGGCACCTATCTCCTAGCACATGAAGATGCGTCAATCGATCCTGAGCTTGGAGGGGGTGGGACACGAGACCCATGGCCTCCAGCATCCCTTTGCTCAAGTGAGGGACTTGTCAAGAGGACGTAAGAACAGTTCCAAAGGGGTAGGTGGTAAACACGGGAATCTTTTTTAGATATTTATTTATCTGAGGGCTTCCCTGGTGGCTCAGACGGTAAGGCGTCTGCGTGCAATGCAGGAGACCCAGGTTTGATCCCTGGTTTGGGAAGATCCCCTGGTGAAGGAAATGGCATCCCACCCCAGTACTCTTGCCTGGAAAACCCCATGGACGGAGGAGCCTGGTAGGCTACAGTGCATGGGGTCGCAAAGAGTTGGACTTGACTGAGCGACTTCACTTTCACTCTATTTGCCTGTGTTAGGTGCGGCATGCCGGATCTGTCACTGCAGAGCGCAGGCTCCCCAGTTGCAGCACATGGGCTTAGATACTCCATGGCGTGTGGGATCTTCGTTCCTGGATCAGGGACTGAATCCGCACCCCCTGCATTGCAAGGCAGATTCTTAACCCCTAGACCACCAGGGAGGTCCCAAACATTTCATTCTTTTATGCTAATCTGTCTGCACTCCATTCTCTTCCCTTCCCAGCCAGCTGCAGGTGATTTTTACTGAAGTTCTGTCTGAGTCTGGGGGAGAGGAGAAAGTTAAGGGCGTTGCTGGACCCTTTTAGTCACTGCATTCATCCCTCTGCTTCTATGGCAATGTGTCTGTCACTTTCCCTTGCCAAGTCAGCCTATTGTCTGTCTCTAGCTGTCTCTGAGAGAGGAGACACTCCCCCCCGCCCCACAAAGCTTCTCTGTCTAGTTGGAAAGTCCCTTCTGAAATCTAACCGCCATCTTTCTTGCTGCCTGATTACATCCAGTTTTTTTTTTTTTTAATTTTATTGGAGTCTAGTTATTTACAATATACATCTGTTTCTTTCCTAGGGTACAGGTGGCAGTAGAGTTTGTCTTCCAGTATCCCTACATCCTTCTCCCAAACATTCTTTTGGGTGAGACACCAGCTACTCATCTTTGGAGGTAAAGCACAGACACTTTTTTTTCTGAAGCCCTCCTTTCTTCAGCTCCCACTCCCTTCTTTAAACTCCTCCCCATTCAGATGGCCAGCACTTCCTGAGCATGCCATGCTCCATCCTGTGGAGGTGAGGGGATGTGGGTAGTGGGGAGAGAGCTGGACCCCAGTGCTGCCCTCTCTGGGCCTGTGCAAGTGCGGGGTAACCGGCGTGATCTGTGCGAGTGTGCAGGTCTCGGATCCAGGATTCTTGTGTGGAGTCTCTCCTCCCTTGTACTCCATAGTGGCCTCTCTGAGACCAGCATCTCAGGGGAGGCGAGAACAACCTTCCCCACTTTCTTCCTAAGCTGTGATTCTGCCAGAAACCATTAGGGGTCACTGTTGCCTTAGTCACCAATGACAGGCAGGGCAGGGGTGCGGTGGGATGCGAGGTCCTTCCTGCCCATGTCAGGATGGTGCACGTGAGTTGTGGCTGTTATATAGAGACGGCCTTGCACAGACTCATACCCACTCCAGTCATGCCTTAAGGAGCTGTGGTTTGCAGGACAGCTGCTGGAGTAAGCAAGCGCTTAGAAGTGTAAATCTCCCTAGACCTGCTGTGTGTGTGGCACCATGTGGCATGGGAGCTCTGGCCCCAGGGGCCTGGATGCAGGAAACACTGGTACAGGATTCTAAAAAGCCTTGAGTCAGGCCCAGCCCCTTCTGCTACCACTCCCTTCAGCAAGGTTTTAAGTCATTCATCTGCAACTCCTCCCCTTCAGATGCCCTGATGGCACCGGCTTGAGAGCCTGGAAGCCAACTCCCACGTGTTCCTTTAACATGCCTCCAGGGCATCTCTGCTCATGCGGTGGCAGAACAGTAGGGCGCCAGACACATAGACTCTGCTCTGACGTGTTCCCTGCCCTGGCAGGGGGGCATCCAGCAGGGACTGGTAATGTCATCAAGACCCCTCCTCCCCCATCCCACGTTCTGCCCGCCTCACGTCTGTCCTGGGAGACCCCAGGAAATGTCTATCCAGTGGAAACAGCGAGAGATGACCTAAAGATGAGGTGGGGGGGAACGGGTTGGTGAGGCTGGGAGGCCGGATACAAAGGTTCCCCTGCCGGGCTCAACCACTTCTGGCCGCCTGAGCCGCAGATAATAGCAGGATTGTCCTGCTTCACTGCCATGGCAACCCTGGCTGCTCAGGTCCTCATGGAGGTGGTGTTTGACAGCAGTGTATTTATCCTGTATCACTGCCTCAGGGTCACCACCTCGAGTCCCCAAGGAGGGAGGGAGGAAGTTCATCCAGTGTTAAGACCATATAGATGGAGAGATAATGGGCTGCCCGGGACCAGGGTACAGACAGACCTCGGCCTTTATTGTGCCTTCTCCAGTCTTCCCATGAGAGGCGGGGGGTGGGGGGCAGGCGTGAGGGCAGGGAGGAAGCAAGGCTCTTAAGGCCTTAATAATCCCAGGGCAGGAGGGGGATTGAGGGGAAGGGCCTGGGAGAAGGGGGAGTCTGCACCGAGGGAAGGGCCTGGAGAAGAGGAAGGGGGAGCACCAAGCTTGGGGTCCCTGGGTGAGGCAAAGGAGAGGAAGGGGAGAGTGCAGGCCCCGAGGCCAGGCTGGGAAGCCACTCAGCCAGGTCCCTGCGTTCTCCCCACACGCACTATGGCATGGGGCAGGGGAGGAGGCGAGACACAGCGGTACAAAGATCGGTCATCTGGACGCTCAGCCCCAGCATCCCAAACGCGAACAGGGAGGCTTCCGGCCCCGAGTCTGGCGGCTCATCTGGTTTCTAGTGTGTTGATGGCCTTGGATGTCCACAGGGGCTCCAAAGCCGCCGGTGGGGTCCCCAGACCCTGCCTTCAGAGCAGACTGGCCTCTCTTTCTAGTCTGGGTAGGCTCTCTCACTCAGAGCATCTTGTCCACCGTCTAATCCCCACTGCTGCTGCGGCTTCGTTTATTTTCTCACGGAGAACTCAGATTCCTGAGAAAATCTTTCCTGCCATGACTCAGCTGTGGTCTCCCTGTCACCCCCCCAACCTGTCCCGCTCTGCTCTGTGTCTCCTTTGGTTGTCTCAGCATGGGGCTGGGGTGTGAACGTCTCAGCCGCTCACGGCTGCAAACCTTAGGTCCCTTCCTCTCTGTCCGTGGGAGGCCAATCAGCCAGGGAACGGGGTGCCCCTCAATGTCCTGGACCCCCATTCTGGGGGCTGAAGTCTGAGGAGGCCTCTTTTGGGGTTCGGGGGGAGTCAGGCTCTGCATCGGTGGGCGGCAGGGAGGCCCGGGCCCCCCGGCATCCTGGGCTGTGATAGAAGGAGAGGAGGCGGAAGGAGGGCCTCAGCTCCTCCTGTATGCTGTCCAGGATGTGGGTAAAGGTGGGGCGCAGGCGCGGGTTCTGCTGCCAGCAGCGCTGCATCAGCTCCTGCCTGGTGGAGGCAGGGGGCAGCGTCAGAGGGGCGCACGCCTCCTGCCTCCTGCCTCCTGCCTCCTGCACTGAGAGGGTCAGTCAGTGTGAGGGAGGGGGTTGTGGAGGGGGTCATGGGGGGAGTATGTCTGCTCAGGTCTGTGCTGTGCTTGATTGCTCAGTCAGGTCCGACTCTTTGCGACCCCATGGACTGTAGCCCACCAGGCCCCTCTGTCAATGGGATTCTCCAGGCAAGAATACTGGAGTGGGTTGCCGTGCCCTTCTCCAGGGGATCTTCCTAATCCAGGGATCGAACCCAGGTCTCCTGCACTGCAGGCGGATTCTTTACCAACTGAGCTCGGGTCACAGGGGAGTAAATGGGGGTTGCAGGATTTCAAGTTGGAGGGCTCAGAGCTGGGGATCAGTGTAAGTAGAAGCCTCAGAGACTCCCAGGGGTGGGGCAGATGTTGGCAGGGCAGGGCTGAGGCAGGGTACGCTGGGGTGACTCACAGCTGAACGGGACAGCTCTCCAGCTCTTCCAGGACTCCACCATCCATGACGAACTTGAGCACCTGCTCGTTGGATAGGCCCTGGTAGGGTTGTTCAGCCAGGGTCACGATCTCCCAGAGTACCACGCCGAAGGACCTGGGAGGACAGAGAGGAGGGCCTGAGCTCCGCATGCTTCATGCAGCTCAGTACACCCTAGGGAGTGCATGCCAGACCCTGCCTCCACACCCCTGAGCCCCCTGCTCCAGCCAGGCCCCACCAGACGTCAGAGTGGGTGGTGAAGATTCCATCTTTGAGGGACTCGGGGGCCATCCAGCGCACAGGCAGCAGCCCCTTCCCACCCTTGCGGTAGTAGTCTGTCTCATACACATCTCGAGTCATCCCGAAGTCTGGAAAGGGAGGGTGGATGGGCTGTGGGGCAGCAGAGCCAGTCAGCAGCTCCTGCCCCAGGAGTCTCTCCCCCAACCCCCTCCACCTCCACAGTCTCCAAGAACCCTGACTGTAAGGGCTCCAAGGACCTCAGAGATCATCCCATCCAAATCCTGCTGTCCTCAGATGGGGAGACGGAGATCCAGGTCGGGGGGGGATCAAGGACAGAGCTGAGGCACAGGCCTCGGTCTTCTCCTGCCTTGCTGGGGGAGTCTCTCTACCCAGGCTGCCCCACCTGCCTGGCCCCCTCTGTACCCCCAATCTTGACAGTGAAGTCCTGGGACACCATGCAGTTCCGGGCCGCTAGGTCTCGATGCACAAACTTGTTGGCAGCAAGGTAGGCCATGCCATCTGCAATCTCACCAGCCATCTGGATCATATCTCCCAGTGCTGGCCGTGGGAGCCCAGGATTGTTCTAGAACCAAGAGACGGGCTGGTGAAGCAGGAACTTGAGGCTGGACTCCTGCACAAGGATTATGCCTTCAACTGCCCAAGTCCTTTCTAATTCCCCAGCCCCTCCACCCAGAAGCTTCCTGGTCCCCACCTCTGCCTCGGGCCGCAGAGATCGAAGATGGCTCTTGAGATCCCCTCGGGTCATTAACTCCATGATGACCAGGGTTGGCTGGCCCTGAGACACCACACCCAGGAGACGCACCTGGCATGGAGAAAGAGCCTGGTTGCGGGTTTACTCAGCTCCCTTTGACCCACCTGGCCAAGACCTTGTTCTGCTGTGACCACAACCTGACTCAGACAGCAACCCTCCTAACCCTAGCCATGACCATAACCCTCATCTTGACCTAACAATGACCTTGACCCCAACCCATGACCTTTTTAAAATAAAATATATTTATTTGGTTGCCGCTGGGTCTTAGTTGTGGCACATGGGATTTTGTTGTGGTTGTTGTTGTTTAAGTTGATGGCACACAGGATCTTTAGTTGTGGCATCTGGGATCTAGTTACCTGACTAGGGATGGAACCTGGGCCCCCTGCATTGACAGTGTGGAGTCTCGGCCACTGGACCACTAGGGAAGTCTCCCTAATCCATGACCTTAATTGTATCTGTCATCTCAGTCTTCATGATTGGCTCAATTCTGACCTTGATTCCAGTCACCCTCCTAATAACGCTCTGAACACTCAGTACTGACCTTCAGCCATGACTGATCTCAGCCCTAGCCATGATCCTATTACAGCCCTACCATGACTTTTACTCCAGTGAGGATCCTCACCACAGTCCCAGTCCTGGACTTGATGTTGCCCTGACCCCATCTCTGATCTTTCCCCTCTAACCACATGACCTTCATCCTAATTTTGACCCTGACTTTGGACCTGACCCTTCCTTACCACATGGTGACACTTGAATGCCTTCATGACAGAGGCTTCCTTGAGGAACTCAATGCGTTCTCGTGGGCTGGCCAGCTCATTCACGGTCTTCAGGGCCACCGGCGTGGGCTCCTCTCCAACCTCCAGTCCTTGTGCCAGCCCCTCGTATACCATCCCGAAAGAGCCCTGGCCCAGTTCTCGGATTATGGAGATCTGCTCCCGAGGCACCTCCCACTCATCGGGGATGTACACTGAGAGGAAGTGGGGGGTCACGAGCAAGGACACTGCTCTCTGCCACACCTCCACCCACCCTCTTCCTTCTAAAGGGCTCGGGTTCCAAGGCTGCCTTCTCCGAGATGGCCTGGAAGTCTGTCTCTTCTCCCCTCTGGTCTCCCTTCCCCGCACCACCTGTCCAGCCACACCCAGACCTACTGTGAGAGGCACTGAAGTATTCTGGATTCACAGAGGCATACAGGGTGCTGTTTCTGCAATGGGAGGTGAGGGGGGTCAGCCTGGAAGGGTCCTCAGGAAGGAAGGAGCCATGTCAGAGGACAAGGAAGCGGGGTATACCAAGGAGGAAGGAAGTTACTGATCCTATCTTAGCTCTGGTCATGGTGACCCCTGGGGAACCCCAAGGACTTCCCAAGCTAGTCTTGGTCCTAATCCTGGGATCTGGGGTCTGACAGGCTGGGAATAGAGAGGACAAGAGGAGCGAGGCTCTGGTCTCCTCAGCTACTCCTCAGAATCAGCTAATCAAAGTCCTGTCCTCAGTTCCCCGTCATATTCAGCTCCAGGGGGCTCTGACATCAAGAAGCCCAGGATACATCCTGAGATTTCCTGCTTCTTTCTCTGCTATGATCAGACCAGTTTCATTAGCTCTCAGGCTGAGAGTGTGGTGACCAATAGTCCCAGGATGCCCAGACTGAGGGGTTTCCCAGAATATAGGACTGTTACTACTAAAATCAGGAAAGTCCAGGGCAAACATGGACAAGTTGGTCACCCTAATTAAAAAGCATGTCTCTTTTCTCCAGGTATGTCAATGCCCCCAGGGGAAGAGTTGCTGTTTCTGAGGAAGTCCTTTTTGCTGTCTCATCTACTACCATCTGACTGCACTGATGTTGTGATGAGGGCTCAGAGAAGAAGGGGGTTGGGAATCACTGGGACTCATCATCACCTCTTCTTGCTGTAGAAGAAACCGAGGGCAGCAAGAATGATCAGCAGCATGAGCCCCACAGGGGTGACGGTGAGAAGGACGTGCAGGCCCCCGGAGTCTTCCTCCTCTGGTGGCCAGAAGACAGCAGGGGGTCAAAGATGGAGAAGTCAGAAAAAAGACAAAACAATAATAATTGTGAAAAGATGGTGAAGTCAGGGCGTCAAGGACACAGTGGGAGATGAGGATGAGGGGGCAGATGGGGTGGAAGGTGGAGGGGCCTGCGGTTTCCACAATGGGAGAAGTGGGCAGGGGCCCAGGTGGGGCTGTTTGGGAATACAGAGACCTGCATACCCGGGCCAGGGATGTAGAAAGCGACACTGTCTGTCCAGGAGCCGTTGCCAGCCAGTGAGGTTGCCCGAACTCTGGCAGAGTAGTTTCCAGGAGGCAGCAGGGCCAGGTGGACACCCCCAAATTTGGCATATCGCAGGCGGGACACACACAGCACTGTGGCCTCCTGAGGGCAGCACAGAATAGCTGGCTGGGAAGAGGATGGAGGGACAGACTGGGGCTAGGTTAGGGTGTCTCCTGGGGTGCCTACCTCTCCCAGGCGGCGGTACTTGATTTCATACTTGAGAATGAGTCCATTGGGGTCCGGTGGCTCAAGCCAGCGCAGGAGAACACTGCTCTTGCTGGCTGCCTCCCAGGCCACTTTTCCTGGGATACCATCAGCCTCTCCTGCGGGAGAGGCCATCAGGCAACCCGACTACAATTATTTCTTCTCACCTTCATATTCAAACACAAGGGGGCTAAACTGGGAGGTTCAAGGAAACTCTGGGATTATGGAGACTGGCAGGAATGAGCAAGGAGAGGTCCTGAATTTGGAGGGGGCAGGGAGGTGGGAGGTTGTCAAACTGGCTAGTTAGAGCACTAATTAGATAGGGTCCTTGGGGTGGGTGTGTGGGCAAGGTAGAGCTGGGGGAGGGTCACCTACTGTGGGGCATGGTGCGCGCAAAGACGAAGGTGGCCGCGCTGCAGCCCACGGTGTGCGCCGCGTGGTTGCAGGCATGGATGTCGATCCGGTACTCTGTGAAGTGGCGCAGGCCCCTCAGCACCGCTCGCTCCCGGGGCACTTTGTCCTCTTGGATCTTGAAATCCGAGCTGTTTCCCCCAAGCCGGAGGGCCTCGGCTGCCCGTCGGCTCCTCCCTGAGTCCCTAGAGAGGGCGCAAGTCAGAGCCATGGCCCCGCCTCGGGAACCGCTCTTCTCGGCGTCTGCTCCGTCCCCGCTCACCTTTGAGGGCTCTTATTGATGGATGTCACCTTCCAAGGGGATCTGGGAAGACCAGAGAGGCCCTGTCAAGCTCTCCTGGAACGCACCTCAGTGCTCTTTGCAGGGGCGCACCGCCTCCTAACCCACCCACAACCTCAGGCCCCGCCCACAACCCCCTCCCCACCCCGCCCCTC
>SJYX01011492.1:200891-227356 GCA_006410675.1 Oreotragus oreotragus
CCCCATCTGGCCCCGCCCCCGCCACTCACGACTCCTTGTAGTACACGATGAAGCTGAGTAGGTCGCGAGCCTCAAGCGGCTCGTAGCGCTCCCATCGCAGCAAGATGCGATTGGCCTCCGTCACGTTGGACACAAAGCGCAGAGTGCGAGTCTGGCCTGGGAGGGGTAAAAGGCAAACTGCTTTTGACCATGTTGAGAGCACCTGCTTGAGCCGCCTACTCCCAAGCTCCCACCGTGACCCCGCAGCATCCTACCCTTAACGTGGCCTCTGAAGAGAACTTACCCCATCGTTCCCTTCAAGCCTCCCCTCCACCCGGGAGCGTGTCTGGTGTGTTCTAGTGTGTGTGTGTCTGGGTGTTCCTTGGGGTCTCCTCTCTCACTGCCAAGGTGCCGGGGCTTGGGGGTGTCGGGCCTTACAGGCAGCGCGGTCTCCGTTGGTGCGGGGGTTGATCTCAGCCTTGTTTTGCCGTCCCTTAGTGCCAGTCACCTCCTCCAAGCGGTAGATGTGCTCCAAGCAGAGGCGTGGGTTGAAGGCGAAGTATATCTTGCCCACAGGAATGGTGAGCCCTGCAGCCACCCAGGAACCCAGCTGCTGTAGGTTCTGGTTATCCAGCACGTACAAGGTGTAGTTCCTGGGGGAGGCCAGGGGACCTTGCTCTGCACGGCAGGTGGGGGCAAGGGATGAGGAAGGGCGTGTCTTACGGGCTTTTCCTGAAGGGGCTGCACTAGGGGCACAGGGAGGGCGGGGCACACAGCAGCCCACCCACACCGGTCCACGTGGGGCATTAGTACACACCCACTCTGCGCCACTGACCAGGAGTGTGGCGTCCAGCAAGGCACCCACGTTCTGTGTTTTCCTCATCAGTGAAATGGGGCCAACAGTTTTTGCACCTTCTTCCTTCCTGCATCTCACATTAACTGAGCACTGCTCTCTGCCAGGCTTTGTCCTGGCTTTGGGGACACAGGGCGGAGCGAGACTCAGCCTGGGGCTATGCTTTTCCAGCTGGAGTGGGGACACCCTGGGGGGTATGCTAGAAACCACTCGGCTGGCTGATAATTTAAAACATTATTTTGAAAAATCCTGGCTACATTAAGGGTAAGCTTCAACTGGTAGAGGTAGGAATGGGTTTCAAACCCAGGCAGTTTGCTCTGCAGCTAAGAGGATCAGATGACAACAATTATAGGCAATCCATACAGGGTGATATGTAAATACAATTTTATGTAATTGTATATATTTTGTTTCAGGCTCTGTTTTAAGTGCTTTATACATAACAGCTTCAGTAATATTCTCAACAGCCCTAAGAAATAAGTAGTGTTATGTTTAACCCCATTTTATGGATGAGAGAGTTGAGGACCAGAGAAGTTAACCTACCCAGAGTCACATAGTTAGTAAGTGGCAGAGCTGGTTCCCACACACTTGACTACAGTTTGGGGAATGCTGGGGAGGAGATATGATAGAGCAAACTGTTTCTGATCCCTTACCCATCCACCATGGTGTCCCCCCGGATAAGTTTGAGGTTCTTGAAAAAGCCTAGGGACACGAGGGCAAAGGAGTGCTTGATTTTGAGGAAGCCAGTGATGGTCTCTACCAGTCCCAGGCTTCGCTGCAGCTCCAGCTCCAGGTTATCTGGGGATGGGGAAGACAGGACTGGAGCCGGGGCAAGGGAAGCGATGGGTCCATTGTGGGGGAGCTGGCTGGGGGCCCAGGGAAGGGGGCCTTCAGGGCAGGGACCCAGGATGACGGAAAGTGGTGCTTCAGCCGGGTCATTGTAAAGGGTGTGGCCAGGAGGAAGGGTGTGGCTCTGGAAGGCACTAACAGCCTTGGCGGAGGTTGAGGATGAGGCTCCCTTCCACGTGGGTGCAGCCCACCAGATCCTGTGCTGCCTGGACAGAGTCGATGGTCTTGGTGCCCACTTTGCACTCTTTGGGGCACAGCCCCTCGCATTTGTGGCAGAATATGCTAGTAGGGGCAAGCAGAGGATGTGGCATGAGTCCTGGACCAGCGTGGGCCTCTTCACTGCTCCAAGGGTGCCCCTCACCCGCCCGACACTCACCTGCTGTCATTACGGGTGAAGCCTGGAGGGCACTGGGCCAGACAACTACCCTGGTGGATGCCGAAGGTGGAGGCCCGGCCCGGCACAGAGCGCAGGCTGGCGCAGCGCTCCGCTGTGACACAGCGCCAGGACTCATGCTGGTAGGTGCCTGGCGGGCAGGCCCGGTGGCAGGCGCCCCGGAAGTAGAGGTGGCGGCAGGCGACACAGGCTCGGGGGTCTTCTGGCCGGCTGCAGCCTCCCAGGCACTCGGGGTGGCAGCACTCGCCCCTGGCTGTGCAGGCCAGCCCACGAGGACAGGGGCACACTGCGGGCAGAGTGCTGCGTTAGACCTTACCTGCACCTCCTTGGTCCTCCCTACCCTCTCCCCGAGGGCCAACACTCTTGGTCTGCACCCAGATCTGTCCAAGCCAGATGACACTGGTTGCCAACTCTTCCTCAGATGGGGGCTCTTGAAGATACAGACCATGGCCCCTCTCTGTGACTCCCCACTTCCCACAGTGCCTCGTCAGGGGTATTGGAACTCGGGACCGAGCAGTGACCTTGTCCACCNAGATCTGTCCAAGCCAGATGACACTGGTTGCCAACTCTTCCTCAGATGGGGGCTCTTGAAGATACAGACCATGGCCCCTCTCTGTGACTCCCCACTTCCCACAGTGCCTCGTCAGGGGTATTGGAACTCGGGACCGAGCAGTGACCTTGTCCACCAGGGCTCCTGCTCCCCAGCCTGCTGTCCTGTCTAGGCCTGGTGCCCAGATCATCGCTGGGCGTGGGGCCAAGGTGAACCAGCCAGCTTCTCTTGAGGGGTGAGGACTAGGGCAAGGTGGCCCTGGGAGTGTGTGGGAGAAGGGGCCATCCCTGGTCATTCGACCCAGGCCTCTGCCCATCCCTCCTCCCTCTTCAGCCTCTGCCCCGGGTGGAAGGTAGCCCCAAGCAGATGTGGAGGGGTTGGGGCTGGGTGCCAGGAGCCTGGCTCCTTTGCCCAGTGGCAGCTGGATGTGTCCGTGGGAGCAATGCGTGTGGCAGGGGTCAGCCAGGGCGTGTTGACACTATACACGAGAGAGGACATGAAGCAGCTGTGTTTACAGCCAACAGGGAGACTTCGGGGGTGGGGGCACAGTGGATACAGCAGGGATCCGGTTACTCTTCTGCCCTGATGCTGAGGCTCTGCAGTGAAGAGAGCTGACCTCCAGGGGCTGCATGGAAGGAACCCCAGCTTGGGGGCCCCAGATCTGCTCCCAACCTCTCAAGGTTCCCTTTCCCTCCTCTACAACCTTCACCTCCTCCTCCAACCATCCCCGCCTTATTCCACCCCTCCTTTTCTCCACTCTTCCCTTCTGCTTCCCCTCCAGGCACCTTACCTCTTAAAAAAAGGTCCCACATCACATATTTGTCCTCACCTGTCCTGTTCTTCACCTGTCACCTCCTGCTTTCTTCTTCCGCCCGGTTCCCAACCTCCCCATTTCACTGCCAGCCTGTACTGTGGCCGTTTGCACCAGAAACAGCACCAGTTACCAAGGACCAGGCACTGTTGTAATGTTTTACAGAACAGTTAGTTCCTCATCACAGTGCTACGATCATTTTACCAGTGAGGAAATCGAGGCGCAGAGAGGCGAAATGAACATGGCCAGTAAGCAGAAAAGCTGAGATTCAAACCCAGGACAGTCGGCTTTGCTCTCGACCTCTGCCTCTTACTGCCTCTTGTGCAGCTGCCTCGTGTCCATTCAAGCTACTCTTCTCCCCCATATTCAACTTATACTTTCTTTTCCTGTCTCCATGACTACCTGATACTGTCCTGTGCCCACCCCTTGACTACCTGATGCTACGTCAGTTATTTAACTTTTCTGAACCTCAGTTTCCTCATCTGCAAAACGGAAATAAAGACATAGGATGAATGAGAGTTAAAATAAAGAGTGTCAGCAAAGTACGGACACATACTGTCTTATGGCTGCCCAGTGCCATCTGCCTCTGCCCTCCCTGTGCTCCCTGGCCCTATTCTGTGCCGGTGCCCACCTTTCTGGCAGTGACTGGAGGTCCAGCACCTGTAGTCGGTGTGCCCGCTGAAGGTGGTCCTGGCACAGGGCTCACCGGTGGCGCCCAGCAGGCCGGGGCACACATCGGCACACTCCTCGCCCAGCTTGTTGCCCACAATGTGGTTGGCACCAGGTGAAGGCTGCAGCAGACCCCAGTCAATGGTGGAGAGATGGCAGAGCTCCTGGTTCTTCTCCACACGCACAGCCCCACGCAGCACGGCCCCCAGCGCCGGCAGCCCCACATCCCGCATGTGTGGCATCTCGAAGATGACCAGCGCGTAGCCCAGGAAGAGGCGGGCACCGCGGATGACCGCCAGGTTGGGGAAGAGGTCACGCAGGCTCTCCAGGCCATAGACCCGGAAGAGCAGCAGGTAGTCGGTGACCTGGGTGAGGCGTGGGAAGCTGAGGCCACGGAAGTCCTCACCGGTGGCTGTGAACATGAGCAGGATCTGCAGGTGGCCCTCCACCACGCTGCAGTTCTCCAGCCGCCGCAGCTCTGCCACCTCCGAGCGGATGTCCAGGCTGGGGCACACTGTGGGTACAAGCGGCAGGTAGCCATCAGTACAGCTTGGGCCAAGCACCCCATCCTGCCCTGGCATCTGGGGAGGAGGGAACCATACTGTTCCCATACTCTCCCATTAAGGCAGAGTCAGGCTCTGCTGTGGGTGTTGGGGGGACCTCCTCTCTGGGCCTTAGAGGTTTCATCTGCAGCTTAGAGGATCCCCACCAGAGGAGCCCACCTGGACAAAAGTGAGCCCTCAACCTTCCCTCCCAAACTCACGTCCCCTTCTCAGTTGACCGCAACTTTCTTCTTGCAGTCAGACTCCAAAGCGAAAGCCTCCACGATTCCTTTCCTTCTCTAGCCCCCATACCCTATGAGCTCCACCCTTAAAATATACCCAGAACTACCTTTACTGCTTTCACCGTCATCTTCTCCTGACTTCACAGCAATAGCTTCCTAAATGGTCTCCCCACTTCCGCCCTCTCCCCTCTCTCTTCTCTCCTCCACTCCACAGCCAGAGTGGAGACACATCACACAAGTTGGATCACACTCCTCTACCGCTCACAACACCCCGGCGGCCTCCATCACTGATGAAAAGCTGAGGTCCTTACCGCAGCCTCCATGGCCTCCGCACTTCTCCCACTTTATCCCCTTTTTCTCTCTTCTGCAGAGACACCGGCTGTCTTGTGGTTTCTCAAATGCGCCTGCCCAGCTGCTGCCTTGGGGTCTTTGCCCCTTCTGCTCCCTCTGGCTGGAACACTCTTCCCGCTCAATGGCTCTTCGCCTCTTTGAGGTCTCAGCTCAGATGTCACTTTCTCAGTGAGGACTTCTCTGATCACCCTATTACCTCCTACTCCCTTTCCTACTTAGTTTTTCTTCAAATGCTTAACACTGGCTAATAAAAATTTACTTCTTTATTTTGTTTGTTGTAAGCTCTAGAAGGGCAGCGATCACCATGTAATTCATTGCTGTGTCCTTGGTGCCTGATATAGTGCTTGGCACAAAATTGGTGCTCAGTAGATATTTGATGAAGGAATGAATGAATGAATTCTGTGACTGAGAAGTGATAGTCTGAGCCTCATACACTCCCCTTCTCTCCCAGGCTTAAAGAAGCTAGAACCTTGGTCCCAGCATCTGTTTACTCTCGAAGGAACGTTCCATGGCTCCCCATTGCCAAAAGTTCAAGTTTAAATTCTTCAGCCTGACATTCTAGGACGTTGATAAACTGGGCCCCACTAGTACCTTAGAAAAGTTCCTTGGCCTGTTAACCCCTCAGTTCTCGTCCTGAAAGCCTCAGGTCAAGCCCCCCCTTCCCTGATGCTCTGACCCTGAGTTCATCACTTCCCCTTCAGGCTCTGCTGCACTTAGTCCAGCACTCACACCAGAACACCTGGGGGTATTGCTGCAACATTGCTCTCTGTCTCTCTGTCACCACTTCCAAGGAGGGACTCTTGTGGTTGGGGCCCTTGTCAGTCACCACGGTGCCCAGTTCAGGGCAGGAAGCACTGGGCACTCGGGGATTGTGAGTTGAATCGATGGCATCTGGATCCCAAGTCTATTCCTCCCTCAGGGAACTGGGTGTGTTTGGATTTTTCGGGTCCCAGGACCCTGGCCCCATTTTTCTTTCCCCAAGTCACCTAGAACAATCCCCCTAATAGTTTGGATACCTGGTTCCTGCACTCCCTTCTCCCAAGGATACTTTCCATGGTCCTCACTCAGAAGATTCAGGTCTGAATCTTTTGGTTTGCTAGTCAAGTCCTGCTAACGTCTCCAGGGTCCACTCTCTCCCCTCCTACCCAGCCCTCAAGCAACATGGCAGGCATCTTAGATACCCAGGCCCATCCCCTGATGTTTTAAAGGGGGTCGGCAAGCTAGGCTGGCTCCCTGGGGCTTACTTCATACCTTCTCCCTGTTGTCATTAATGGTCCCTGTGCTTAGCTCTACCAAGCAACTGTGTGTGTCTGAGCACTTGCACGTACACATGCACACACACAAAGAGAGAGGGATGAGAAAACACTTCTAGTCCCTCTAGGCAAAAGCCAATCAGGCTCTGCAGGCAGATGGGGGGTTCTTTCAGGAGCCCACATGCCACTTCCCATCATGCCCTGGCCTCTCTAGGGCTCCCCTGATGGGAGTCATTTGGAAAAACAAATCTACCGACCTTCACAGGTTAACCCCTGCCTGCCTCCCCTCCAGCCCTGGCCCTGTGCAGAGCTGCACTGGCAGCCAGACACCTGGGTCCCCTGACCAAGCACCCCTCCCCCACACCCCAGGGGCGCGCTCCTGGCTGGCATCTGCTATGCCCTGTCCTGGTGCAGCCGTGGAGGAGGGGAGGGGTGCAGGCGGCAGGGCTATGCCTTGCAGGCAGTGCCTCTGGGGACTCTGAGCCCCAACTCATTCACGTCACCCCTCTGTCTCTACAGGAAGGGGAGACTCCGCTCTGCCCTGGAAGCCCCCAGTCTGAGGGCATCACGTGACCCCTGAGGCACAGAGCACTGGATTCCTGAGCTCCCTCAGTCTGGAAGGGAGTCTGGAAGAGAATAGTGGGTTTGGGGAGAAGGACATCCCTGACCCCTTCCGCCTCTGAATCTTCCACTCTCAGCATTTTTTTCCTCTCCCCGCCAAGTCCCTCAGGAGAGCCACTTTGTCTACGTGGTCCCATCCCCCCAAACTACACAGTGTTTAGCCTGGGGACTAATTTAAAGCAGCCCCCTAGCCCAGTGGATGGGCCCTCAAAGTGGGGGACACAGGACAGGACCCAGAGGCCGAAGTTCAGGACATCAGTCTAGCTTGACCTTTCAGTTCTCTGAGCTTCAATTTCCCGTCTGCACAGTGGGTTCCGTTACTTAATGGTGCCTAGTTCTCAGCTCCTTCCCATCCTGGCCCCCATTCCCATTCAGTGGTTCTAGAAATGACCTCTAAGACTACCCCTCCCCCCACTTTGGTTCTCATTCAGGCTTTACTAGGATTAAGATAGCTGTTTCATAAGCAGAAATGGAGGGCATCTATCCATCCTTCTGTTTCATGGTCCTCATTTCACAGGGAAGGGAGAGGAAAACACCCTTAATGTGGGAAACTGACTGCTTTCCCTGGTGGGAAGTCCTTCTGAGAGCTATCCCCAGTCTTCATGTCCCAGTAGGGAAATAGACACGTTCTGGATGGAAATTCAGCGTTTGGCCTCCCAGTCTGCTGGGAGGGAGATGGGGCTCCAGGAGACAGGGCTGGGGACTCACCCTCTCTGGTGTCCAGGCCAGATCCCAAGGAGAGGAGGGCTGCAGGCAGGCAGGCTACCCATGGCCACAGAAGGGGCACTGCCATTGTCCTCGTCCTGTCTTGTGCCCAGTCCTGGCCCCTCTCCAGACGGCTCCAGGGAGTAGAAGGGTCTGACGGGTCCTAAGGGACACACAGAGGCAGGCTTCAGAGGGAAAGGGAAGGGGAGCGGCAGATCCACAAAGAATCCTGCACAGAGATGGCAGGAGACAGAAAAGAAGTAACGAGAGCCACGGAGACACAGACAGTGACAGGCCGCTGGAGCCAGAGACTCAATGTGCACGCGGAGACAGAGAGATGAGGACGGAGATGCAGACAGCAACCGGGAGACTCCAGCTTCCAGGGGAAAAAAGTCACACAGGGTGCTGAGCAAAAGACAGCGCCAGAGGCCTGGTCAACCCCGAGGGCGGGGGCAGAAGCCCGGGGAACAGGCCGAGGACAGCAGTTGGGGGTCCCGGGGCGCGCGAGACTCTCTGGGGAGAGTCTCCCCGGATCCCTCCGGGCGCGCTCGGCTCCCCAGCGCCAGCTGGCCGCGCTGCCGCGGTATCTCCCAGGGCGGCACGCAGGGGCCGCGCCCAGCTCCTGCTTCCCCGCCCCAGACCCAACGGATTGGTTTACTAGGACCTCCCGGCTCTCTCCGCCTCTCCCGCCAACCAAAATATTTAGCCTGACAACTCAAGGGTGGACAGGTCTGTTGGGGAAATAAGGCTCAAATACCGGGGGATGGTAGGCCTAGAACAGAGCTCCCCCAGCCCCGCTGCCCCTGCGGTGGGTCCCCACCCCCGCCCCTGAGGACTTCTCCCAGGTGGGGAGCACGGCTAGCCGGAGCGGCCGGAAGCAGCTCCCACCCCCGGGGAACGGGTGGTTCTGAGTTCTGCTACCCGCTGCCTTGGCACCTGCGGGGTAACTAAGCTTGAAACCTGGCGGTTATACGATCCATCTCCGGAACAGCCAAGCCCTTCGCTTCTCCGAGGCCCTCGCAGCCTCCTTAGGAGGCTTTCGGCGCGAGGCTCTGTCCCAGTTAAGTCCCTTGGTTCCAACCAAAATCGTCGTGGAAAGGGCAGTCACCCCGTGGCCTCCGCCTCTGTCTCGCCACCTTCCTCAATTCGGGCTGCTCGGTGGGTCGGTCTCTGTCTCTTTCTTGGGGAATTGCGGGGAAGATGTGTTCTGGGGCCCTGGCGGGGAACATTCTCCCCTCGGAGGGCTTCCTTCGTGAGTTCCTTTAGAGTCCCTCCCCCAGGATCCCTCTTCCTTCCCCTTTCCCAGGCATGAGGCCCGCGGGGTGAAGGGGCTAGGACCTGTCCTCTGGCTGGTGCTGGGGACCAGGGGCTTTCCGGGTGCACGGCCTCCCTGGACCGACGTGTCCCCAGCTCCGCCCGTGGGCGGCTCCCGAGTCCGAGGAGCTAAGAGAAGATCTATTAATTTCTCCGCGCAGAAATCGATGTTCTTGTCAGAGCGGCGATCGATACCTGCCCAACCCAGCTTGGCCCTACCCTGCCTGAGGGCCAGTGATGGCTGGCCCGGGTCAGTGGCTGACGCTGGGTCGCCGGGCGCAGCCCAATCGGGGGCTGCAGATTGCGCCCCCACCCACCCAACTCCGGCGGAGCTCACCCCTTGCGCGCGGGCTGCCAGCGCCACCCTGTGGTCTCTCCTGGAAATCGGCGTCACCGTTGCCAAGTCTCCATTATCCGGCTGTTTGGGGGCGACATCATCCCTTTCTGTTTCTTCTCTTTTCCCTTCTCCAGCTCCTGCGTTTGGTTTCTTGGGAGTCCCTCCCCATTTCTTTCTAGGGTTTAGGGAGTATTTCCCTTAATTTATCCCAAGTGACATGCACACTTCCTCGGGTACGCGCACCATGCGTAGTGAGATCTGAGGCCGGGGGCTGGCTAGGATGACCTCCCACGGTTTCCAAGCTCAGTCATCTCCCCTCCCAGCTAAATGCAGCGACTTTAGGCTGGGAAAAATAATGTATCAACTTCCCAGTCGCCCCATTCCCAGCAGACACCTCTGATGATTTCTGAGGCTGCCCCTCCGCATCTACTGGAGCTGGGGGGACCTTGGGGGAGTAGGCTGGAGCAGGGGGCCTCGGAAAAGGGTTGGGGCAGAGTTCGCGACTTAGAAGAGGAGAGGGCGGGGTTGAAGACAGAAGGGGCGGGGCGAGGTCGGGCGGGGACCTCTGGCTCCGCCCTTTCCTGGCGGCTGGTCTTTAACACCGCCCAGCGCACATGTCGGGGGAGGCCCGGCAGCGGCAGCTGCAAGCGCACAGACGGCTGCCCGGCCGCGGCGAGGCGGGCGCCGTCGCGATGCTACCAGGCGGACGGGGCGGGCAACCTGGAGGGCACCTCCAGGCTACAGGGCCGGGAAGCCTGCTGGCCTGGTTGATGCTGGCATCTGCGGGCGCTGCATCCTGCCCCGATGTCTGCTGCCCCCACGGCCCTTCGGGGCTGCGCTGCACCCGGCCGGGGGCCCTGGATAACCTCCGCCACCTGCCAGGCGCCGAGAACCTGACGGAGCTGTGAGTGTCTGGCGAGCCAGGGGGCGCGGGGACAGGCGGGCATGGCCGTGCCCCGTGGGCGCGGACTCACCGCTTGCGTGCTAGATCAGGAGGGGCGGGTGCGGCGGGAGACCGATAACACAAGCCAGTCTCGGCTGTGCCTTGGTTTTCCTCTGCTGCCCTGACAGCCTCCGCAGTTACTGCCTGGATGCTGGGCTCAGGGCAGCTTAGGTGCTAGCTTCGAGGAGAGGAAGGGGGGGTGCTCTCTGTGGACCAGATCCCAGAGAGCCCAGCCTTCTAGAAATCGCTTTCTGGAGCTCAGCCAGGAGCCCACCCTTTGCCCTATACAGAAGGCGGTTATCTGCAGAGAACACTCCCCACCCCTAGTTTGGTACCCTTACCATTTTCCTTTCCCAGGGATAAATCCTCCCTTACCCTCTTCCTTGTCATGACCAGGCAAAGTCAGCTCTTCTCTCTTGAATTGGAAATTGAACTGAAATAGGTGGGAGGCGCTGAGGGGCCATAGCTTGGTGGTTGAGCTCTCCTCTCCCCATTTCCACCATCTCTCCTCCCCACCACAGCTTGATTTGGAGGTAGGAAATGAGAGCCCCTCCAAGCTCCCCTCTCCCCATCCCCATCTCCTTCACCACCCTTTTCTCCCTACTTTGGATAGGGAGACAGGGCCCTTGCTGAGCGATTGTCCTCCCTTCCAGACCTGAAACTGGGAGGAATCGCCAACATTTGCACTACTCTGACATCCTGCATTAATTGGTTACAAAATACTCAAGTACTTTTTAGCACCTGGTGAAGCTTATGGGAGTACTCTATAACAATTGGCTTAGAGATACTCAAGCATCATATGATGGTGTCTGGAAAATACCTGAGTATTCTATGTGGCTGGTGGGGCCAGCAAGACTTCTGGAAGAAGAAAGGACCTGCTAGAATATCCTCCTCCTATTAGGCCTGGGGTTAGACAGTGGGCAAGGAACCCTGGCCTCATGCAGTAATAGGCTGAAAGGTATCTGTGGCAGGGGCCATCAATGTCTGGAAGTGACTTGAGCAGCCTACGATAATTGGCACTGAGTTACTCGGGTATCTTGTGGTAATTAACGGGAAGGTACTCCATCTCGCTCCCTAATGGCCCTAGGGAGGCCAGGAGGAGAGATGGCCTTGTCTTCGTCTGGACCTAGGTTTCTGCATGATGGGAGGGGGCCTGAAGTCCAAACTGCCACCCCCAGTCCTGTGCATTTATCATTCTGGGTCTGCAAAGCAGGGTCTAGGCTTTTGAATGTTCCCCATCAGCACTCTCTTTTCCTGATTCCCTTTCAAGCCCCTCGTGGGTCCAGCAGAGGGGAAGTGGGAGTGGGGAGTGGGGGCAGGTCGGGGCCGGGGGGGCTGGAAGCCATGCAGGGTGTGAGTGGAGCTGCCCCTCTGGGTGGGGCAGCAGTCTAACCCCTGCTTCCATCTGCAAGGTCCCCTCCTCCTCCTTCACCCGCAGAGCTAACGAGGAGATAATGGACTTGAATAGANGGAGTGGGGGCAGGTCGGGGCCGGGGGGGCTGGAAGCCATGCAGGGTGTGAGTGGAGCTGCCCCTCTGGGTGGGGCAGCAGTCTAACCCCTGCTTCCATCTGCAAGGTCCCCTCCTCCTCCTTCACCCGCAGAGCTAACGAGGAGATAATGGACTTGAATAGACAGATTGATTATGAATCCAAACAAATGAGGCAGCTTTGAGCACGCTTCCTGACAGTTTGCACATACTCGGCCACCCTACCTTCTCACTCCCTCCCCGGGTCCCTCACCCCTTCCTGAGGTCCCTGCACCTCTAGGCTCTCTTGTCAGGAGCTAGGGGGTGAGTGGGCAGAATAGGGACCAACTCTCAGAGTCACTGGAATTTACTCCCTAGACCTCAGGGGACTGATGACCTGACACCTGGGTGTCCTGCAGGGGCCAAGTCTGGGAAGGGCTGGCAGTGTGTGTATGTGCGGGGAGTGGTCATTCAGGCTGGCCCTGGTTCCCACAGGCTGAGGAAGCACAGGGTAGAGGGAAAGAGTTCTGAGAACAGGCAGTGAGTCAGGAGCCCCTGCGCGTGTGGCAGGGGTGGGNCTGCAGGGGCCAAGTCTGGGAAGGGCTGGCAGTGTGTGTATGTGCGGGGAGTGGTCATTCAGGCTGGCCCTGGTTCCCACAGGCTGAGGAAGCACAGGGTAGAGGGAAAGAGTTCTGAGAACAGGCAGTGAGTCAGGAGCCCCTGCGCGTGTGGCAGGGGTAGGGGGCCTTGTGGGGGGACATGACGTGTCCCTGCAAGGGCAGCTGGCTTCTCAGGAACTCCCTGGTGTGTGAGATCCAGAAGCTGGGGAGGGCCCCAGGGCAGCAGAAACCCCCCAGCCCTGTATGTCTGATTTTACTTCTTTCTTTCTCTCCCCCCATCTTGCTTTCTCTGGCTCTCTGTGCTTATCTCTCTGTCTTTCTTTTCTTATCTGTCTTTCTCCTTGTTTGTCTCTGTCTCTCTGCCAGTCTCTTCCTGTCAGTTCCTCTTCCTAGGTGTCTCTGTTTTGCTATCTCTTTGTTTTTCTGCACACCCCCCGCCTCCCCCAGCCTTCCCATTGCTCTCTCACTGTGTGAGACAGCCAGTCGATGCCTCTTCACTTTCCCAACTCTGACTCCCTTCTCTCATGGCCCCTTTCTCCTCCCTGGGTCCCTCCTGGGGCAGGGAGGGGCTCAAGGGGTCCTTGACTGACAGCCTGTATGCCTGTTACTTGCTTTGCTGAAAGATGCCAGGGTGGGGGGGGAGGAGAATGGAGGGGTTTATACTTGAGTGTGGGGAGGGGCCAGTGGCTTTGAGGGGGAGAGGGTGGCATGTGTGTGTGTGTGTGTGTGCGCGTGCCCTTGAACACATGCCCAGTAGTACGGGTGAGCCCAGACAGTGGTCTCTGAGCGGGTGTGTTTGGGAGCACGTATGTTCATGACCCCAGGCCTTCCTTTGTGCTGGGTGGGGCAATGGCAGTGATGAGCGTAGGCCCCTCATGGAAGCGAGTGTTTGAGCATGACCCCCCACTGGTGAGCATGTGCAGGAGAGGCTCTGTGTTTAAAAGCAGGACGCCAGGCTGCGAATGGACTCATGTGTGTCTATGCATGCAAGAAATGCCCACATTCTCACATGCATGTACATGTGTGTGCATGCGTGAGCTATGTGGCTATGTGTGTCTATAAGGGAGAGTGTAAGCATGCACATGGGGACGTCTGTGGGTTCACGTGTGCATATGCTGGTGTATGTGAGGAGGTGCATCTCTGTGTGTATCTTTACACATCTCTGAGTGTGCTTGAATGTGTGAGAGCATGCATGTGTGACAGTGTCAGGACGCAGGCATGGGACTGTGCGACTGTGTGAGGCCGTGGGTTTCTGTGCGTATGTGGACGCGGGTGTGTGGGCCTGCCCGTGCATGGTTACACGTGTAAACAGGTCTCTGTGTGACTGGATGCCTGTGGGTGCGTGTGGTCGGGAGGGAGGGAGGGAGGCCGGTGATGTGGGGACTCGAGTGTGGGCCTGGGCCCTTGTGATTCCCATCCCCTCTCCCCACAGCTACATCGAGAACCAGCAGCATCTGCAGCAGCTGAAGCCCAGTGACCTGAGGGGCCTGGGGGAGCTGAGGAAACTGTGAGGGGCTCCGCACAGGGCCTGGGGGACCAGAGGGTCGGGGGGGTGCTGGGCCCGAGGGCGTGAAGGGCCTGGGCGGACCGGAGCGGCTGAGGACTGAGGGGCTGGCTGGCCAGGGAGCTGGCCTCGGGCTCAGGGTTGCCGAGGAGGTGCTTGGGGCCCAGCACTAGAGACTGGGGGGCTGGCATGGGCGGAGAGCAGGAGCCCAGGTAACTGCTCCCCTCAGTGTCAACCCCACTGTGCCCTCCCCAGCACCATCGTGAAGAGCGGTCTCCGTTCTGTGGCGCCAGATGCCTTCCATTTCACTCCGCGGCTCAGTCGACTGTGAGTGGCCAGGGCTGGGGAGCACCGAGGCTTGGGCGGCTAACGGGCTTGGCCCTCCCCAGGGCACTGTTCTGAGGACGGCCCCAGCCTGGTTAGGGAAGTCATCCTCCCCGTTCTCCTGGGCCTTTTTCTCATCCACTTCAGGGATGGTGATCCTCTCAGCTCTCGCCCCTGCCAACTAGAAGGTCCTTCTTGCCGTCTCGCTTCCGTGCTTCATGCTGCAGGACACTTCTCATAGGTGTCTGCCTCGGTTTTCTTCCCGGGGCTCAGACACACGCAGTCCAAAGGGGGCAAGGATCATGAGCGGGACCCTGGGTTCTGACCGGGACTCTGTCTTCCAACCATTTCCTGACCTCTGGGATGTCCTGGGAGCTGGGGGATCAGATCAGTCACTTGGCACACTCCCCTGGGAGTCATAGGCACCCCTTTTGTAGAGAAGGGGGCGTGTGCGAGAGTGACCTCCAAAGGCAAGACCCTTAGAGACCCTGGTAAACCATCCCCTGGCCTCCTGAGGGTAGGAGCTCAGCTCCTCCGCACCTGGGGCAGGTGGGGAGATGGGAAGTGTGGTGGGCGCCTTTGACTCATGGAGTTGTGCTGGGGACTCTAAACTCTCTGTTGTGTCCTGTGATTTAACAACAGTGACAGGATAAGGTGATATTACCTCCCTGACTAGGTGTGGGGGCTTCAGTTAAAAATGCTTACTCAGTGACACCTCACAACACTTATTGTCAGTGAATCTTCACCATTAGCCTGGTGAGAGAGGTAGCGTCATCCCCATTCTGTAGATGAGGATTCAGAGAACCAGCCAGGTTGTTTCTGGGCTGAGGTCATATAAATGTAAGCGGCAGGACAGAAGTACATTCAGCTCTGCCTGGCGTTAAAATGGGTCTTGCTGATGATCCTGTGTAGTGGCTACTCTCCAACTCAGCCCCCACAAACCAAAGGACAGCTAGGCAAGGAGAAGGGTCAGGGCAGGCCCCTCAGAAGCAGAAGGTCGCAGGTGTGGCAGCTCCAGGGTCCTGGAGCCGGCCGCTTGCTGAAAAACTCATTTTCTCTGTCTCTGCAACAAGGGGCTGGGGGCCTGGGGTCCCTTTCCTTGGTCCTTGAGGAGGGAAAGGAAGGAGGCGTGGGGAGGGGACCTGAGGAAGGACTCTGAGTTCCGAGGCATCCGGCAGAGGGCAAGCGAGTGTGGGAGCCCATCCTCCCCTCCTGGCTGGCCCCGTCCTGGGCTCAGTGGGAGCACAGATGGAGCCCCTGCCCCCAGCTGGGGCCTCAGCACTTTGCCAGCTGGGGCCAACGGTGGGGGAGGGGGAGCGGCTGTTCCTTCAGACCCCCTCCTCCCTGGGGTCTGGGAGGGGGTTAAGTGGGGTTAACCCTTGTTGTCCCAGGGAGAAGATGGGACTCAAAGAGCCTAACCAGTCTGCCCACCCAGTGCCTCACCCACGGGCTGCTTGTAGTTGCCAGGGCCAGGGTGGGGGAGCCAGATGTCAGCTTCCTCCTGGCTCCTCCCCTTGCTCACAATGGGTCAGACCGAGGTCGGGTCACTCAAGGGGTCTGTCTGCTCTGTCTCAACTCCTGCAGGAATCTCTCCTTCAACGCTCTGGAGTCTCTCTCCTGGAAAACGGTCCAGGGCCTCTCCTTACAGGAACTGTGAGTGTGGGAGCTTCCAGGGGCAAGGGCAGCAAGTGTGTGAGTGTGTGTGTTCTGTGTGGGCCCTCGAGTGCCTGTATGTCTCTGTGAAGGTATGTCACTGTGTCTGTATGGAACTGTTGTGGGGGGGCAGGGGGTTCTCTGTGGGGATGGCATGTTTGGCTGTCCATATGCCTGTCTGTGAACCACCCCACCTCCCCACATCAAAGCAGAGGCTGTGGGTCCCTGCAGCCACTGAGGGGATTATTGCCCTGGGCACATTTGGGGTGGGGGCAGGGGCGTGGAGAACTGTGTGTTCTCAGGGCCGGGGGCTGGCACAGTTCTCTGGGCCTGTGCACAAGGGCATATCTGCCCACATTCCTAGCACACCAAGCTCGTGGGGTGGGTGGATAGCAGTGGGATGTGTTTGGTGGGCACCTGAGGCCTTTGGGTCCCTCCAGAAAGCAGTGAGTGCCCTTTCCTCCTTGCCACCCTACTCGGAGCCCTCACCTGGCTTGCCACCCTGGGGAGCCTGGGTGGGGCAATTCTGTATAGACTGTAGCTGGCTGTCTTTGATTTTGGGCATTCTGTTTCTTTCAGTGTCTCGTGAAAGGGGTTCATGAGAGGAACTTCTGCCATGTCCCCTCTCCTTCACCTCTAGACAGTCCACCCCGCTATCTAACTGCACTCCCTCTTGCTGTAGAACTTCCTTCACATCTGCCCTTCCCCCTGACTCTCTCTCTTCCCCTCACACCCACCAGAGTCCTGTCGGGGAACCCCCTGCACTGTTCCTGTGCCCTGCTCTGGCTGCAGCGCTGGGAGGAGGAGGGGCGGGGAGGAGTGCGGGAACAGAAGCTGCAGTGTCCCGGGCAGGGGCCCCTTGCCCTCATGTCCAACGCCAGCTGCGGTAGGTGCTGCAGGTGGTGTGAGGGGCTAGGAAAGAGGGGCACACCTGGAGAGAGGGCATTGGGCAGGGCTCAGCCCTGAAGGGGGTACTGGGGGAGAGAGCTGGGGGAAACTGAAGGTTGAGGGGCAGGGGCAGGGTCACTGGGGAGGGTGGGGGGAGGATCAGTGTCCCCAGGCAGGATTCGGAGGCCTCTCCCAGCTCTAACACCCCTTGGGCACCAGGTGAGCCCACGCTGAAGATCCAGATGTCCAATGCCTCCGTGGATGTGGGGGCCGACGTGTGGCTGCAGTGCCAGGTGGAGGGGCAGGACTTGGAGCAGGCTGGCTGGATCCTCATGGAGCTGGAGGGGTCAGCCACAGTGATGGTGAGAAGCCCTCCACTGTCTCCACCCCCACGCCCCCCCTCCTGATGCACGCAAGCGCAGGGAACAAAGACAGGGAAAGAGAGATAGCAAATGAGAAGCACATAAAGGATGAGAGATGGACCGAGATGGTTTAGACACTTGTGCTGTTGGGTAGCTACAGGCACACCACATGCCCTCAGGGCAGACCTTGGTCCAGCAGGGACCCCAGCTAGAGCTTAGGTCATCACTCTGGGAAGATATGCTGGCTGCAAAGAGAGAGGGTCACAGAGCCCTCCCATATTGGTGCTGACCTGGGGAACCCAACACACCAGCTCTCCAACCCACCTTTCTAGTTAAGGACACTGAGGACCACGGAGAGGGAACAACATTTGTGGTTCTTACACCCCGGCCAGTTCTTCAGGGCCTTCCAGTCATTTTCTAGAGCAGCATCCTCCTGGGTGTGTGATGCGCATGTTAGTAAGGGAGGCACAGTTCTGGTTTCAGCTCTCTCACTAATTAATCCTTGGAGTGACTTGGAAAAATCCCCCAATCCACCTGCATTTTGGTTTTCTTATCTGTCAACTGAGGAGATGGACATGATGGCCTTCAGGTGTTCTGCCTGCCTCTGGGCACTTGCTGGCCTCTAGCTCTCTTATCCAGTTTGGGCATCTTCCCAGATCCTGCCCTTTGTCCTTAGGCTGGCAACAGGCAGCCAAGAGTAGCCATAACTGACTCAGGAGGTTTCACGGACAAGGACAGCAGGGGTTGACATTGGGCTGTGCCCACCCAAAAGCTGGCCCTGACCTGCACTGTTCCTGTGCCCTGCTCTGGCTGCAGCGCTGGGAGGAGGAGGGGCGGGGAGGAGTGCGGGAACAGAAGCTGCAGTGTCCCGGGCAGGGGCCCCTTGCCCTCATGTCCAACGCCAGCTGCGGTAGGTGCTGCAGGTGGTGTGAGGGGCTAGGAAAGAGGGGCACACCTGGAGAGAGGGCATTGGGCAGGGCTCAGCCCTGAAGGGGGTACTGGGGGAGAGAGCTGGGGGAAACTGAAGGTTGAGGGGCAGGGGCAGGGTCACTGGGGAGGGTGGGGGGAGGATCAGTGTCCCCAGGCAGGATTCGGAGGCCTCTCCCAGCTCTAACACCCCTTGGGCACCAGGTGAGCCCACGCTGAAGATCCAGATGTCCAATGCCTCCGTGGATGTGGGGGCCGACGTGTGGCTGCAGTGCCAGGTGGAGGGGCAGGACTTGGAGCAGGCTGGCTGGATCCTCATGGAGCTGGAGGGGTCAGCCACAGTGATGGTGAGAAGCCCTCCACTGTCTCCACCCCCACGCCCCCCCTCCTGATGCACGCAAGCACAGGGAACAAAGACAGGGAAAGAGAGATAGCAAATGAGAAGCACATAAAGGATGAGAGATGGACCGAGATGGTTTAGACACTTGTGCTGTTGGGTAGCTACAGGCACACCACATGCCCTCAGGGCAGACCTTGGTCCAGCAGGGACCCCAGCTAGAGCTTAGGTCATCACTCTGGGAAGATATGCTGGCTGCAAAGAGAGAGGGTCACAGAGCCCTCCCATATTGGTGCTGACCTGGGGAACCCAACACACCAGCTCTCCAACCCACCTTTCTAGTTAAGGACACTGAGGACCACGGAGAGGGAACAACATTTGTGGTTCTTACACCCAGGCCAGTTCTTCAGGGCCTTCCAGTCATTTTCTAGAGCAGCATCCTCCTGGGTGTGTGATGCGCATGTTAGTAAGGGAGGCACAGTTCTGGTTTCAGCTCTCTCACTAATTAATCCTTGGAGTGACTTTTGGAAAAATCCCCCAATCCACCTGCATTTTGGTTTTCTTATCTGTCAACTGAGGAGATGGACATGATGGCCTTCAGGTGTTCTGCCTGCCTCTGGGCACTTGCTGGCCTCTAGCTCTCTTATCCAGTTTGGGCATCTTCCCAGATCCTGCCCTTTGTCCTTAGGCTGGCAACAGGCAGCCAAGAGTAGCCATAACTGACTCAGGAGGTTTCACGGACAAGGACAGCAGGGGTTGACATTGGGCTGTGCCCACCCAAAAGCTGGCCCTGTGTGGGTGGACACACAGAGTCCAGGCCCTGGAAGGAGTCAGGCCAGTGAAAGCAGGGTGTGGTGTCTAGTTTGGAGGCCCTCGCTTTGGAAAGGGAATCAACTCCAGAATTGCTGGTGGTCCCTTGGGCGTCCCAAATGGCTCAGTGGTAAAGAATCCACCTGCCAAGCAGGAGACGTGGATTCAGTCCCTGGGTCTGGAAGATCCCCTGGAGAATGGAATGACAACCCCCTCCAGTACTCTTGCCTGAGAAATCCCACAGACAGAGGGGGGCCTGGAGGGCTACAGTCCATGGGGTGGCAAAGATTCAGACATAGCGACTAATCAACAACAACCCGGAACAACATTGAAGGAGGAGACACTGGAGTCCTGAGCAGGAGGTCTAGACACGGAAGGGGGACCACTGACCACCGAGTGGCCCCCCCCGTCCCATAGATCAGAGCCTCTAAGGCTGACCAATGCAACAGTGGACAAGGCAGAAGCTAGAGGCTAGCCTTGACCATCAGTGAAGACACCTTTGCTAAGCTATATGTTTGGAGAAATTCCAGCTTTTTGCTGTTCTCTTTGAGAGCGTCACTTGTGTCTTCTAGAGTCTTCCTGTAAAAAGCCATCCCCTAGCTTAAATAGAGGGGAGGGGAGGCTGGTCCCCATCGGGTCACCATCAGGAGAGTGGCAGAACAGCTCAAAGGGAAGAGTTCATGGGATACCATATTCCAGGGTGACTTAGAGGAGATGGAACAGCCGAGAGAAGCTTAGGGAAGGGCTTCCCCTTCAAGTGGCTGGAACTCAGGGCTTGCACAAGAGGCTGGACAGCTCTTCTGGAATCTTTGAACTCACATATTCCAGTTGAAGCCCAGAGAAACTTCACCTTCCCTGAGCATTTATTCAAGGGATTCCACATTCACAAAATTTCCAGAAAAACCAGTTTTGCCCACTACTTCATTTATTTTCATCATTTTATGAAAATAGCTTTCTAAAAATGTCAAAAGATCATTTTGTCTACCTCCTCGGTTTACAAAATAAGAAAATCTTTGTTCAGCAAGATTAAAAATTGTCTTAGGGCCCTATAACCTCTGTGGTGTCTCAGGAAGAGAATCTGAATCTGAGTCAATCTTTTGATGATGATTCAGAACCAAGTCACTTAGCTTCTCTCTAACTTCACCCTCTTTTTCCATCTACTGAAGGCATTCATCATGGTTCTACTATTGCTTCTAACTGCTGCCCTGTTATCAGCTTCATCTCTTTGTTTCTGATCTTCCTTGGGCTGAGACTAAATTTCTTAGAATTATGTGTTAAATAAGAATGAGTAGGTGGTGAGGTCCTAGCTGGTTTTCCAGTTGGTTGTGTACATTTCTACCCTTGGGATTTGTGACGTGTATTCAGCTGTTCAGATGGGTGGTTTTATGGTTTGGGAGACTTTGCGCCTATTTTGAAGTTACTGGTTGTGTTCTGGATTTTTCAGATCATTGAATCAGTGATCCAGGAGAAGGTGTAAACAGGCTCTGAAGGAGGGCCATTCTCTGCCATATTCTCTCCCACACCTCTTCCCTTCCCGTCCCTCCCTCTCTTTTCCACCTGGAGTCAGAGGGGTTCCCCAAAGACATCAGCTCTGCCCCCCCACCCCCCTGCCCAGCTGCCTCCAGCCCCAAGCCAGCTGAAGCTCTTCTTGATTTTGCCCTCTTTTCTCTGACCCAGCAATCTGGGAGTCTGCCGTCCTTGGGGCTGACCCTGGCCAATGTCACCAGTGACCTCAACAGGAAGAACGTGACGTGCTGGGCGGAGAATGATGTGGGCCGGGCTGAAGCCTCCGTCCAAGTCAATGTCTCCTGTGAGTGCCCGTGACTGCCCTGCGCCCGCCCCGTCCCTGCTTCCCTGAAAAGAGGATGTGAGGGTCGGGGGCTGCAGGAAAGGGCTGGGATGTACGTGTGTCCACAGCTGCTCCCCCCGAGCTGTTTCCAGGGTCCCATGAACCGATCCTTTGAGGGAAGTCCTGGGGGCTCGTCAAGGCCAGAGGGATGGAGAGGGATTTCTTTTTGGCCCCCCGCCCAAGTCTTGCTACCTGAGGCCCTCAACACCAGCTACATCCATTCTCTCTGCTCCCTTGTATTTCTTCATGTTCATTCCTCTCTAGGACTTTTGCCCTACTTCCTAGTTTTAAAAGAAGAAATTCTCCATGCCAGTTTCTCTTTAGGCTCACTGCCTAATTTCTCTAGGTCTGCCAACAAATTATTTAAAATCTTCTATATTGTATAAATCTTTCTTCTTTTCTTGGGAAACATATTATACATAGATATGTACATAAAACATATACACTTTAAACAATAATTCAGGTTACAGACACTTCAGAAGATACCCCCTTCTCCCCATTCAGAACCCCGTCCTTCTCCTCCACCCCATTCTGACTTTTGCGACAATCATCTCCCTGCTTTTAAAAATAATTTTACACACATATGCTTCCCTATCAGCATGGTTGAGTTTTGTCTGATCCTGTATATTATATAAATGGAATCATACCTCATATATTATTTTGTGTCTAATTTCTTCTGCTCTACATTATATTTGTAAGATTCATTCATGTTGACTGGAGTAACAGTTAGTTCATTCATTTCACTGCTGAATAGTATGCCACTGCATGAATGCTGGCTGGAATTCCAGTGTCAACTGTGTGTATGCAGGCTCCCCTGTCCATGGGATTTTCCAGGCAAGAATACTGGAGTGGGTTGCCATTTCCTGCTGCAGGGGAACTTCCCAACCCAGGGATCGAACCTGTGTCTCTTACATCTCTTGCACTGGCAGGTGGATTCTCTAGCAACAGTGCTTCACCCGGTTCTTGTCCACTGAGAAACCCCGTGTGTGTGTGTGTGTGTGTGTGTGTGTGCGTATACACACACACCTANAGAGGGGTTCCCCAAAGACATCAGCTCTGCCCCCCCACCCCCCTGCCCAGCTGCCTCCAGCCCCAAGCCAGCTGAAGCTCTTCTTGATTTTGCCCTCTTTTCTCTGACCCAGCAATCTGGGAGTCTGCCGTCCTTGGGGCTGACCCTGGCCAATGTCACCAGTGACCTCAACAGGAAGAACGTGACGTGCTGGGCGGAGAATGATGTGGGCCGGGCTGAAGCCTCCGTCCAAGTCAATGTCTCCTGTGAGTGCCCGTGACTGCCCTGCGCCCGCCCCGTCCCTGCTTCCCTGAAAAGAGGATGTGAGGGTCGGGGGCTGCAGGAAAGGGCTGGGATGTACGTGTGTCCACAGCTGCTCCCCCCGAGCTGTTTCCAGGGTCCCATGAACCGATCCTTTGAGGGAAGTCCTGGGGGCTCGTCAAGGCCAGAGGGATGGAGAGGGATTTCTTTTTGGCCCCCCGCCCAAGTCTTGCTACCTGAGGCCCTCAACACCAGCTACATCCATTCTCTCTGCTCCCTTGTATTTCTTCATGTTCATTCCTCTCTAGGACTTTTGCCCTACTTCCTAGTTTTAAAAGAAGAAATTCTCCATGCCAGTTTCTCTTTAGGCTCACTGCCTAATTTCTCTAGGTCTGCCAACAAATTATTTAAAATCTTCTATATTGTATAAATCTTTCTTCTTTTCTTGGGAAACATATTATACATAGATATGTACATAAAACATATACACTTTAAACAATAATTCAGGTTACAGACACTTCAGAAGATACCCCCTTCTCCCCATTCAGAACCCCGTCCTTCTCCTCCACCCCATTCTGACTTTTGCGACAATCATCTCCCTGCTTTTAAAAATAATTTTACACACATATGCTTCCCTATCAGCATGGTTGAGTTTTGTCTGATCCTGTATATTATATAAATGGAATCATACCTCATATATTATTTTGTGTCTAATTTCTTCTGCTCTACATTATATTTGTAAGATTCATTCATGTTGACTGGAGTAACAGTTAGTTCATTCATTTCACTGCTGAATAGTATGCCACTGCATGAATGCTGGCTGGAATTCCAGTGTCAACTGTGTGTATGCAGGCTCCCCTGTCCATGGGATTTTCCAGGCAAGAATACTGGAGTGGGTTGCCATTTCCTGCTGCAGGGGAACTTCCCAACCCAGGGATCGAACCTGTGTCTCTTACATCTCTTGCACTGGCAGGTGGATTCTCTAGCAATAGTGCTTCACCCGGTTCTTGTCCACTGAGAAACCCCGTGTGTGTGTGTGTGTGTGTGTGTGTGTGTGTGCGTATACACACACACACACACACATATATATGTATATATATACTTTTTTCTATTATTGAAGGTATTTTACTTCTTTCAGGTTGGGTCTATTTTAAACCCATATCTTTTTCCAAAAAGTTTAAAAATTATANCATCTCTTGCACTGGCAGGTGGATTCTCTAGCAATAGTGCTTCACCCGGTTCTTGTCCACTGAGAAACCCCGTGTGTGTGTGTGTGTGTGTGTGTGTGTGTGCGTATACACACACACACACACACATATATATGTATATATATACTTTTTTCTATTATTGAAGGTCTTTTACTTCTTTCAGGTTGGGTCTATTTTAAACCCATATCTTTTTCCAAAAAGTTTAAAAATTATATATATATATATATTTGCTTGTTTGCTCTTTTAGGCCCCTTCCAGATCCCCTTAAGCTTGACTACACTAAATTTTTCTGGATTCCCTCATCCGAAAGACTCCATGTCTAATTTCCATAAGCTGGAACCCTGCTTCTCTAGGACTGTTACTTATTTGCTTTAAACCCACCACTTAAATTCTTTAAGCTTCTGAATGTATACACCTGCTGCCTGACTTTATTTAAGACTTACTGTCAGCTTTCTTCAAAACATCTCTCCTTGTGAATTTCTTGGAGCCCGCTGACCAGTCTCTCTTAGGCTTGCCCCCTTTTGACTGTCCACCCTCAGCCTCCCCGGGACACCTCCCTCTCACTGCCTCCCTCTCCGGCCCACAGTCCCGGCCAGCGTGCATCTGCAAACCGCCGTGGAGCAGCACCACTGGTGCATCCCCTTCTCGGTGGACGGACAGCCAGCGCCCTCTCTGCGCTGGCTCTTCAATGGCTCGGTGCTCAACGAGACCAGCTTCATCTTCACCGAGTTCCTGGAGCTGGCAGCCAACGAGACGGTGCGCCATGGCTGCCTGCGGCTCAACCAGCCCACCCACGTCAACAACGGCAACTACACGCTGCTGGCGACCAACCCCCTGGGCCAGGCCGCCGCTTCGGTCATGGCCGCCTTCATGGACAACCCTTTCGAATTCAACCCTGAGGACCCCATTCCTGGTGCGAGGGCACCCTGAACCCTGCTCCCACTCCCTGGGCCCCAACCGGGTGCAGATCCAGGTATCCGCGGAGGCCTGGCTCACTTCCCACTGAGATCCTGACCCTGGAAGTTGGAGGGCCCGGTCCCAGACAGAAAGTAGCCTGGAGTTCTGGTGTCCAGCTCTGTGCTGGCTGCCTTGCCCCAGCCTTCCCCAGCCCTTCCCAGCCCCAGGAGTCCGGCAGCCCTGAGTTATTCCATTTACTAGGGCTGGCTGAAGAGAGAGCCATGAACCAGGGCATCCCTGGCCCAGCTGGAGCAACTCCACCTCCCCCTCCCACTCCCACCCACGAAGGGGGGGAAGGGGACTCACTGCTCTTTTTCCCCATGTGAAAGCTCTCTCTCCTCCCTCCTGCTGCAGTCTCCTTCTCGCCAGTGGGTGAGTAGCCCAGGCTGGAGGGCAGTTTCTGTCTGGTCCCTGGAGCTGGGAGCTACCGCTGGGGCAGGGGGCACAGTTAACCTGACCCTGGAGGGTCCAGCTGGGGCCAGGGTGGGGAGTCTGTGGAGGAGATACAACCTGTGACAAAGCCTTTCTATCCTGTGTCCCCACAGACACCAACAGCACTTCCGGAGACCCAGTGGAGAAGGATGAGACTCCTTTTGGGGTGAGCATGGGAAGTGGAAGCTTGTCCAGGGCTTAGGACAGGAGGCTGGGCTGGAGGCTCCTCTCTATGTCGTTTCCAGTCAGAGCACAGGGAGGACTAGAGTCTGGCCTGAGCTCCACCAGCACCTTCACAGCCAGGACTCGGGGGCCAGGGGAGGAGAAGGCAGGTGTGGGGGCCTGGCTCTGGGCGTCTATGCAGGATGGAGAGTTAGTTGACTAGTGGGGAGCTCTGAGGGCTCAGGCTGACCCCTAGATCCAACCACCCCGTACCCCCAGGTCTCGATGGCCGTGGGCCTGGCCGTTTGTGCCTGCCTCTTCCTTTCTACGACATTTCTTGTGCTCAACAAATGTGGACGCAGGAACAAGTTTGGGATCAACCGTGAGTAGAGGGGCTGCGGAGGGGCCGTCAGATCTATGTCGTTTCCAGTCAGAGCACAGGGAGGACTAGAGTCTGGCCTGAGCTCCACCAGCACCTTCACAGCCAGGACTCGGGGGCCAGGGGAGGAGAAGGCAGGTGTGGGGGCCTGGCTCTGGGCGTCTATGCAGGATGGAGAGTTAGTTGACTAGTGGGGAGCTCTGAGGGCTCAGGCTGACCCCTAGATCCAACCACCCCGTACCCCCAGGTCTCGATGGCCGTGGGCCTGGCCGTTTGTGCCTGCCTCTTCCTTTCTACGACATTTCTTGTGCTCAACAAATGTGGACGCAGGAACAAGTTTGGGATCAACCGTGAGTAGAGGGGCTGCGGAGGGGCCGTCAGTCTGTCTTCCTGGGTTTATTTCCTCCTGGTTCTTCCCAACTCTGTCCTCTGGGCACACATGGGGTTCTGGAGAGTGGGTGTTTGGGATACATGAGGACTCGTGAGTGTGAGTGTGTCGGTGCTGAAGCCAGGGTAGTTTCAGAAGTAGCGGCTGCTAATTGGTGGCTGGATTGTAGTCAAACCCTAAGTGGATCTGGGAGGTCTGAGCTCTGCGGGGGGGCAGTGGGGGAGTTCTCTGGTGGCCCGCGGGGCCTGGGATTGGACAGGAGCCAGACGGAGAATGGCTGGAGTGCCTCCCCTCCCCCCTGCGACTGTCTTGCCTCCTAGCTCCTCGGTTCTTCCCATGCAAGTTAGGAGGTGGGGTTACCTGGCACCCTGCAACCTGGCAGGAGCCAGGGTGTGTGCTTGGGCTGTGACCCCTCCACATGACCGTGTCCTTCCCAGGCCCTGCTGTGCTGGCTCCAGAGGATGGATTGGCCATGTCCTTGCATTTCATGACTCTGGGTGGCAGCTCCTTGTCTCCCAC
>SJYX01011492.1:227471-255778 GCA_006410675.1 Oreotragus oreotragus
CAGCGCTGAGGGGCTCTGGGAGGTCTGAGGGGGGGCTGTGGGGGAGTTCTCGGGTGGCCCGCGGGGCCTGGGATTGGACAGGAGCCAGACGGAGAATGGCTGGAGTGCCTCCCCTCCCCCCTGCGACTGTCTTGCCTCCTAGCTCCTCGGTTCTTCCCATGCAAGTTAGGAGGTGGGGTTACCTGGCACCCTGCAACCTGGCAGGAGCCAGGGTGTGTGCTTGGGCTGTGACCCCTCCACATGACCGTGTCCTTCCCAGGCCCTGCTGTGCTGGCTCCAGAGGATGGATTGGCCATGTCCTTGCATTTCATGACTCTGGGTGGCAGCTCCTTGTCTCCCACCGAGGGCAAAGGCTCTGGGCTCCAAGGCCACATCATTGAGAACCCACAATACTTCAGTGATGCCTGTGAGGGGCTGGGTCAAGGGTGGGGGCAAGCCTGTGTGTATCTGTACATGTGTGTGCATGTGAAGAGGTTCTTGGGTGTCATTGCCTTTGCCCACCCCAGGCCTGAACAAGCCTTTCCTCCCAGCCCCCCACCACCCACGTCCCCATCACATCATGGGACTTGGCGAAGGCTCACTTTCAGTGTGACCTTCCCGCTTGCCGGGCACCCCCTGTGCCAAGCACAACCCAGTGGGACAGTCCTGTCCTTGCCCCTGTCCCATCCCTCTTCCAAGACTGGGGATCTTGGCTGATCCTGCAAGCCCCCACTCCCAGGTGTTCATCACATCAAGCGCCGAGATATCGTGCTCAAGTGGGAGCTAGGTGAGGGTGCCTTTGGGAAGGTCTTCCTTGCCGAGTGCCACAACCTGCTGCCCGAGAAGGACAAGATGCTAGTGGCCGTCAAGGTAAGACCCTGGCCACGAAGTATTGCTGGTCCAGGGCCCACCTCCCAGGGCACTGTCACGCCAGGACAGGGTGCTCAAGACGGGGGAGAGGGGAGAGGCTGGGACCTGGCCTAGTTCACGACTTGGGGGTGGATGCTGGGCCAGCTGGGATGTGGGGTGGTCAAGACTGGGCCCCCGTCCAGGGATGTCCGACCCCTACCATCCAGGCACTGAAGGAGGTGTCTGAGAGCGCCCGGCAGGACTTCCAGCGCGAGGCTGAGCTGCTCACCATGCTTCAGCACCAGCACATCGTGCGCTTCTTCGGCGTCTGCACTGAGGGCCGCCCGCTGCTCATGGTCTTTGAATACATGCGGCATGGCGACCTCAACCGCTTCCTCCGGTACGAGGGCCCACCCGGCCCTGGCTCTGGCCCCCGGCCCATGGCCTGTCCTCCCTTCCCTACAAGCGCATCCTGGCTTGTCTGCTGAACTGTGGGGAGAACACCAGGAAGGAGCAGGAAGGCACAGCTCCTGTCCCCAAGGAGCTCTGAGGCAGATGTGTGGATGTGGGGAGAGTCCGTGTAGAGGGCAGAGTGACTGTCAGGGAGACTGCATTAGCGGAAGCCATGAGCTGAAGCTGCAGGATGGCTGGGCTTTGCGGAGCGTGTGTGTGCACTTGTGTGTGGCACACAGAAGCTGGTTCCATAGGAGAGGGCAGTGTGGATCACGATGATAACAGCAATAACAAACATTTATCAGGCGCTTGCCATGTTCCAGGTGCTGTTACATATTTTACAATTCATTTATGACAGTATGTGCTTATACCTATATGTCTGTAATAATCTAAATGGATATTTATTTTTCATAGTTACCTAGCATATATGGCAATTTATACTTGAGGAAAATTCCCCCAATTTTCCTTATTTTGGTTTGAGACAGAACAACTCTGATAGGTTTAATAACTTAAACTTCTAGAAATGTACCCATTTCTCAGATGAGGCTTAGAGAGGTTCAGTGACTTGCCCAAAGGCACATGGTAACAAATGACCCAGATGTGTGATGGTCACGTGTTCCATTTGCTGAACTCTTCTCTGACTAGGTGGACCCCCCCGCCCCTGCCCCCGAGGTCGGAGCAGGATGGAGCAGAAAGGGCCAGGGTTTGGGATCAACTGTGACTTGTTAACTGAGCCTTCCTTGCCACGTAGCTTCCCTCTCTGGCCTCAGTTTCCCCACCAGTAAGAGGGACAATGGGGGACTGTGGTTCTGAATGAGTGTCTTTGTGCAGTTGATGGTTGTGATTTGGTTTCTAAACATCCCTACTGAGAGTGCTGGGTCATTCACGTAGCCAGGCTGCAGAATTCAGCTGAAAAAGACCCCAGAGTCTGAGCTTATCTTGAGGATGGGGAGGAGCCCAGGGAGGATGTGGAGCAGGAGGGAGGTAAGGTCAGATCCGAGGTTATGTGTGGAGGTGGATTGGCTGAGAGGAATCCAGGTCAAGAGGAGGCCAGAGAGAAGCCCTTCCCCTTGCTCACTAGACATGGTGTGGGCTCCCTGCTAGGGACTGGATATCAGCGAGGACCCATCTGGGGCCCAGGACATGGGGAGGACAGCTTTATATGGTAGACAGCGCACGAGGAAACCAGAGGAGGGACTCGTGAAAGCTCCTAGACGAGTCTGGAAGACTTCCCCAGGACGGGCTGTTTGCCTCTCCTTGCCCCTGGGTTTCTATCTCTGCCTGGTGCACTGGGCCTCCTTCCCCAGCCGCATAACCCACTCCTGTCTCCCATCCCTTCAAGTGGTTTATCAGCCTCCCTTCCTAAGGGCTTGGGTCTCAGTTTAGATGTCTGTTCCTCTAGGAAGCCTTCCCTAACTTCTTCCATCCCTACCCTGAGTGCCCCCAGGTGCCCCTCGTACTGCCCTGCTGTAACCCATCTATCTGCCTCCTACCCTCCACTGTGGCTCTGGTGCCTGGCACACTGGAGGTGTTTACCAAATGTCAGGAATAAACGAAGAAATAAATGGATGAGGAGAAAGTTGGCCAGTAGGAAAGGGGCAATACTGACAAAGCCACCAGCTCAGACAGCCTCAGAAGAAGGAATATTTGGGGAATGGTCTAGAGGGGTAGGTGTGGGAGGAGGAGGGCATCCTGGAAGCCGTGGGAAGGAAGGCAGATCCCACAGGAACGGCTGAATACTAAGGGCAAAGGTGAGCGAGACAGAAATGGAGGACTCCCGGGTTTCAGGCTCACAGCTTGGGTGAGGGACATTCCCTTCCATGAGGCAGGGGCACACCTGGGGGAGGATGCTGAGCATCTTGGCAGGGGTGTAGTCGGATATGCAGCTGGGCAAGAGGTGTAGGAGCCAGTGGGCAGCTAGGTGCTGAGGGTGGAGTTTAAGGTGGCTGCCTGAGAGGAAGCCACTTGGGAAACGTGGGCACTAGCGTATGCTCTGGAGGTGGGCACACCAGCCGGCCCCCATCCAAGCCCCTCCAGACACCCGCTTCCCCTGCTCTCTCCTTCCTACCTTCCCTGAGTCCCTCCCCCATTTTCCCCAGCTCCTGCCCACCCCCACTCTCAGACTCCTCCAGGTTCTCTCCTCCTAGCCCATCCCTTCTCCCTCACTCTTTCTCGAAGGTCCCATGGGCCTGATGCCAAGCTGCTGGCTGGCGGGGAGGACGTGGCTCCGGGACCCCTGGGCCTGGGGCAGCTGCTGGCCGTGGCTAGCCAGGTCGCTGCGGGAATGGTGTACCTGGCCGGCCTGCACTTCGTGCATCGGGACCTGGCCACACGCAACTGCCTGGTGGGTCAGGGACTAGTGGTTAAGATCGGCGATTTCGGCATGAGCCGGGATATCTACAGCACCGACTACTACCGCGTAAGGGTCTTTCATCCCAACCCCTCCTCCAGCCTCCTCCAAACGGTAGACCTGCAGGGCCGCGTCCCCCAGAGGGCCTGCCCTTGCTGGCCACGCCGTCCTCTTCCTCGGGCGGTGTGGGGTCTGAAACGCTCTGATTCTGTTTTTTAACCCTCCTCCTACTCCCTTGGCCCTCAGTGGAGGAGGGTCTGTCTCCACTGTCCCGGACGGACACGGCACCATCGGGTCTTCCCTCTTGGCCCTGGGAGGGAGCGCCACTTCTATTTTTTTTAGTAACGCGGCTGGGGGCGGGTCTGCGCCGGGAGAGGCTGTCGGCGGGGCGGGCGCCCCCTGGAGGTGACGCGGCGTCCGCGGCCCGCCGGCAGGTGGGAGGCCGCACCATGCTGCCCATTCGCTGGATGCCGCCCGAGAGCATCCTCTACCGCAAGTTCACCACCGAGAGCGACGTGTGGAGCTTCGGCGTGGTGCTCTGGGAGATCTTCACCTACGGCAAGCAACCCTGGTACCAGCTCTCCAACACCGAGGTCAGTACCGCTCCGCAGGTCGCTCCCTGCCGGCCGGCCACGCCTTCCCTGTCCCTTTGGGTTCCTGTTTTGGGGAATTCTGTCCCCTTCTGCCCCTCATCCCACCGCCGCCCGCATTCATCCGGCATCCTGCCTGCCCTGCTCCCTCCATCCCAACCCTCTTCTCGTACACCTTCTATTTTAACCGGCCCTGCTCCCTCCATCCCAACCCTCTTCTCGTACACCTTCTATTTTAACCGGCCCTGCTCCCTCCATCCCAACCCTCTTCTTGTACACCTTCTCCTATTTTAACCGGCTCCTGGGAGAACCTCAAAGCACTTTATAAATGGAGCCCACAACCCCATCCCTCGCTGCATTTTGTAGACCTAGTAGGCATTATTGGAGTGAAAGGGAGGGGCGTCGAAAGAGGAACATAGCCCAGGCGCGCCTGACACTGCAGCAGGAAGGCTGGAGGTTAGACTGTAAGAAGGACAGTCCCCACCTCCCCTTGCCCCATGGATTGGACACAGCCAGAGCAGGCCCCAGGTGTTCCCTCTCCCAGAGCAGCTCCCCTCACCCTCTCCTTGGCTCGCAGCTGTCAGTTTCCATTTCTCCTCCTAATGCAGTCTGCTCCCTGGAGGCTGGTGGGGTGGGGGAGAGGGTTATAGATTTTAATTTTCTCAAGCACTGAGAGAAGGAATGGAATTAGTGCCGTCCATAACCCAAGTCCTCTAATGCGGAGGGAGGGAAGAAGCGGGGGATGAAGAGGCTCCAGGCCCTTCAACCATCTCCCTGCCACATTCTCTCCTTTGGATCCGTCACCTTCTCTAGCAGTCCTTCCTGGAGTCAAACAGTGACCGTTCCCACTGCAGTGTCTTGTCAGAGGAGCTAGGTCCCCACAGAGCGGTACCTACAGAAGAGGGAAAAAGTGTCGTTGCCCTCTACCTTAAAATGCAAGAGACCCACTTTTCAAGTCCTTTACCTGCAACCCTGCTCGATTTTCTTTTTGACCTCTGGAGCTGAGAGATGGAGAACGCTTCCCTTCTTCCAATCAGCCCTCAACACTTAGCTGATGGATTTGGCAAATGCCTTAGCCCCTCTCCTTCCTCAACTCACCTGGAAAGTCTTCTAAGGGTCTGATTCCAGCCCTTTGGGATGCAATTCTACCCTAGTCCAGCCTTCACAGGGTCTGTCTAGCTCTAATCCCTGTCACGGCAGAGTCGGAGTGGAAAGGAATCTTAGGCTTCACTGCATCCTTTTAAACTGTTAGGCGCCATGAGGCCCAGACATATTGTATGGCCTGCCTTGGGAGCCTCAGTGAGGCAGAGGCAGTGCTGGGTCTGGCCTCACTCTCCTGCCCCTAGCCCAGTGTGCCCTCTCCTCTCTCCCTCTGGTGGCCCTAGGCGATTGAGTGCATCACGCAGGGACGTGAGCTGGAGCGGCCGCGTGCCTGCCCACCGGAGGTCTACGCCATTATGCGGGGCTGCTGGCAGCGGGAGCCCCAACAACGCCACAGCATCAAGGATGTGCATGCCCGGCTGCAAGCCTTGGCCCACGCGCCTCCTGTCTACTTGGATGTCCTGGGCTAGGAGGCTGGCCCAGGGCTTGGGGCTGGGTAGCCAAATGCGGAGTACTGCAGCCCGCCCTCAGCAACTGCCATGGTTCCCAGCAGCCCCAGGGTGATCTCAAAGCATCTAACTCACCCTCAGCATGCGGGAGGGGACAGGTGGGGTCTGGGAGTGCAGGATGTTCCTGCTTCTCTAGGCAGGGTTCCGTCATAGCAATTATATTTATTATCCCTTGGTTGTGTCTCTTGCCAGTTCTTGGGATGACGTCCTTCTAGGAGGGGGTTCTTGGGGCTCAGGTAAGGGGATGACTCTGTGGGATCTCCCCATCTCTGGTGAGCCCCAGCTGCCTGCCTCTGCCGCATGCAGCTGTCACCTCTGTCTTGGGGCTGTGGTTTGCTTCCCAGTACCATGACCATCTTGTCTGTGTGGTGGTGAAGGAGCCTTGGCTCAAGTTTCCTAGACCTTCAGACCCCAACTGCCTGTCTCTGTATTTCATTCAGGAGGGCTGCAATGGGAGGGATTGAAGTTAGATGGGGTGGTGGACAGGATGGAAGCGTTGCTGGGGTGAGTCTTCCTTGTACTGGAGTTCCCAGAACAGAGCAAGCACACAATACAAGAAATGGCTGAGAAGGAAGGAGAGGTGGGGAGAGCTTGCATATGTGGCTGCATGTATGCACATGTGTGTGTGTGCGCGTGGCTGGGACAGGGAAGGAGAAAGGTAAAGGAGTGGCTGAGGGAAGCACGGCCCCTTCTTCCTTCCTCTTTGTCATGCTTCTTGGCTCTAAGTGCTTTGGGGTCCGTTCCTGGAGGCCAGGGATTGAGCAAGGTGGCTGTTTCCTAAGGACCAGGTGGGCCGTCTCCCCGTTCCATTCTGCCTGAGGGAGGAGGTGTGCTCTCCCTGCCCCTCTGTCCCTTGGAACGCCACTGGTCTTACTGAGTGGCCTGAGGCTTCTGTCAACTCCGAGGCCGGGTGAGGTCCCCCACCCCGAGACCTGGGCCCTGTCTCCATCTTCCTCACCCAGGAGCAAGGAGAAGCAATTCCACCCCCCTACTCCAGCCCCATCACTTCCAATCACCTGCCCAGCTCCTGCAATAACCCACGCTCTCCATGGCTCCTCAGGGCCGACAGCATGGCTGTCTCTTGTCCCTGGGTGTCCAGCTCCCCCCACCTGGTGATTCAATCTGGGTCTTATCACCCTGAGGCCTAGCCCGATGGTGTCTGCCTCTTGTCCAGGCTGGTTAGTGCTAATGGAGGTCTGACCCAAGGCTGCAGGTTGATTGATGGGAGGGTCTGGTCCCTGAAGGCCAAGTTCAAAAGCCCTCTTCTCATGTCCTGGGCTGGGTGGGGCTGGTGAGGCACCGCTCCTGGGGAGGGAGGGCTTAAGCAGAAGTGATTGGGAGGAGAGGAGGTTGGAATATGCTGGGAGAGACAGTCAGAGGATCAGATCCAATGAGACAGCCCAGAGACAGTGCAAAGAGAGAGACCATGCAGAAAGAGAAAGGGAGAAGACCTATAGACGTGGAGACAGGCCAAGAGACTGCAGAGAAGGTGCAGAGAAGGAGAAAGAGACGTGCAGCTGGGTGGAGCAAGTGGAGCGACAGAGGCGAGAGGAGTGGCGTGAGCAGACGCAGGTGGGACAAGCAGCGGGATCAGGCAGTCCTGGGGAATACCATGGCCTCCCGTGGAGGGGAGCCTTCTGGCTCACCCACACCCCCATTGCCCCCACCTCCTCTCCCCTTGAGCCGCTCTTCCAGGCCGAGGACAGAGGTAGGACACACTTCCAGCCTTGGAGACTCTGCCGGTAGAGGCGTAGGGGGCCTGGGGTTGGCTGGCATTGAGCACCGCTGAAGCAGAGGGGATGGAGGTCAGGTAGCAGAAGGGACCTGCCAGGGCATGTGAAGCATTTCCAAGGTTAAGAGCATCAGAGGCTTTTAATACCACAGCTGGAGATGTTGCTGGGAGAGCTGGGCAGGTGAGGCGAGGGTTCTGGGAACAAGGTTAAGACAAGAAAAGGGAAACTTCTGTGACAGTGTGGGAGAGGGCACCCGATAGCTTTTATCGATCTGGGAACAGGCGCTGAAGCCAGTGAAGCCAGTCACTCTGATCCCTTCGGGCAGTTGGGGTCTGCGGCCTTGTCCTGGGTGGTGCGCAGGGAGCCCTGCCTAGCCCCTCCCTTCATTGATGGACTCGCCGATGAGCGCTTTGACAGGCACAGCCACCTACTCCACACAGTCACGCGAGTCCTTGCAAACATGGGCGGCACACAGCTCCCGCTGCCCCAACTGTTGGATCCCGTTGTGTTCAGTGGTGCCCCCTCCACCCACCATGACATGACACTTGCCCGTCCCCTGTTAATCGCCTCCTGACCGTGCCAAGTCCATTAACTGCCCACCCCTGCTGCTGCCACACACACACCAAGGGCTGAGCACCAGATGAGATGAGCGCCGACAAGGGGGGTCAGTGGAATGGGGCCCTGAGGACCCCATGGGGACCTGGGCCGGGGACAGCCACCTGAGGCTGTGGGGATCAGACATCTGAGTCCCCAGCATCTCTCATGGTTCACCCCCCACCCCTCCCTCTCACGGAGAGCTGTCTCGGTTGGGAATCAGAGGCTCAGATGAGCTGGTGGGTCCTACAAGAACACCCAGCATGGAGGAAAGAACCCAGAACTCCCTTCTCTAAGGAGGCTTCTGCCAAATCCCCCACCGAGAGGAGAAAACAGCAATGCAGCAGCCAGCGTGGCTCCCCAGGCACCCCCAGCCAGGCGATGGGCTCTCTACAGAACCCAGGGGTCCAAGACTTCCAGCTTTCCCAACCAGCCTCTGCCTCCTTCCTGCCTGCTCCCTGGGGGGCAAGGTTCCCGACAGGAGAGTAGAGCATCTGTTTAGGTTTCCAGGAACAGTGCAGGCAGAGTGCTGGGGCAGCCTGGGTAGAGAACGTCCTGTCCTGGGTCTGCTTGAACCCCCAAGTTGAAGAGAGATCCTAGAGAAAATTCCGGACTCCATAGGCCAAGGACTCTCTAAGTACCAGCTGGAGGAAGCCTGTCCTGCCCACTTCCTAAGTGACCTGCTCGATGAGAGAAAGGCTGACAGTCCCAGGAGGAGCCAGGACGCAGAAAGAGCAACTTTCAGTCTAGCCAGGCTGAGCCACCAGGCAGTTCAGCCTCCCTCCAGGAGGAGTGAGGTGACTCCGTGGCGCTAAGCATCAGTCCCTCCCAGACCGTTTCTCTCTGTCCCCCGACCGCCACCCCAGTTCTGATGGACTCCAGTGCGAAGGTGGAAAGTTTGAGCAGCTTCGGCTCTGGGGCAGTGGGGAGAAAAGAGGCCTGGAGCCGGGAGAGACAGAGATAAGACAGGGCCAGAGATGCTGGTGGAGCTCACAGGGGCAAAGAGGGCCAAGGAGACAGAGAGGCTGCCTGGGCCACGCAAAGAAACAAGAGGTGCATGCACAGGGCAGAGAGAAAAAAGCTAGAGAGCGCCAGATTCGGGACAGAGTCCCGGGGCAGTGTGTTTTGTTCTGAGCCCTGCCTCTAATCGTGCCTTGGACTAAGGGGCTCTTCAGCTTCCCTTCCACTCAGCTGGGTCCCTTCCTCTTTTTCCAGGACTTGGTTCCCTGAAGGTTAAGCTTTAGACTCTGCTGCCAGAATGCCGGGTTCTGCACCTTCCAGCTGGGTGATGCTGAGTGATTTACTCAGTCTTTCTGTGTCTTAGTGTCCTCCTCTACAAAATGCAGCTGGTAACAGCACCAACCTCCTAGGCTCATTAGGAGGTTCAAACAAGTCTCATTATGAGGTTCAAACAACCCCTTCCAGTGGGGCCTGAGCGGTGGGTGGTAGGTGCTCTGTGAATGTCTCCTGTTTTCATTCTTCCCTTTCCCACCTTCTTCCTCCTTTTCCACCTCCTCCTCTCTTTCCTGTGACAGGTTTTGAGCACCCCCAGTCCCAGGCCTGGCCCTGGTCTGTGGGGTGCGATAGGCCAGGCTGGCAGGAAGAATGTTTTAGGGGGACGCGTGTGGGTGAGTGCTCAGACGCTCGGTCGTGTCCGACTCTTTGCGACCCTGTGGACTGTAGCCCGCCAGGCTCCTCTGTCCATGGATTCTCCAGGCAAGAGTACTGGAGGGGGTTGCCATTTCCTTCTCCAGGGGACCTTCCTGACCCAAGGCTCGAACCTGCGTCTCTTATGTCTCCTACACTGGCGGGTGGGCTCTTTGCCACTGGCACCACCTGGGCGCCTTTTGGGGGGATAGTGCTCACCAAAAAGGAGCTCTTGTCCCTTGACCCCAGCCACCCCCTCCAGCTGCAGCAGCTTTAAAGAGAGATCCAGCCTGGCTGCGAAGTGTGTGAGGGAGGAAGGGGCTTCACTCCTCCCCCGAAACTCCATGGGCTGTGGGTCTTCAGCCCTGGTGAAGGATGAGCGCCAGGTCTGCAGGGAGAGCAGGGCCAGAGCAGCCCCCATTCACCACTCCGTCAACTCCCAAGTGGGAACTCCCCTCCTGGCTCACCTCCTCTGGGCAGCCCTCAGGGATTACTCAGACCTTGGCACCTCTGTAGGGTGCTTCTGAGGCCATGAATCCTCCCAGACTCTGAGTCGAGTCACCAGTGTATACAACCAAGGGTGGGAAACATGCTTCTGAGGCTTTCTATCTGTTATCCCTGTGGCCTTCTGATCCTGAGTGTCAGGAAGTCCTTTCTGCGGTCTGCCCTCTTGCTTCCCACCTGGATCTGAAGGGGTTACTCAGCTCCAGGCCCGCCCACTGCAGGTCCCAGCTGCCTGGGGCCTGTGGTCAGAGCTAATGTAGGTGGGAGTTGGAGAACAAGAGGGGATAAAGTTATTAGCATCTTCATCTTTGAGGGATATCGATTATTGAGTCTCCAGGCTCACTTGGTCTTATAACGGGGCTCACGGGGGTGTTGGGAGGGCCTCAGAAAAAAATCTCATGAAGCCACCGCACCCCTTATCCTTGAGTGGGAACTGGGCTGCCTGGGGTTTCTCAAAGGAAGCACTCAGAGGCACAGTTTGGGGGGCAAGGGCTGAGAGGGGAGTTAGGGTTTGGTGCCCCGGGCTGGACAGCTGGGGTAGATGTGGGCTTGGTTTCAGTTCACTACCCTTTGCTTTAAGGTGTGTGTGTGCGCACACGCGTGTGTAAGAGAGAGAGGGAGGGAGGGAGGAGAAGGCTGGCATCCCTTCTCCTGAGGCTCATACACTTTCATGTGAGGCAGAGCCTCCTCCGTTGACACTCGAATAGAACATTCGAGTGACACGTTACGTGCCCCTCTCCACGCAGCTGACTGAACGCTCCTGGTGTGATTCTGCGTGTGGTGGTGGGCAGTCCCCGCAGCAGAGTGTGTGAGCCCCTTCCCACCCAGTGTGACTTTGACCCCAGTGTGTCAGGGGTTGTGTTTGTATGTGGCCGTCCCTGTGTGAAGGTCTGTGTCAGCTGGGCTCTCTGCCCACATCTGTGCAGAGTCTTGCTCCTGACTTGGAAACACCAGGGATGTAGCTGGGCAGGGAGCTCGGGGATCTGACTGTCCACCTCGTCCACGGGGCCTCTCTTCCAGCCAGGGGTCTTTCAGCTCCTGGCCAGCCAGCTGCAGAGGTGGGGACGAAACCTAGACTCCCAGGATGAGAGGACGCTGTGGGGGTGCTGGGGACAGAGGGGCACAGTCTCCCTCCCTTCCTTCCGTCCCTCCCTCCGGACTCCTCTCTTCCTCTCTTTCTCCAGCAGCAGGGAGGAGGGGGCAGGAGTGGCTTCTTGGGGAGGGGGGCAGACTCTGTTCTTTTTCCCCCGAAGGAGCTGGCTTCCTTTGTACTGGGCCAGGAGAGGAGGTAATTAATGACAGGGGGGCCAGGAGGGGAGAGTGTTCAGGACTAATGTTGGTATTAATCAGGAGCTGGTCCCCAGCGACGGATAGGATTCAGCCTGGGCCCTGTGTGTGTGTGTGTGTGTGTTGGGAAGTGGGGCGCAATGGAGGACCAGGAGCTCCTGGCTCATCCCATTGCCTCCCTCCCCCGCCCATAGTGCCCCCCACCTCCCTTGCTCTTGTTTTTCTGGAAGTCCCATCTGCTGTCTGTCCTCCAACCTCCTGCTGATGGAGGGCCCAGCTCCCTTCTTCAGTCCAAGTCCACTCCTGGATGTGGGGGTGGAGCAGGCCCCCGCCCCCACCCCTCCACTAGCCCTTATTGCGGGATTCCCGAGGCTGTCAGCTCTGCTAATTGCCTCTCAACCTTCCCCTCATCACCAGGGCGGCCCCCTACGAACTCCATTAGCCCCCCCTCTCTCCCCTGATAGCCCCTAAATCAGCCCCAATTATTCACAAGAGGGGGGGCGGTCTGGGCTGAGCTGTGATTACAGCTAGAGTGGAGGGAGTGAGGGACGGAGCTGGAGTGCCAAGCAGCCTGGCGGGCAGGCTGTAGGCAGGGCTGGGAGGAGGAGTATGGGGCCGGGGAGGGGGGGATCTTTTGGGCAGATTCAAATTCAGAGACTACCCAGGGAGGAACATGGGAGCCCGAAATAAGGAGGGAAGTTCAGGCCGGAAGGCAGGCAATGGGTGGGGTGTGTGTGCCACAGCTTGTATTTCAGCCTCCCCTCCACTAACATCCAGAAAGGAGAGGGAAAGGGTCAGCCGAGCACATGCCCTGTGAGTGGGTCGTCCTAACCGGTGTCATCATCATTGCTGCCAACCATTTACGATGAGCTCGGTTGGAGAGGCAGGGAGAGCAGCTAGAGCCTGCTGTATTTTCTCCTTTCGGGTTTTCCGAGAGGCCCTCAGGGACCCTTCCGCTCCCTTGGGCTGTGTTTGGGGCAGAACCGCAGGCCCCTTGCTTCCCTGTGTCTGTGTGTTCTGGAGCACCTCGGTGTGGCTGTGGCTGAGAGAAAGAGTGGCCTGAGATGAGTTGTATGTCCAGGTGACCATGGGACCAGCCCAGAGTCAACTCTCAGCCTCTCTTTCCAAGCTGGATCAGGGGGCCCTCTCCAGCCCTTTCCTTTTAAGGCCTCTGGAATGCTTCAGCAGTCCCTCCCCATCCTGGAGGGAAGAGGCACCCAGGCCCTCTGTTAGCACTTGCTACTGTGCTCTGAGCTCACATGCTCCTTGACGCCTCTGCTCATCCATACCATCACGTGGCTCCCTGGGTCAGTGCCGGGGCCTCCTCCCCAGTTTCCCTGCTTCCAACCATGCCCCTTACACCTTTTTTTTTTTTTTTTTAACACAACAGTCATTCTTTTTAAAGTCTGAGTTGAATCATGTCCTTCCTCTGTCTCATAACCTCTGTCTTACACAGAGAAAAATCAACAGCCTTACTACAACCTACAAGGCCCTGCAGATTTGACCTCCAGGCTCCTCTGTCCTCAACAACTCCCAGCACGCTCCCTGCTACTCACTAGGTTCCAGTCTCCTAGCTAGTCTGGCCCCAGGGCCTTTGCACATGCTCTTCCCTGTCTGGAATGCCCTTACCCCAGAAATCTGTGTGGCTCCCTCCCTCACCTCATTTAGGGTTTCACCTGGAGGATACCCTTTCAGTGAGGACTTTCTTGACCACCTTTCCAAAAAAACTGTACCCCCAGTACTCCCTATCGCTCTTCCGGTTTCATTTTTCTTTATTGTTTGTAGTAACACTTACTGTCTTCTGATGCATCATGGTTTTACTGAGTTTGTTTCTCAGCTCTTCACTGGCACTACTACTGGAATGAAAGCTTCATTTTATTCCCTTTCATATTTAGGCAGAGGTTTTTGCCTATCTTGTTCATATCTCTAGACCCTATGCCTGTGCATAATAGGTGCTCACCGAATCTTTTTTCATGAATGAATGAAGGAATAATTAACTCCTGGATTAGCATGTGAGCTCTCTGAGGGGAGAAACTCTTCTCCTCTTAATAAGTTATTAAATGAAAAGGTCTTCTAAGTGTGTCTAGTAATCAGTAGGGTTTGTTTAATAAATGTTAGTAGTTGCCTTCAACATCATCATGATGTCATTTCCTCTGTATTCTGGGCACTAGGCGCCAGTACCAGGCCACCCAAGTTGGCTGTTCTCTTGCTCTCTGTACATCCCCTGCTTGACCAGTCCCTGCTTCACCTACGTGCTGCTCCTATGACTGCCCTTCCCTCTTTATCATAGAGCCTAATCAGTAAATGGCTACATACTCATCCCTGGCCTCAGACAGTGATTGTTCTAATCTTAAGTCAGAACTATCTTCACTGTGGTAGTTTATCAAAAGGGGGAGCCCCTCTGCTGGCTATCCTGCTAACCCATGAACCAACCTGACGTCAGTTCCTCTATAACTGGAACCACATCCACCTCCCCAGTGGCTCCAAGACTTTGCTTCAGATGTGTTATATCCCCCATCTATTACACCACTGATGTCTTTATCAATAACTTGGGCTCTTTCTTTGGTCTTGAGGCTGGGAAATTACAGGGTTTGCAGGCCTGCGGTATGCAGCCCAACAACAGGAAAACGCAAAACCGGCGCTATTGAACAAAAGGGTAAATGAGGATCTTAGACTCCCTTGTACCTTCCAGGGAGGCAACACGGGAGCTTCCATCCTTCTCGCGACAGGGCTGGGCCCAGGAGGCAGAGTTGGTGCAGAGACTTGGAAGATCTTTGCACAGGGTGGCAGCCATTCACTCTAAAGTTTATTGAGTACTTACTTTGTTCCAGGCCCTGAGATCTCAAAGACGATATCAACCTGGCCCCAGTACTTGAAGAACTAAGAGTTGAGCAAAAGAGAGGCAAGTTAAGCTTTCATAGACAGGAGTGGGATGGGGAGAAGCTGGGAAGTCTCCCAGAAAAAGGACAGTCGAGCTGAATGTGAAAGGGTGAGAACAAGTTATCATGGCCTAGGTGCAGGTTGGAAAAGAATTTTCCAGACATGAGACAGAATGAGAGGGAAATAACGTTTATTAGAATGGGAGGTGCTGTTAGAAGAGCGGGCCAGCTCATGGGAGAACCGACACTGAATGGGAAGCCTTAATCCACTTTTATACCCAGGGTGCAAGGAGTGGGGTCTTGCGTGTCATTTGCTGATTGGATGAGGCGCGTGTACTGGGTGGGCGGGGAGCGGGGTGGGGGGGGGGCGGAGAGTAAGGCAAATACCTCCTCCGTATAGGGTAGAAGGGGAGACAGGTTATATTGTTCCATTAATAGTTACAACATAGGGGAGGGAGGGATGATAAGCGTCTGTTTTTTCCATTCCTGCATTCCAAGACCCTCTTTGGTTATCTGCTCTTTCATCCTTGGGTCACCACACAAGTGAGCCAGGTGAAGGAGGGAGGAGTCCACATTCTTCCTCTCTAGCCTTCTATCTCCCCATTTACCCCATGAAAGTGATCCATCAAATGCCCTTCAAAGCCCCTCTGGGCTCAGACATACTGCCACTCTATGGTCTTTGGCCTCCGGACCCGGAATCTGTCCTCTGGTTTCTGCTGTCCCCTGCTGGAGACTTTTGGTAACTCTGGAGTTAGGAGAAGCAACATTCAACCTTGCCTTCTCTCCCCAAAGTGAGCAGCACTGTCCAATCCGAGCTTTCCCTTCACCTCCCGTCACTTGAAGCACCAAACTAAACAACACTAGCCTTTCTCTCTGATAGAGAATATTCTCAATACATATTTTTGACAAAGGGCTTGAAACCAGAATACATGAAGAATTCATAATTGTTATAACCCAGCAATCCCATTTCTAAATAGTTACAGAAATAAATGAAATCATGTTCACACAAGACTTGTGTATGATTGTTCATAGTAGCTTTATTCATAATAGCCTAAAACTGGAAAAAAAAAAAAACTCAATGCCTATCAACTGGTGTAGACACAAATTGTGATATATCTATACAATGGAATATCACTCAGTGGTAAGCAGGGAACAAAAAATTTATGGTAAATGAAAGAAGCTAGACATGAATGAATACATATTGTATAAGTCCATTTATATGAAATTCTAGAACAAAAAAATCTACAGTGACAGCAGATGAGAGATTTCATAGGGCTGGCTTTGGGGAGTGAGGATGGAGTAGCGGGTGGAACATTATCAGCAAAGGAGCACAAGGGAAGTTTTGGAGAGAGGAAAACGTTTTTTTTAAAAAAGTTTTTGACAGATGACACATTCGTCAAAACTAATCAAACTTGGGGAACTTCCCTGAGAAAGTCCTAGTGGTTAGGAAAAAGTGCTTTCACAGCCCAGGCCTGGGCTCAATTCCTAGTTAGGGAACTAAGATGCCACGAGCCCCATGGCACGCCAAAACAAAACCAAAACCAAAACCAAACCAAAACAAAACAGCATGAGATTAAGACACTGAACGAAGTGAACAAGCCAGATACATATTGTAAGGACAAATAATGTATGATTCCACTTATATGAAGTACTGTGGAAGCTGAAAGTAGAATTAGAGGGGCTGGGGAGGAGGAATGAGGAGTTATAGCTACATGGGTACACAGTTTCAGTTTGGGATGATGAAAAACTTATGGAAGTGGCTGGTGGTGATGGCTGAACAATATGAATGTACTTTATGCCCACTGAACTGTACACTCAAAAATGGTTAAAATGATAAAATTCATGTTACACATATTTTACCACCATAAAAATGTAAAAGAACCGCATCAAACACTTTTAAGTGGGTGTTTTTAAAAATTGTATGTCAGCCATATTACCTCAATAAAGTTGAAGTCGACCAAAGAGGAATGTGCTTGTCTTGCTTTTCCTGAACGATTGTATCTTTTTCCGTCCCGGGCGGGGGTTTGTAGAGAGAGCCCTGTAATCAGACGGACCAAAGAACTTCGCTCAGATCTTGCTTTTGCCACTTGCTGGTGCCTAATTACATGAACTTCATCATGTGAGTAGAACCGATGGGTTAAGCGAACCAATTCCTAAAGATCTAACGACGTTGAAAACAATATTAGTTGTTAACGAAATTGCCTCTGTCCTCTCAGAGGCTGAGAAGGGAAAGTGCCCTAAGAAGGATGAGATACAGGCTGTCCACCTCGGAGGCGCTGCTCTTCTCCCAGGTCGGCAGTCGCGGGCTGTGCGGAAGCGGGCGCTGACCGCCAGGTGGCGCCCGGCTCGTGCCGGGTCTGCGCAGAGTCCGCCGCGCGCGGTGCACCCGAGCGCCCGGGCTCTGGACCCAGGGGGCGGGCAAAGGGGGAGACTCCGTGGATCTCTGCTTCCCGGGATCACACCCTCCTCAGGCCGGAGAACAGGAGAGACAGTTTCCCGTCTGGGATGCGCCGGTCGATCCCCGGGTCGTGCCTCTAATAAGATAACAGTTGTTGGGCCGCACTGGGAAGGTGCCCGACGTAGACGATCTCATTAATTTCCCTCCGCCACCCCACTTTACAGACAGGAAAGCTGAGGCCCGAGAGGCAGAGTCCCCCCTGGCCGCACAGCTGGTGAAGAGCCAAGGAGGGACTCGGGCCGGGACCCCGGCTCTTGTCCCGTGCTCCTCCCCTCTCTGCACCCGGTCCAGGCTGCCAGGTGGTCCCTGCCGCCGCTTGGCCTCCGTGGTCCCACCCCTACACAGCCTCCCTCCCCGGGCACTCTGGATCTCCCCTCCCCCAGCTCCCGGTTTCCTTGTCAAAACTTCCTGCCTTGGCGAGGGCCCGAGTTCCCACCCCTTTCCTGCCCCCCGCCCCTCCGCGCCCCTCCCCGCCCAGCGATCCACAACGTTCGGCCTCCCAGCCGCTCCCGCAGTCGGGCTGGGGCTCCACGCAGGACCCCTGCTCTGTCCTCCTCTGGGCCCACCTGGGCGTTCCCCATCCCAGGCAAACGGAGAAATAAGCAGGTGAGTGATGGCGCCGCCCTGGTCCCGCGACCACTCTGCCCTGGGGGACCTCTGGGTGGAGTGTGTGGTGGGGGAGAGAAGCCTGACGGGGATGGGGCAGTGGAGATGGGTTAAAGGGGATTGGGGGTTGCCATCCATGATGAAACTGCATGTAAATGACATGCAAATAAGGCCGCTTCCCAGCCCCCTGTATGGGACTTTGTGAGTCCAGGGGCAGCCACCACCCCTCTGGCCCCCTCTGAGGGCTGGAGAGAGAAGCACTTACCAGGCCCGCTTCTTGGCTGCAGGGATGCCTAGTGTTAAAGAGCACCCACGCTGAAGTCAAGGCTGTCCAGGTTCGAGTCTCGACTTATCCCCTTATTAGCTGTAGGACCTGTGTCTTGGTTTCTCATTTCTTAAAGGGGAGTGATAAGATACAGTGCCTACCTTATGGGATTGTTGTGAGGTTTAGAGAGCAAAAACGTGTCTCCTGCTTAGAACTGTGCCTGCTCCGTGTTTATTACAGGGTCCCTCCTCTCCCCACCAGGAGAAATCTTTGAGGAGTATGGAGGGAAGGGACCCAGGCTTTCAGGTCCCTAGGGCTCACAGCTTTGCTGGTTTGAGGAGTAGGGAGTTGGCCAAAGATCTCAGGCATGTGGATCGCCAGAAAGCCCTATGGGCTGGTGTGTGTGAGGGGGAGGAGGGGGAGGGGGTCCCAGAGGGGGCCGCATCTCCAGCCTCCAGTAGGGAACTTTCAGCTGTCCTGCTCTGGCCTTTATGAGTGGCCTTTCCCGAGGCTGGGCTGTGACCCTAGTCCCCGGGGATGGGAACAGCTTGTGCTGGCCCGAGTTTCCCAGGCTCCCAGGCTCAGCCAGACCCCAGTTCCAGGCAAGATTGGGCAAGGGGTCAGCTCTCAACCCTGGCCTTACTGGGCTTACTGGCCTTAGAGCTTACTGGGCCTGCGGGGTCAGGGAGCTGTCTGAATCCCATCCGATCCCAATCCACGCGATAGTCCCTGGGGTGGGCACACGGGGCCAGGTGTGGGGCTGCTCTCCTCTCTCTAGCCATTTGTCCCCTGCTGCTGTCTCTCCCGTTTTTGCAGTTTCCCAAAGCCTACCCAGCAAACTTGCCATTGCAGTTGGGACTGCCCTCCCTGCCACCTAGGAGCTGGTTTGGCCAGGCTCCCCTCTGTCTTCCTGTCTTCATGGGGAGGTGAAGCTGAGGGTTGGCATGTTTCTCCACTACCCCCCTTCCATTCCCTATCAGACGTTCCCAGAAGAGGAAACTGGCTCTCTAGGCAGCCCCGACCACGGTTCGGAAACCTGGTCGCTGGGCTGCTGTCTGCCTCCCTGCCATCAACACACATCTCTAGAGAGAGGACTTGGGTCAGGCAGGGCCTCCACCACAGCGCTCTGAACTTCTCCTTTGAGTAGCCTTGGAAGCCTTGAAAAAAGACCCTTCCTGGAGTGCATGAGGGGCCCTGGGGCCCATCCTAGCTCTGGGGAGGATGTTGGTACCAGTCCAGTCACCTAACCTCTCAGAGAGAAGCTAGCAGGAGGAGCAAGAAGAGACAGGGAAGGAGAGAGAAAGACAAGACAGAGATAAAGAGAATCAGGAATGTGGAAGCAGAGACCGACAGATGGAAAAACACAGGCAGAAATATTTGGAAAAACAGAGCAGAGGCTGAGAAAAAGAACAAGAAGGAGGCAGAGAAGGTAGGAACAGAAGGAGAGACAGCGTCTAAAGGCCAATGAGAAGGACCTACGGGGCAGCCTTGTCTTTGGAGCTTGATGGACCTGGTCCACATACCCACCCTGCCCTTGACTGGCTGTGTACCCTTGGGGAAATTACTTAACTCTCTTTGGGATTTGTTTTTGGGGGGATTGCATGGCTTGTGGGGTCTTAGTTCCCCAACGAGGGATTGAACCTGGTCCCTGGGCAGTGAAGGCGGGATTACTTCATCTACAAAACAAGCAGTATAATAGCACCTACTTTCTAGGGTTACTGAGAGAATGAACTGAAAGGACCCAGCTCACCGTATAGGGGTGGTAACCGGTGTCACAGCGCCCACACATGGCGAGATGGGGGTCTCTAGCACACAGCTGGGCGCTGGGCCATGGAGCCTTCAGAGTTCCTCTCCCGTCTGGGCCTCCCAGCCCGCCCCCACCTGGTAGCATCTGCGCCCTCCTCTGTGTAGAAGGAGGTGTGTGGATAGACAGTGAGGGGTGGGTGTGGTCCCTGAGTGGTAGTGCAGGATAAGTGCACACCCCCTCCTCTCCAGGTGACTCAGTGCCCAGCACTGGTCTGTCTGGCTGGAGTCTGAGGAGNCTGCGCCCTCCTCTGTGTAGAAGGAGGTGTGTGGATAGACAGTGAGGGGTGGGTGTGGTCCCTGAGTGGAAGTGCAGGATAAGTGCACACCCCCTCCTCTCCAGGTGACTCAGTGCCCAGCACTCTGGTGCCCTCATCCCAGAGGAACTTGGAGGCCAGCCCTGAGGAATTCCTGCCGGCTGCCTTTAGGAGGGCAGGTCTGGAGCTGCCTTTCACTTTGTAATATTGGAAAGTTCTTTCTGAACTCCGCCTTCCATGGACTTACCAATGTTGGGTCTTAAAGGCCCTGGAAGGGAGGCCCTGGTGTCTGCTGAGCCAGGAACAAGCTGCAGCCTCTCCCTCTCCCCCATTTCCCACCAAGTAAGGTCAGGCTTACCCAAGTCAAAAAGGGTTTAGAGTTTATCAGTCCATCCACTCCACGCAACCTTCAGTTACCGCCCACTGGGTGCCACACACCCTGGGTGTGTGCCTGTAGGTGCTGGCCAGAGCTGGGGACGTGGTGGTAAGGCAGGCAGAGAAGTGCCCTGACCCTACGGAGCTCCATTCCAGTGGGGAAGATAGCCTTTAATAAGAATATAACGACCAGGGGATGGGAGCCTTGAGGGAACATTCGGAGGGCAGCCCGGCCACTCTTAGAGCCTCAGACAGGACTGGAATTAGAGGCTGTCCCAGTCTGGCGGGGAAACCAGCCTCACTCACAAGCTGGCGGTCACAGGATGGGGTCCCCACTACCTCATCAGGTCATCAGACTTGAGGGGTTCAGGGGGCTGCGAACTCCTGGCTTGACCCAGGTTAGTCCCACCTGGCCCCAGAGGAAGGACACTGGTCTGTCTGGCTGGAGTTTGAGGAGTATTGGGCCCCCGGGGACTGGTCCATGTCCAGCTTGAAGCTGGCCTCAGGGAAGAATTGGGGAACAGTCCAGGGCTCCATTGGGCCACAGCGGTGAATGTGCTAAGAGCCTGGAGGAAGGTTCCAGGAAAGGGGAAAACAGTGGAGGTATGGAGTCACTGAGGGGGCCTCCTGGATGAGGCTGGCCTGGAAGGAGGGGTAGGACCTGGATATTCCAGAGGCGGCCTGGGGGAGGTGACCGTGTGCTGAGAGACACGTCCAGAGTGATGGGAGCCCAGGAGCAGAGGCTGGCCACTGGGCCCTGGGTGCCCTTTCCAGGGTGCTGGGGAGCCACAGAGGCGTTAGAGAGGGGCAGTGGCCAGAGCGGAGGTGCACTTTGTGGGGTTATCTGGGGGTGGCGATGAGCAGGGGGAGCGACTCCCTGGTCTGGGTCACCCCAGAGGTCACCTCCCACCCCCCACCCCCCATCGCTTTGTTCTTTAAAGCAGATTTGAATCCTGCTGGCGCCTCTGCTGATCAGTTGGCCCTTGGACAAGTCCTTCCAGCAGAGACCCTCCCTGGTCTCTTCTGTGACACGGGGGTGACGGTCACTCCCCCTGTGGGTGATGGTGAGGGTCTGGACTGGCTCCAGCCTCCAGCAGGCATGTGATGAATGTTTGGTGAATCAGAACTCCTGCAGTTTCTCTATTTCCTGATGAGTAAACAGGTCGGGCTGAGGACCCTCTAGCTTCTGTTTCCTGCTCCACAGAGAACACAAGACCGGCCCCTCACCCCTGCCCCCTTCCCGACCAGCCTTTGGAGCACGAGGAGTGCGCAGGCTTCCTGTCCCTCCATCCGGCAGGCATGCCTGGCGTGCCGGGGGGCCTGGCTTGGCTGGATGTAGGAGGGGCTTTGTGCATGTGTGTACGAGTGTGTACACGGGTGTTCTGAGTGGCACGTGGAGCAGAGCAGTCTAGGCTGCTGGCAGAGCTGGGTCAGAGGGCATCGCTGTGTGGGGAGGGAATGGAAGTCTTTGGACTTGGATCTCTCTGCTGAGTGGGAAGGACCAAGCCAGCCTGTCTCCAAGGCAAAGAGGTCAGGAAGGGGCACAGAAAACAGACAGACAAGGGGGAGATCCTGGAAGACAAGAGAGCCACTGGGCAAGGCAGCCTTGGCACCGAGGAAGTCTTTGGACTTGGATCTCTCTGCTGAGTGGGAAGGACCAAGCCAGCCTGTCTCCAAGGCAAAGAGGTCAGGAAGGGGCACAGAAAACAGACAGACAAGGGGGAGATCCTGGAAGACAAGAGAGCCACTGGGCAAGGCAGCCTTGGCACCGAGGGCTCAGTGTGTGGGTCGTGGCTGGCGTCAGCCTCCACTCCATACCTGAAGGCAGATTCCCGAGCGCAGTGAACACACTACGCAACTGTACAGGGCAGCTTTGATACAGAAAAGAAAGGAGAGAGGCAGAAGGAGACCAACAAAGTGACGGAGAAAGAAAAAACAACAGGAAGCGGAGGGTTTCTGATGAAGAAAAGACAAAAAGAAAGAGGCAGAGAGCCAGAACTTGGGGGATTCTGTTCTTGCATCCTCCACTGAGCAGCTTGTGGCCTGAGGCTCTGTTCTAGGATGGTTATTGGAACCAGCAGTTCCAACTCCCACTGTACTCTGGGAGATGCGGGGCTGTTCTCCCATTTTACAGATGAGGAAATGGAGGCTCTCAGGGCTCAAGTGAAGTGCCTGAGGTCGTACAGCTTGTAAGTACTAGAAACTTTGGTCTCCAAGATGGGAAAGGGGAAGAGAGAGACAGAGAAGAGAGGAGGTGGGGGGAGGGGGCAGTGGAGTTTAGAAAAAGAGCTGGAGCTGGTGCTCAAGCTGAGAGCTGGGGCAGCGGGAAACAGAACTCAGGCGTCCTGCCTCATNGTGCCTGAGGTCGTACAGCTTGTAAGTACTAGAAACTTTGGTCTCCAAGATGGGAAAGGGGAAGAGAGAGACAGAGAAGAGAGGAGGTGGGGGGAGGGGGCAGTGGAGTTTAGAAAAAGAGCTGGAGCTGGTGCTCAAGCTGAGAGCTGGGGCAGCGGGAAACAGAACTCAGGCGTCCTGCCTCATCAACCGCCTTTGGCTTGAAGATGTATCTGGCGGGCAGCCCGTCATTCTGGGGGATAGGGTTCTCAGGGGAAGCGTGATCCCCTCCCCTCCCCACATCCTTTCTCTTTGTCAGCATCTAGGGCCCCATTCCCATTCCCGGATCATCCTAGGGGTTCTTTGGCCAAAAAAGATAAAAAAGAGAAACAGTTTTTCCTGGAATGAACTGACTGAACTGATACTCAAAGAGTATGACAGTGCCAGGTAGAGTGGGGAAGGGGCCACTCTGGGTGCAGGAGGACTGGGTCTACGGATGCTGTAGCAAACTGGCTGTTCATTGAGCTTCTTATGTAGTTCTCTCAGCTCTTTGTCTGTATGAACGCATTTATGACTCCACACGACAACCCAGTGAAGACAAGTAGTATTACTCTCCCCATTTTAGAGATGAGGGAGCTGAGAGCTGGGATTCGAACCCAGGTTTGAACAGGAGTGGCGGGGGCTGCAGAGTTCAGAGGGTATCTTTTGCTGCACCACCACCCAGAGGAGAGCAGCTGGAGGGAGCTGGTGGGGAAGCCCCTCCTGCTGTCTCACTTCCATCAGCCCCACTCTTGCTCTCTGCCTTCCATAGAAATGGACCATCTCCGGTCCACTAGGAGCTCCACTCCCTTCCCAGAGGCCTCAGACCCATTGCCCTCCTTCCAGCAGAGGCTGGAACACAGTGAGGGTGGAAGGGCTCCCCACTGGAGGGGATCAGGCTGAATAGAAGAGCAGGGGAGGACGAGCTGGGTTGGGCCCTGCGTGGGCCTGGAGGCTGAGAGGGCAGGGATGCTGGGGGGCCCTCGCAGGCGGGACTGGGGACTGGGAGGCCTGGCCAGGCGCCCAGCTGCTTTGCATCTCGAGGTGGAGGAGAGAGAAGTGTCAGCTCATTCTTGACTGTAAACACACATCCTGGTTCCCACGCCTCTGATCAAGTTCTTGCGGCAACCCACTCCCCACGCCCCCATCCCCTTCCCTGTCCAACCCCTGCCAGGAACCCCCTCACCATAATCAAGGCTATTAAAGAGAAATACAAAGCCCCTGGGATTCCTGCCTGGGCTCGGGAGAGACTAGAACCGCAGGGGGAGGGCTCTGCTGGTCTGGGTTTGGATCCCAGCTCTGACATTGCTCTCCATGTGGCCTTGGGCAGGGGACTTACCCTGTCCTTGCCTGTCTCCTCATCTGTAAAGTGAATAACAATAGCTACCACCATGGGTTGCGTGCGTGATGTCGCTTCAGTTGTGTCCAGCTCTTTGTGACCCTATGGACTGTAGCCTCCCAGGCTCCTCTGTCCATGGGATTCTCCAGGCAATAACACTGGAGTGGGTTGCCATGCCCTCCTCACCACAGTAGGTTGACATAAACTCTACCCGAGATGATCCATATAAACTGTTCAGCCCACTGCTTATGCCAACATGGTAAATGATACATGAGGTCATATTGGTATTCCAGTTGTGAGGAAAGGTGTGTGGGTCCCTCAGTCCAGAGGTGAAATAGAGAAAGGGGGTGGAGGGGAAGGGTATCTGTATGGGAAGAAGGGAGCCTGCAGTGTGGGCCCTGGGCTCAAATGGGGAGCCGGTAGTTGTCTGATTTAAACCCCTTGAAGGGGCACATGGACCCCAGTGCTGCTGGGTTTGGAGGTTCTGGGGGAAGGTGGCCAGGGTCTCAGGTTCCCCAGCCCCTCAGGGACAAAGGCTCAGATGTAGACAAGCCTAGGGCGCCAGGCGGGGGCTCCTGGTCTGGCCTGTGTTCCCTCCTCAGGGGCTGAGGCTGGTGAGCCCAAACCCTGCCCCTCCCTGCCATGATCCCCATCCCATTTCTCCCCTCCCTGCAGACCACCCACTGATCTCACCTGCCCCACCCTGGCTTCCAGCCCCGGCACTGACCAGCTGGGGCCTCCTCCACACTCCAGTCCTGCCCTGAGGCCCTTTGGGAAAAGGGCCTCACCCCACCCCTCTAGTTATTAGAGTCAACCCCCTAGGGTTAGGGTTAAGCCCCCCTCATGCTTCCCTGGTGGCTCAGTCGATAAAGAATCTGCCTGCAGTGCGGGGGAAGATCCCCTGGAAAAGGAAATGGCACCCCACTCCAGTACTCTTGCCTGGAAATCCCATGGACAGAGGAGCCTGGTGGGCTATGGTCCGTGAGGTCCCGAGAGTCAGACATGACTTAGTGACTAAACGTCCAGTTGCTCCCCTGAACAGTTTCCTCTGGAAGCTGGTTAAGAGGAGGTGGCCGGTGGGAGGGGGCTGATGTAGATGAAAGGAAGGACTTTCTCTCTCTGGGAGGGCAGCCCCCACCCCGCTCCACCTCCTGGGGCCTTCGTGCTGCAGGTCTTGTCCACCTCACTGCAGCCTTGAGCTCTGGAGATGGATCCAGGCCATGGGAAGCCTGGGGGTGAAGTGGGGGGGGGTCCCTGTATGGCTGGAGACGAGGCTCACCCAGGAACAATGGTGATGACCTTCCATCCAGGCAGACTGGGCTCCAATTGGAGGACGGGACCCCAGGCCAGGCTCCAGGAAGAGGAGAGTGTGGACCAACTGACAGGTGACCAGGGGGAGATGTATGGCAGGTTCGGGGTCCTGTCCCTGGGCTTGCTGCCAAGCAAACTCGAGGGAGAAGGGGAGAAGGTCAGCTGGGACCAGACAAGGGGCCTTGGCAGGTGGCTGGAGGAGAGCTGTAGTTTTGGAGCCTTGGGAGAAGGAGCCAAATCTGTTGGGGGAGAGAGCTGGGGGGCTGTGTGGGCGGGGGACCAGACTGTGGGGGTCACCTGAAGGACACTCTTGACTGCGGCCTGGCTCTCTGAGGCCGGGCTGGGACCCTCCCCCACCTCCTCAGAGTGGGCTGGGAAGGAGGCTTCTGGCCCTCCCCTACCTCTCCTCATCCTACCTTCTGAGTTCAGGGTGGTGGGAGGATGGAGCCACCCCACGCTCAGCCCACGATCATGCTCCCTGCTGCCCTCCCCACACGCACACATTCTAGCTGAGCTCCATTTCCTGTTTTCAGGCTCCATATCCTGAGCACCGGGACCCCCAGGATCCTCTCTGGATGCCCCCAGCCCCCTGGGGGCCTGAGGACCGTGACAACTTGTCCCTGGCTCAACTGAGTTTCTCAGGCCCCAGGATGCCATAGAGGCCTGGTGAGTTACTTGGGGACTGAGGGTGGCTGGGGAGAACACAGAGAGGACTGGAGGTGGGAGATCTGCCCTGGGGGAGCTGGGATGGGGCCCCTAACCAGAGTCCTGGGAGGGCCTTACAGCTCTGCAAGACTGGAGGGGGTGGGATGAGGAAACCTGGGGAAGAGAGGTGGGCCAGCCCTATAGCTGAGAGGGTGGTGAACAGAGCGCTGGAGGGTTTACTGGTGGGGCAGAACACATGGTGGGGAGCATCCCTAGGAGGCTGCCTTGATGGGAGCTGAGAGTGTGTGGGTGGAGGGCCTGGGGCAGGCCGGCGGCGGCGGCAGGCATTCCAGAGATACTCAGGGGGAAGGGGCCAGCTACCATGACCTTTCTCTCTTCCCGGGAAAATTATAAGCAGATGTGGGTGCCTCAGGGAGGTGTAGAGGAGGGAGCCAGGGCAAGTTTTAGGAACACTGAACAGAGAATCTGAAACCAGCGGCGGGGGTGGCTGCTCAAGGGGCTCGGCTGCTCCTGAGCTCAGGAGCCAGAACAGACTCCTCTGAGGTCCTGAGCCGCTTCCTGCCCACTGGGTGAGGCCAGGGGTGGAGAAGAGGGGGAGGAGCCCACCTCCAGATGGCGGGTGGGTGGTCAGAGGGAGCTGGGGGCTTCTCAGGGCTGAGGTCAGGTTGGGGACCTCCTCGGTGACAGTGCCTAGAGTTGAGGCAGCGGTGTGCTGGCACGGCTTTAACAACCGGCTCTGGCGGGGAGGGGTGCTGGCCCCGATTTGTGGTGTGTGCCGGTTTCTGTGGTGTAAAGAATCCCCCCATGCTTGGTTTCAAACTACTGATGTGACAGCACTGATCAAGAGGTTGGGAAGAGAAGTCACCATTGGTTCTCCGGAGACAGCAGGAGCTGTGCCTGCGCAGGGTCGCTGGGACCCAGTCCTGCTCCTCCCCAGTAGGAAGCCCCTAACTGCTGGAAGCTCCCAAACGGGGTGGTTTTGGCCTCTGCCTGCCTACCTTCAGGGATGCAGAGCTCCCCACGCAAGGCTGCTGATTCTGTCACAGAACTGCTTCAACTGTTGGAAAGTTCTTTCCCTAACGGAGCCCAGGCCGGCTTCCCTTGTAACTTCCCTTCGTCGGCTCCTATTTCACTCACTGTGCTGTGCTTAGTCGCCCAGCCGCGTCTGACTCTTTGCGACCCCCTGGACCATAGCTTGCCCGGCTCCTCTGTCCATGGGGATTCTCCAGGCAAGAATACAGGAGTGCATTGCCATGCCCTCCTCCAAGGGATCCTCCCAATCCAGGGATCAAACCCAGGTCTCCTGCATTGCCGGGGGATGCTTTACTGTCTGAGCCACCAGGGAACCTTGGTACAATATCCAAGTACCCTAGGTAGGGCCGGGGCTGGGGCCTGGGAATGCACGCACAGGTCCCTGCCTCCAGAAGTCATGGTCAGGGAACAGGCACTAGAACAGCAGTATGTGGGTGAATGGTGCTGGGGGTCCCTGAAAGAATGGGTGGGGGCTGTCTGCCAGTGGAAGCTGAGGAGCAGGGCAAGGAAAGAGGGGCGATACTTGGGCTAGACCTTGAAAGGTGAGTGCTCAAGGTGAAGAATGAGAGGCGGATGTCCAGACAGAGGAAGCCGTGTGAGAAAGACTCAGAAGCGTGGCAATGCTCCACGTGGTCAGGAACAAGAGCTGGAGCCCGGGCGGCAGGGCTCAAAGGACCAGAGGCAGCAGCCTCATCTCCGCTCTCAGCCTGGCTCTGTCTCTGCAGAGACCTGCTCCTCCAGGCCTGTGGCTACAGTGCCCCTCACCTGCTCCGTGCCTGGCCCTGTCACAGGCCCCTGCAATGTCACCACCCCTGCGGGCCCTCCTTCTCCTGGCCCTGAAGCTGGGGCTGGCTGCCACCCTCAACCCCAAGGACCCCAACACCTGCAGCTTCTGGGAAAGGTGAGAGAGGGCCCCTGCTGCACTTCGAGGGCCCCAAGCCCCCCGCTCCTTATTCTCCCCCCTGGGGCTCCTCTTTCCTCATCGCCTCACCTCCTTCCTATTTCTGCATCTAGTATCTCTACCCCCTCAACGGGATGTTCTGACTCCATCCCCATCTTGATTGTTTCATTCTCCATCTCAGCTCTGACCCTGTCCTCTCTTTATTCTGGTTCCTTGGTCCCTGTGTGAGGCTGGCTGCAGGACAAAGCACAGGGCAGGAGCTATTCACTATGGGGCAAGCAGAGAGTCTTGCCCAGGGAGAGCAAAGGGGACGGGGTTGGGGAACAAGGCCAGATTTGGCCAGAAGTGCTTCAACCTATCTCCATCCTCTGGGCCCAGAAGTCAGCTCTAGCTCAATCTCCCCATATAGGGAGAAGGAGGCCGGGGGGCAGGGGTGGAGAATGGAA
>SJYX01011492.1:257167-373106 GCA_006410675.1 Oreotragus oreotragus
TCGAGGGCCCCAAGCCCCCCGCTCCTTATTCTCCCCGCTGGGGCTCCTCTTTCCTCATCGCCTCACCTCCTTCCTATTTCTGCATCTAGTATCTCTACCCCCTCAACGGGATGTTCTGACTCCATCCCCATCTTGATTGTTTCATTCTCCATCTCAGCTCTGACCCTGTCCTCTCTTTATTCTGGTTCCTTGGTCCCTGTGTGAGGCTGGCTGCAGGACAAAGCACAGGGCAGGAGCTATTCACTATGGGGCAAGCAGAGGGTCTCGCCCAGGGAGAGCAAAGGGGACGGGGTTGGGGAACAAGGCCAGATTTGGCCAGAAGTGCTTCAACCTATCTCCATCCTCTGGGCCCAGAAGTCAGCTCTAGCTCAATCTCCCCATATAGGGAGAAGGAGGCCGGGGGGCAGGGGTGGAGAATGGAAGGCTGGAGGGGCATATTCCTAGGAATATTCCAACTCAGGGAGGATCCCTCTAGATCGAAGGAAGACAGGATGGGGCTCCATCCTCGGCTTGGAGGAGCAAAGCTGAATATTCCCCACTGTGGCCCAGCCCCCGCACCCCCGCCCCTGGGTGCCAGCTCAGGCTCTCCCTGCCCTGGGCCCGACCCTGACCCCTGCCTTGCAGCTTCACCACCACTACCAAGGAGTCGCACTCCCGCCCCTTCAGCCTGCTCCCCTCGGAGCCCTGCGGCCGGCCCTGGGAGAGCCCGCACACCTGTCCCCGGCCCACGTGAGTGCCCGGCCCCCTCCGTGGGCAGGTGTGTTGTGTTGTGTGGGTGTGTGGCTGAGCGGGGGGCAAAGAGAGAGTGTTCTTCCTCTGCTCCCCCAGAAGAGCAGAGGAGTAGAGTGCTGGGAGGCGCCCCAGGCCCTGCCAGGGCCACGCTGGGGCGGGGTGGAAGCCGGGGCCTCTGCGGGGGAGACTGAGGGCCGGCTCTGGGTCTCCCCAGTGTTGTCTACCGGACCGTGTACCGCCAAGTGGTGAAGACGGAGCACCGGGTGCGCCTGCAGTGCTGCCGGGGCTTCTATGAGAGCCGCGGGGCCTGTGTCCGTGAGTCCTGGGGGCTGCTCCCCTGCCCCCCGCCTCCCCGGCCCTGTCTGTCTCGAGGGACAGAGCTGCCACTTGAGACGTCTGTATCTAGCTGACCCCAGGGCTCTCCCATTCCCTCTTTCCACGTCCGTCAGCTGGCTCTGGCCCTGCAGCTGTCTCAGGGCCGCCTGGGTCTCTTAGTCCCTGTGTCTCCGGGCTCGGCGTCTGCTTCTCTCTCTGACTCTGCCTGTCCCTATCTGCTTTGACTTGCCTCTGCCCAGTCTCTCCTGCCCCCTGTCCCCGGCACCCTGAAATCTCCGGAGTGGAGCCTGCTCGCTCTGGCCCCCCTTTCCTCAGCTTGGACCATCACCAACGTGCTACAGAGACTCCTACCCAGCCTGACCACCCCAGCCCTTCTCTGGACTGCATCCATATCTGGCTCCTATGTGAGGAACCTCACCCCCATGCTCATTTCCCAGCAAGGTGCTTTGAGAAGTTCACAGACAGGAGCTGGGGAGTCCAGAATCCTGAGGTCTTGGCATGCTCTAACCTGAGTTGCTTCCTCTCAGTCTTTCTGCGCCTGAGAGGCTGAAATGGTGCTTGGCAGGCTAACTCCAGGTCCCTGGTATGGGAGGAAGCTGGGGTTGGGCTTCAGAGGATAAAAGGTGGGTAGGGCAGGAATGGAAGCATCTTCTCACTCCCAACGCCCGTCTCTGCCCCAGCGCTTTGTGCTCAGGAGTGTGTCCATGGCCGCTGTGTGGCACCCAATCAGTGCCAATGTGTGCAAGACTGGCGGGGTGACGACTGCTCCAGTGGTGAGTGGCTGGTGACTGCAGGGCGAGTCCTTTTGTGCCTCCAAGGAGGCACATCCTCCCTAGCAGGGCACAGGTGCTTAGGACTCCAGGGCAACCACCCAGCAGAGTCCCACTGCAGCCAGCTGCCTCTTCTGGGGGTGTGGTGCAGCGGATGGGCCAAAGCCAGGCATGGGGGCATGTGTGGGGACCAGGAGACAGAGACAGGAGCTAACTGGAGCTGGGGAGGGGCAAAACCCCTGGTGACCCCCTTCCACCCTCTCATCCCCCAGCTTGCGCCCCAGGAGTGTGGGGGCCGAAGTGCGACAAGCCCTGCAACTGCGGCAACGGCAGCTCCTGTGACCCCAAGAGTGGGGCATGTTCCTGTCCCTCTGGCCTGCAGCCCCCACACTGCCTTCAGCCCTGCTCCCCTGGCCTCTATGGCCCTGCCTGCCAGTTCAGCTGCCAGTGCCATGGGGCACCCTGTAACCCCCAGACTGGAGCCTGCCTCTGCCCCCCAGAGAGAACTGGGCCCACGTACGTAACGGGAGGAATGCACACTAACGGGATCGCAGACCCGGATGCATGGGGACATACAGGGAAACCAGGGGACTCGGGAGCCTCAGTTTGGGGATGTAACCAAAGGGCCAAGATCCCGGCCCCAGCTTTGCTGTTCCCTGGAGGAGCAACCTTGAACACATTGCTGTCTCTTCACGAGTTGGTTTTCTGTGAAATGGGAGCAGTGTTGTCCATCTCAAAGGGTTGCTGTGAAGATAACATGAGCCAGTGTGTGAGTGAAAGTAGGTCCCCAGGTGGCGCTGAGAGTCACAGAGAGCCTAATGCAAGGCAGGGTGCAGAGGGCGCTGGGGAGTCACAGGAGGGAGACCATCCATCTAGTTGGAGATCAAAGATCCAGCTTCATGGAGGAGCTCCAGGGTTGAGCCCTTGGGATGAAAACTATGGCAGGCAGAGATGTTCCCCCCAGAGAGAGACCAGCATGAGCAAAGGTGGAGTGGAGGGCATGTGGAGCGCAGACGGACCACCCACGGCTCTTCACCCCGTCCCATTTGATGGGGCTGTGTTCCTGCCATTTCCAGTCCTGGAAACTTTTGATCCCTGCCCTGCCCAACAGGGAAGGGGAATGAGACCGCTGGGGATGGGTGGGTGTGGCTCACTGAAACCTGGGGTCCGGAGGGCCTGGGAGGCAAAGGGGGAATTCCGTAGGTACTGCTTGTTTACAGACTGACCTCACCCCCTCTGCTCAACAGCTGCGAGGTGTCCTGTTCACCCCATAGTGCTGGCTTCTCCTGCCCCAACACTCCGCCGTGCCAAAATGGGGGAGTCTTCCTGGCCTCCGAGGATTCCTGCAGCTGCCCACCTGGCTGGACGGTATGAAGGGTGGGGCCTATGGGTATGAATTCTGTGGGTGGTTCTCTCCAGGGATTCTGAGGGGGATGTGTGTGAGGGGCATAGGCTGTGGGGCCCTGGAGAGGTTTGAGTGTTTGTGGGTATAGGGTATTGGTGGGTCCTCCGGCCATGGGGAGGGACCTGGGGCTCTGTTGACCTCTCAGCCCCCACAGGGCACCATCTGCTCCCTGCCCTGCCCCGAGGGCTTCCATGGACCCAACTGCTCCCAGGAATGTCGCTGTCACAATGGAGGCCTCTGTGACCGATTCACCGGGCAGTGTCGCTGTGCTCCGGGATACACGGGGGACCGGTGAGTGCTGTTAGCCCCGGCATGAGGGGTGCGGGGGCGGCTGTGGACGGCGTCTGCCAGGCTCACTGCCCCGAGGCGCCCAGGTGCCGCGAGGAGTGCCCCGTGGGCCGCTTCGGGCAGGACTGTGCTGAGACGTGCGACTGCGCCCCGGGCGCCCGCTGTTTCCCGGCCAACGGCGCGTGTCTGTGCGAACACGGCTTCACCGGGGACCGCTGCGCCGAGCGCCTCTGCCCCGACGGCCTCTACGGCCTCAGCTGCCAGGTGCCCTGCACCTGCGACCCGGAGCACAGCCTCAGGTAGGCCGTGGGACGCTGTGGTCAAGGGGTCAGGAGGCCAGTGGGAGAGGCCTTCAGTGCTGAAGGCACCGGAGTCATGAAAAGCACCGGGGGCATATCCTGGGCGGGGGCGGGACACAGATGTGGCAGAGGGGAACCGGGCGGGGTCTCGGGGACGGGGGTCAGGGGGGCCGCCCTCGGAACGGCGCGGAGCCTCCCTGATTACCCGCTCCACCCCGCGGAGGCGGGGGTGGGGCGGGGGGAGGTCGGCCCGCGGACCCCGGCTCAGACAGCCCCGCGCCCGCGCCTCCGCCCGCAGCTGCCACCCCATGAGCGGGGAGTGCTCGTGCCTGCCGGGCTGGGCGGGCCTCCACTGCAACGAGAGCTGCCCGCAGGACACGCACGGGCCGGGCTGCCAGGAGCACTGCCTCTGCCTTCACGGCGGCGTCTGCCAGCCCGACAGCGGCCTCTGCCGGTGCGCGCCCGGCTACACGGTGAGGCGAGCCCCGCCGCGAGGGAGGTGCGGAAGAGGCCCAGGGAGTCCGCCCGCCCCTCTCACGAGTGCGCCCACCCACCCGCTTCTTTCAGGGACCGCACTGCGCTAGCCTCTGCCCCCCTGACACCTACGGAATTAATTGCTCCGCACGCTGCTCCTGCGAAAATGCCATCGCCTGCTCGCCCATCGACGGCGCCTGCGTCTGCAAGGAAGGTACTGGGTTGGGGTCTCCTGGAAGGCCGATTTGGGGGCGGGGCCATGGGAAGAAGGGAGAGTCCAAGCGCAGGGGCAGGCCAAGGGTAGGGGAGAGGCTGCAGAGTAAGGGCGGAATCACTGGGCAGCAGCTGGACGGCGGGAAAGTAGCCAGGCTACTTCCTTCCTGGAATATCCACTTTGCTTTTGTTTCAACCACAAAAATCCCAATTGTCCTTAAAGGCCCAGGCCAGAGGCATCTCTTCGCTGAACAGTCCTCATCCTCAGTCATACAGAATCACAGAATGCCAGCGCCAGGAGATCTACCAGGGGTGGCCCGTTGACAGTCTTTAGGGCTGGGTTCTGACACACGTTTTGTCTGACTAGCTCTCCATCATATTTAACAAACGTCCCAGTCTCTAGTCCCCACTCCTCCGTATTGTCTTACACGTGACCTGGAGAACACATTTCGTTACTTAATGGGGCCTTGGTAAGCATTTGGGTTTGCTACCAACCCCCTTCTTTTGGCAGAAGAGGCAGCCAAGACCCAGAAGGGGGTGGTGCATCCCCCACGGTCACTCAGCCTTCTGTCCAACATCCAACGATTCATATGCTTGTCTCCTATGAGGCCGTGAGCACCCCCATCCCCGCCCCGTGCTGGCAGCTCAGAGTCTGGCACAGTCATTGCCCAGTGTGTGCTTGCTCAGGAGGGCAGCTGGGTCCCCGTGGCTACCTACAAGTCCCTCTTCCAGGTTGGCAGCGTGGTAACTGCTCTGTGCCCTGCCTGCCTGGAACCTGGGGCTTCGGTTGCAATGCCAGCTGCCAGTGTGCCCATGAGGCAGCCTGCAGCCCCCAGACTGGAGCCTGTACCTGTACCCCTGGGTGGCATGGGACCCACTGTCAGCTCCCCTGCCCAGTAAGTGTGCAACCGCCTGCCTGCCTGGGTGGGGTATGTNCTGTGCCCTGCCTGCCTGGAACCTGGGGCTTCGGTTGCAATGCCAGCTGCCAGTGTGCCCATGAGGCAGCCTGCAGCCCCCAGACTGGAGCCTGTACCTGTACCCCTGGGTGGCATGGGACCCACTGTCAGCTCCCCTGCCCAGTAAGTGTGCAACCGCCTGCCTGCCTGGGTGGGGGGGAGGGCACCACATACCCCAGCCTACTGGCCTGTCCTACCCCCCACTCCCTCTCTAAGAAGGGGCAGTTTGGTGAAGGCTGTGCCAGTCGCTGTGACTGTGACCATGCTGACGGCTGCGATCCTGTTCACGGACACTGCCAGTGCCAGGCTGGGTGGACAGGTGAGCCTTATGGTGGGCAGGCCCCAGGCTTACCGTGGAGTTGGGGGAATGTATCCCCCGGGACATGTATGCAGAGAATCCTTATGGATGAGGAGAGAGGACACAGGCCAGGCTCAGCCTACCCCTCTCACAGGTACCCGCTGCCACCAGCCCTGCCCTGAGGGCTTCTGGGGAGCCAACTGTAGCAACACCTGCACCTGCAAGAACGGGGGCACCTGCGTCCCCAAGAATGGCAATTGCGTTTGTGCACCCGGATTCCGAGGCCCCTTCTGCCGGAAATGTGAGGCTCCCTCCCCTCCCCCGCCTTTCAGTCCAGTGTCAGATGCCAGAAGCCCCCACTCTTCCCTTCTTGGTCTGCTGTGCTGACTCCAGTCTATGGGCTGGTTACACACAGTGGGAAAAGGAGGCAGGGAGAGGGTGGAGTCAAGGGCTGACTGAGAGTTGGCCCCTGCCCCCAGTCACCACGAGCCCCTTTCCCCCAGCCTGTCAGCCTGGCCGCTATGGCAAACGCTGTGTGCCTTGCAAGTGTGCCAACCATTCCTCCTGCCACCCTTCGAACGGGACCTGCTACTGCCTGGCTGGCTGGACCGGCCCTGACTGCTCTCAACGTATGTGGTGGCCCGTGTGTCTGAGTACATGCCGAGTGGGTGGGCTGAGGACCGAGAGGCTTCCATTCTCCTGATCCTGGTTATAAAAGCCTCTGGACCCACCTTGATTCAGCTGTTGATATAAACACAATAAGCAAATATGTATTGGGCATCACCTACATGCTGGGTATTGTTCTAGATGCTCAGGATGCAGCAATGAATGGGTCAGGGAAAAAAGTTCCCTGCCCTTCTGCATGGGAAAAATGGGAAAACCATAAGCTCAATTGTGGACTTTTTTTTTTTTTTTTTTCATTGCCAATTTATTTTTTATTTATTTATAATGGCCTCTTTCCCACATAAACATATGAAGAACATCATGGAAAAGATTAGTCAAAAAAACTGAATAAAGCAAATTTTGAAAAGGGAAAATGAGAAGCAGTTACCATGAAAAAGACGGGCAGGGTAGAGGGAAGTGATCTTGGAGATGACTTTTTTCCATAGAATTTGGTAACTACTATTAGGTTATCTGCTAGTATATACACAAAAATTATGCCTTGAATAGTGTGAGCATTTGCTTCTCTCTTATATTAAAAAAAAAAAAGAACTCCAGAGCTAAGTGATGTAGGGTAGTTTGGAAGCCTTTGGTTGTCTGGCCCTTTTGAAAGGCTGTTAGACAGGCAGGTGCAGAGGTTAGGCAGGCAGCTGGGCATGTGGGTCTGACATTCAGGCTAGAGACACGGCTGCAGATAAGCATTTGTGAGTCATCAGTGTGTAGATACCGTTCGAAGCCTTGGTGTCTCTGGGGAGACCAAAGCTGAGTGGGAGGCTTCAGCGATGTTGGGAACTGAGAATTCACCCAGGAGATGCTGGCCCTGCCCGCCAGACAGGCTCCAACCTTGTCTCCTGCAGCATGCCCTTTGGGACACTGGGGAGCCAACTGTGCCCAGCTCTGCCAGTGTCGCCATGGTGGGACCTGCCACCCCCAGGATGGGAGCTGTTTCTGTCCTCCGGGCTGGACCGGACGTCTCTGCTTGGAAGGTACCAACAGAAGGGCAACTCCATGCCCCGACGGCCAGCCCTAGCCCGAGGAGGGGAGTGCCATTCTCTAGCCCCTCTGATCTCCTCTTCCACTTTCTCCCAGGCTGTTCTCCAGGGATGTTTGGTGCCAACTGCTCCCAACCATGCCAGTGCGGTCCTGGAGAGAGGTGCCACCCAGAGACTGGGGCCTGTGTGTGTCCTCCAGGGCACAGTGGCGCCCCCTGCAGGATCGGTGAGTTCTCATTTAGCCCCTGTCTCTGCACTGTCCCCAGGGAACCAGGACATAGGTACCTGTCCAGGTCTCCGCTAGGTGGTACTCTTGTATCACCCTGCCTTCCTACTCGGGGAAGGCAATGGCACCCCACCCCAGTACTCTTGCCTGGAAAATCCAATGGACGGAGTAGCCTGGTGGGCTGCAGTCCATGGGGTCACTAACAGTCGGACAGACTGAGCGACTTCACTTTCACTTTTCTCTTTCATGCATTGGAGAGGGAAATGGCAACCCACTCCAGTATTCTTGCTTGGAGAATCCCAGGGATGGGGGAGCCTGGTGGGATGCCGTCTTTGGGGTCACACAGAGTCGGACACGACTGAAGTGACTTAGCAGCAGCAGCAGCCTTCCTACTGGGGCCTCTCCCATCCATGCATCCCAAGCTCACCAACAGGGCCAAGACACTGTCCTGAGCAACCACTCCATCCCACACAGGAAGCCAGGAGCCGTTCACCATGATGCCCACCCCTCCAGTGGCCTATAACTCGCTCGGGGCAGTGATTGGCATTGCGGTGCTGGGGTCCCTGGTGGTGGGCCTGGTGGCGCTGTTCATTGGCTACCGTCACTGGCAAAAGGGCAAGGAGCATCAGCACCTGGCAGTGGGCTACAGCAGCGGACGACTGGACGGCTCTGAGTATGTCATGCCAGGTGAGCTGGCCCGGGGTGGGACTCATGTGTGTGGCTGACTCTTTGGCACAGGGCATATGGGATGCGGGGCTTCTTCATCCCTCTCTGGACCTAGGAGATGGGAAGCGGGGAGCTAGAGAGAGGAAGGGAGGTCAGCAAGGCCGACTGCAGATCTCCTGGGACAGAACGGCTGTCTTGGGCCCAGGCCTGTGTCTGACCTGGCAGGCCATCCCGCATCTGTGTCTGTTTGTGCAGATGTCCCTCCGAGCTACAGTCACTACTACTCCAACCCCAGCTACCACACCCTATCACAGTGCTCACCGAACCCCCCACCCACTAAGAAGGTCGGTACTAGGGGTGGGCGTGCACGGTGGGTGCCTGGTGGGTGCATCTCTGGGTTTCTGGAGAGCTCCAGCTCTGCGTGTTCCTGTCCCACCCCTCCTCCCCTGCCAGGTTCCAGGCAGTCAGCTCTTTGCCAGCCTCCAAGCCTCTGAGCGACCAGGTGGAGCCCACGGACTTGATAACCATGCCACGCTACCTGCAGACTGGAAGCATCGGCGGGAGCCCCCGCCAGGGCCCCTGGACAGAGGTAGAAGCCTGGGGGCCAAGGCCTCTGGTGAGAGTGGGTGTGTGCAGCCCAGCATCTGGCTCCATCTGAGTGCGCATGTCTATAGAAGGGGTTCTGGGCCCCAGTTCTAGAGGAGGGGACCCTGGGGTGGGGACCAAGGGCCTGATTGCGGGTTGCTTTCTCCTTGTTAGGTAGCAGCCTCCTGGACCGAAGCTACAGCTGTAGCTACAGCAACAGTAATGGCCCGGGCCCATTCTACAGTAAAGGTGAGCGCACGGGGGTGCGGGTGGGAGGGGGCTGCCCTGGCGTTTAGGAGCCAGTGCCTCCACTGAGCCTGACTTCTTTCCCCCATCTTTAGGACCCATGTCTGAAGAGGGGCTGGGGGCCAGCATGGCTTCCCTGAGCAGTGAAAATCCCTATGCCACCATCCGGGACCTGCCCAGCCTGCTAGGGAGCCCCCGGGAGAGCAGCTACGTGGAGATGAAAGGCCCTTCCTCAGGGTCTCCCCCCAGGCAGCTTCCTCAGCTCCCGGACAGCCAGAGGCGGCGACACCCCCAGCCACAGAGAGACAGTGGTACCTATGAGCAGCCCAGCCCTCTGGTCCACGGTGAGCCCTCCTTTTCCGCTGGAGCAGAGAGAACAGGGACGAGGGCAAAGAGAAGGGACGGGACAAGAATGAAGTGGCAGCAAGAGCAAGGCCTTTGGCATCAGTTGTTTAGTCGCTAAGTTGTGTCCGACTCTTCGCAAGCCTATGGACGGTAGCCACCAGGCTCCTCTGTCCATGGGATTTCTCAGGGAAGAATACTGGAGTGGGTTGCCATTTCCTTCTCTAGGGGATCTTCCCCACCCAGGGATCAAACCCACATCTCCTGTGTTGGCAGGTAGCTTCTTTACCACTGAGCTATCAGGAAAGCCTTCTTTGGAGCTCAGACTTAGGCTCAAACCAAGGGTGATGTTTGGGAAGTCATGCTGCCTCTTAGAGCCTGTAGGTGGCGGTACCCACCTCACAGCGCTAAGGATTTGAAATGGTGGTTTCACAGCACCTGAGTTGTAAACCTGATACCCAGAAAAGCTGGGAACAAGGCAGGTGACAGAGTGTCTTCCTGTCTTGTGAGGTGGGCAGGGTGAGGTGGCCTTCCCCACTGGCAGCTGAGGAGCTGCGGATAGCCAGGCACCATTCATCGCCTTTGGGCAGGAGCCGCTGGAGAGGGGAGAAGGGTGGTGGGAGGGAGGAGTCACCTCCCTCTCTGTCGTCCCCCTCTCTCGTCTCTAGACCGAGACTCTGTGGGGTCCCAGCCCCCCCTGCCCCCGGGCCTGCCTCCTGGACACTATGACTCCCCCAAGAACAGCCACATCCCTGTACACTACGACTTGCCTCCAGTTCGGCACCCCCCCTCACCCCCAGTTCGGCGCCAGGACCGCTGAGGAGCCCAGAGGGTGTGCAGAAGTCAGCGTGCCTGTTCTTTGCTGCTTGAGGCTGAGGACAGAGCCCACTGTACCCTGCCAGGTGCAGGGAGGGGCTGGCCAGCCGTGAATATGAGCACGTTTAATAGAAGAAGTGACTGAAGAGGAGATGGGAGCCTGGCTCCCAGGTTCTGTCATGCGAACACAGTCAGCAAGAAGTCTGTGTTCCTTTTCCCCAACCCTGTGCTTCCCAAGGCCCCCAGGGCCCTGTGTACATAAACTGCTGGGTTCAGTGTTGCTGGATAATTGATTTCAAATCAATGTAAAAAATGTATATTGGGTAACTTCTGTGCACTCCTGGCCTAGGCTGTGTGTGTGTGTCGGGGGTGTGGTTTGTGTGTGGGGGGGTGTGGTTTGTATGTGTGTGTGTGTGTGGTTTCAGAGGGGTACCTGGCACTGATCCTGACTTGGGGCACTCACTATAATGGAGAGGCAGCCCAAACCCAGTTAGCTCTAGAAATAGCCTGACTGGCATCCCTGCATTCATCTGGTCCTCCCTCCAATCAGCTGCTCAAAATACAAGCTGGTTTTAGGTTACCTCTGCCTGAAAGTCTCCATTGGTGGCCCATGGCTCTTGGGCTACAGTCAAAATTGTCCAAGGCCTTAAAGGCTTTGCTGGCCTGGCCTGTCTGTCTCTTCAGCCTTACTCTAAACTGTGTTCCCTGTCTCTCTGCTCCAATTACATTGGCCTCTGTGTCCTTCTCTCAGCGACATGGCTTCCTATGACAGGGACTTAGCACATCTGGAATGCTCTTCCTCCCCCACTCACCTGTTAACTCCTGCTTGTACTCCACATCCCGTTTTCTCGTTCATAGCCTTGATGACAGATGTATTTATGCACCAGATACCTGCAAAAGGCCAACAGGGTGCCAGGCACTTCTCTAATGTGTTGGTTTTAAATGTGATTATTTTATTATTCTCTGCCTTCCCTACCAGACTGTAAGTTCCCTGAAAACAGGAATCCCATGTGTATGTTCAACACTGGTTCCCCTTGACACATAGTAGGCACTCAATAAATGTTCCCCCAAAGGCTGAGTGGCTGAGTGTGTTAAAGGTACCAATGGTAAATACTGGCAAATGCTAAGACAGATGGGCAAATTGCTCCGAGAGTTACAAGCCTGGGCAGGTCGAAGCCTTTCCCAAAGGGTAGAATTTCTAGAGCGGAACAGCACAAAGGCTCAAAGGTGGGAAGGTCTGGGAATGGGAGTTGGGGTGGGGGATGGAATGAAGTGGGCAGGAGAGCCGAGAGGACAGGGAGAGGGTATACTCAGACGGAGGCCCAGTAGGGTCTAGACTACCTGAGGACTTTGAATCCAACTTTCTAGGAAGCGTGACCCGCCTCCTTAACTCAGTGGATCAACTAAGTCCCCAGATCCCCAGGAAGCTAAATATATGGGGTCGAGATTACAAACCAAGAGCCACGCCAACTCGCCAGTTCTGCGGGTCTCTCTGGGACTCTTCCACCAAGGGCCCACTCCTTACAGGAGAGGAGGACGGACCCCGGAGACTGGATCTGTCCCTGCCCGGACTTTCCTAGGTTCCTCCGACAGCCATGACCCCTAATACGCTGAGCTGACGCCCGGCTTCCCCCGGGTCAGTTTCGCGGATGACTTTGGCAGGCTCCTAGCCCGCCCCGCCAGCTCCACCTCTCCGCCCCGATCTTGCCCTAGCCCCGCCCCCTCCTTTGGTCCGGTCGGGTCCAGTCCGGGATCCACTCGTCTCCGTCCTCCACAGCCCCGCCCAGGTTCTCCTTTCTCACTGCGGCCCTCCCGGGCTCCTCTCTTATGTGACCCCCTGCCGCCCAGTCGGGCCCACTCTGCCCTGACTCCGCCCTTCCTGGGTGGCCTCCTCCGTGGCCCCGCCCCGGGCCCCGCCCCCGGCCCCGCCTCCTACTAGTGACTCTGTGGTGCCCCCTGGCGGCCTCGCGTGCGCTCCGCGGTTGCCCTTTGCCCGCGGGCCGGCCCACCTCGCGCGGTTGTCGTGGAGAGGGACGCGGAGGCGACGCCACCGCAGGCGGGTCCAGCGGGTGCAGGCGGAAGTAGAGACCCTTGATTCAGGCACCTCCGAGGCAAGCCCCACAGGGTCTGGCCCTGCCTCCTCGCCCCCGTGAGGGTCCCCAGAGTCGCTGCAGACGGCAGAGGCATGTCGGGCGAGGCGAGCGCACCACCCGCGACCTCACCCAGGGCCCCGCGCCCCGGAATCCAGAAGTCATCGGGTGCAGTGACCAAGAAGGGGGATCGCGGGGCCAAGGAGAAGCCGGCGACCGTCCTGCCGCCGGTGGGCGAGGAGGAGCCCAAAAACCCTGGTATGCTGGTGACGGGGTTGGGGGGGTTAGGCCTCTAGGCTTCGGCTCCACGCACTCCCACCAGCCATTCGTCCCTCGGATTAGCCAGACTGGATGGGACGTCGTCATTGCGTCAGGCACGAGCGGGCGAGGTAGTAATAATATACTACCAGATAATATATAACATATAATATATATATATGTAATATACTAGCAGATAATAATAGAATTTCTAGTGCTAAGGAGTGCTGTGTGAAAAAGGACTCCACAGGCAGAAGTTCGGTATGTGAATGTAAATAGCTCCTGGCACGTGGTAAGAGTGTTGTAAGTGGTCTCACTATTGGGTGTTCACGTGTTATTAGGCTTGTTTCTGCTCTGTACTGTGGAGTCCTGCCCTGCCTATTGTGAGGAGGCACAATGGAGTTGATGGTGAGAGTATTTTTATAAACTGCAAATTCACTTGTTCACTCAACAGACATACATTGCACACCCATTTCAAGCGCCCTGCTCCATCCTGGGATATGAATCACAGTTTCAGTCCCAGCACAGTTCCTACAACCCAGCTTGGCAGATGTTTGTATTGAACTTGATCTTAAAGAACCCACACTGGTTTGAGATGCTGACAAATACAATCAGATGTGCCCATTTGTATGAGAGAAGCGGGTCCAGGGAGTGATGGGAAGATGCAGGGGCAGTGCCAAGAGTGGCTTTGAGTTTTATAGACATTTATTCCAACAATTACTTTTTTGATGTCTGCTCTGTAGCCAGGTCCAATAGAGACAGAATGAGATGGACACAGTCCAGCTGGAATGGAATATACATTCTCTAGGAATCGAACATCATTGGAAAAGTATGCATATGAGTGTGGCTTTTTTTGTTGCAAGTGATAGAACCCTAACCCAAACTAATTATCCGCAAAGGGGAATTAGTTGGAAGCCTTCTTGATTCTAACCACCACTTTGCATTGAAGACAGACAAGAACTTGCGATCTCTGGACTCACAGAAAAACAACTTGGAGAAAAGCTCTGATATCAGACCTTGGTCAGGTGCCATCTCCTTGTCAGGGCTGGTGGCTGTGGGAGGGGAGCTATAGGAGCTGGAGAAAGAGCATTTTCTAGAAGGAAAAACAAGACAGTTTAGAATCTCCTATAGATATGAACCCAGCCACATCTCACACACACACACCCACCCCACTCTGGCTGCTGTGTGGGAAATGGAGTAGCAGAGGGAGAGAATGGGGGCAGGGGGATGAGTTACAAGGCATTTTAATAGCCTGGGTGAGGGACAGTTGTAGCTGGAGGAAGGTAATGGGGAGCCGGGTTAGGCTTCTTGGAAAAATACTTCCCATGGTAGAAAAAGAGTTGGTGAGGTAGTGGATGGTGGGGGGAGGGGAAGTGAGGGAGGTAGCAAGAATGATCCCACGGTTCTGTACTGGATGTGGGATGGGTCATCCATGGAGACAGGCATGCATGAAGAAAGAACATGTGAGATTTCCAAGGGTTGGTGTTGGCTGAGCAGCTGGATGGAAGGGTCTGGAGCAGTGAGATGATGTCAGGTCCGGAGATGTGAATTGGGAGCCATGATGTTTGGGTGCATTTAAACCCTGGGAATAAAACAGATTCCCCTGGGGAGGGAGGGAGTGGAGCCAGAGACAGGAAAGGGCTCAGAACCCAGCCTCAGGGATCTTAGAGGAGGAGGAGCTGACAGAGGAGCCAGAGAGGTCAGACAGAAAGGGAGTGATAACAGGACATGGAAGCTATAGGAGCTGGAGAAAGAGCATTTTCTAGAAGGAAAAACAAGACAGTTTAGAATCTCCTATAGATATGAACCCAGCCACATCTCACACACACACACCCACCCCACTCTGGCTGCTGTGTGGGAAATGGAGTAGCAGAGGGAGAGAATGGGGGCAGGGGGATGAGTTACAAGGCATTTTAATAGCCTGGGTGAGGGACAGTTGTAGCTGGAGGAAGGTAATGGGGAGCCGGGTTAGGCTTCTTGGAAAAATACTTCCCATGGTAGAAAAAGAGTTGGTGAGGTAGTGGATGGTGGGGGGAGGGGAAGTGAGGGAGGTAGCAAGAATGATCCCACGGTTCTGTACTGGATGTGGGATGGGTCATCCATGGAGACAGGCATGCATGAAGAAAGAACATGTGAGATTTCCAAGGGTTGGTGTTGGCTGAGCAGCTGGATGGAAGGGTCTGGAGCAGTGAGATGATGTCAGGTCCGGAGATGTGAATTGGGAGCCATGATGTTTGGGTGCATTTAAACCCTGGGAATAAAACAGATTCCCCTGGGGAGGGAGGGAGTGGAGCCAGAGACAGGAAAGGGCTCAGAACCCAGCCTCAGGGATCTTAGAGGAGGAGGAGCTGACAGAGGAGCCAGAGAGGTCAGACAGAAAGGGAGTGATAACAGGACATGGCCGCAGGGTCACAGAAGCGATAGCAGGGGGACTGTGGCAGGGCTCATATAGGGCAGAGTGAAGGCAGATGCAGGAAGGCTTACAGATTTAGAGAAAACCCCATCTGGTGGCTTCTTTTCAAGAAGCCCTGAGGTAAGCGCACAGTGAGCGTGAGGAGGGAGTGTGAGAGGGGAGGAAAGTAGGAGCAAGGCCCTTTCAGGGCTGTGCTGCTCACTGAGTGGCTGCTAGCTGAAGCCCAGATGTGGAATGTTTCCATCACCGGGGGCATGCTGTTCTAGAACGGGGTTCTTGGGTGCCCTCCTTGGCCCATCTTTGGCTTCATCTGTGAACTTAGGGCTTCCCAGGTGGCTCAATGGGTAAAAAATGCACGTGCTAATGCAGGAGACACAGAAGATTGGGTTCAATCCCTGGGTCAGGAAGATCCCCTGAAGGAGGGCCTGACAAGCCACTCCAGTACTCTTGCCTGGAGAATCCGCATGGACAGAGGAGCCTGGCGGGCTACAGTCCATGGGGTCACAAAGAGTTGGACACGCACAGTGAGCTTGTTGGAAATGCAAAGTCATGGACTCTGCTTAGACTATGGGATCAGAATCCAGGAGGGATGGGGCTCAGGAAATTCTTAACAGGCTTTCCTGATGATTCTTACAGACAGATGTTAAAGTTTGAAAATCTCTGTTTAGAGAAGATGGTGTGAATGAAGCAAGGAAGGATGGAGGGGTTCTCCCAGCAGAGAGAAGAGCCTGGGAAAGCAGGCCCGGTGCAGGAGTCAGCTGTACAAGGGGCTTCCTCTCACCTCCCAGTGCCGCCTCTCATTCGCCCCCCTCACCGTGCTGAGCACACAATCTTCCAGTGGCCCACACCCTGCACGCAGCATCCCCGCTGTCAGCTGCAGGAATTCTCTTCTCTGGGCACAGCCCCTGCAGCCTGTGGCCTGGGTGATGTTGCTGCGGGGTTTCCAGGCTGCCCCGCAGGCTGGCATCAAGCCCACCCTCTGCCTCCAGAGTCTCCCCTTTGCTGGGACACTCCTTCCCATCTCAAGGAACCACTTCTTGCTGGGAGCCCCATGTAGGAGCAGGGAAGAGCAGGCATCTCTGGGCACTCAGACACCTCAGGCCTGCAGACCCCTCAGGATGGGAAGTGCTGGGCGGCTGTCTGAATTACTACAGCTCCTGAATGAGTTAAGATTTCCAAAGCACTTAGAACAGTGTGGGAGTGGAGTCCGGGCTCTATCCATGTTTCTTAAATAAGGCCTACCGCCCTGCTTGGCCCCAGTCTGGTGTCAGGTTGGGGGAGTAGGGGCGGGGGAGTGGGGTGGGGAGATGGAGAGATCCTGGTGGGTTCCTTCCTTTTCTCACATCAGCCCCAGGCCTTCTTTCTTCGTGTGGCCCTGAGCAGTCCCCACAAGGAAGGAACAGGGGAGGTGGCTGGGCTCGGGAGGCAGAGGTCCCCTCCCCCCAACCCCAGGGAGCGGAGAGCCGGAGTGGAAGCGGCCTTGACCTACGGGGTGGGAGGAGGAGCCGAGGCGCCCGCCTTGTCGACATTCCAAGCCCGTTAGTCCCTTCTTCCAGGTCTCGATTTCCCACTGTTTCCTGTCAAGTGTTTTCAGTGTCTGTCTCTAGCACGCATCTTACATGTTAAAAATGGCCTTAAGGATGTCTGCCTCTATGGAGGGGCTCCGGGCCACCCCGAGGCCAGAAGCCCCGCGCAGGCGAGCGTGGGAACGCGGCGCTAGGCCCGGATCCCAGGCCGGAGGGGGCGCGGGGCTGGGTGGGGCGTCCTCTGGTCTCTGCTGCCTTCTGGTGGCGGCCTTGGGCTCCAGCCGGCGAGCTCCGCGCGGCTCGGCCCTTCCCCGCCCACTCTCGTCCCCGCCCCTGCAGAGGAGTACCAGTGCACTGGCATCCTCGAGGTGGATTTCGCTGAGCTCTGCACGCGGTGGGGCTACACGGACTTCCCCAAAGTGGTCACCCGACCCCGCCCGCAGCCGACCTTCGCCCCCTCGGCCTCTACGTCGGAAAAGCCCACAGTAGGTGAGTGACAGCGGAGCCGCCAGGGTGTCTACCAGGGCCACCGAGTCCATCCCCAGCCTCCCGTCGCACGGCGGGCGGAACGGCGGGGACGCAGGGCATTGTGCGTGTGACCGAGGGGGGTGGATTTCAAGGGGGTGGGTGGGGAGGCAGGTGTAGGGGGTTTGTTGCGGGGTCTCTCCTGTCTCGCCGTGGGGGCTGTCCCGGCCTCTCTGGCACCCGTAGGTTGGCCGGATCATGGGGCCCGAGGCGGTGACTCTACCCTCTCCCTCCTTCTCCGGCTCCTCGCACCCCTCCCTGCCTTCCAGATGACCAGCGGCTGTCGGGGTCCTGCAGCCTCAACAGCCTGGAGAGCAAATACGTGTTCTTCCGACCCACCATCCAGGTGGAGCTGGAGCCCGAGGACAAGTCGGTGAAGGAAATCTACATTCGCGGTGAGGCCTCCTCCGCGCACTGCCCCTCCCACCCGCCGTCCCCAGCCCCACCGTACCCCTCCGGCCCGAGGTGCCTGCCTTCTCTCCCTTCCGCAGGTTGGAAGGTTGAGGAGCGGATCCTGGGTATCTTCTCGAAGTGTCTGCCCTCCCTCAGCCAGCTGCAGGCCATCAAGTGAGGGGGCATGGGGGTAGGGGACCAGGGCTGCGAGAGGGGCAGGAGGCCAGTGGGGGCGGCAGGCTCCTAGAGGCCTGGGAGAAAGAACGGAAGGGGCATGGAAGACCCTGGGGAGTCGAGGGAAGAGGGGAATGAGGAAGGGTGTGGCTGGGTTATCGTGGGCGGCTGGGGAAGACAAATGGGAAGGAGGTGATGCTCCAGCTGCGATTCTGTGCTTCCCTCGTTTCCAGCTTGTGGAAGGTGGGGCTAACTGATAAGACCCTGACTGCCTTCATCACCCTCCTGCCTCTCTGCTCATCCACGCTCAGGTCAGCAGAGGGGAACAAGCAAGCGCGGAGGAGACCTGGGTAGACGGGCTGGCTGGGTGGTCCGAAGGGAGCAGTTTGGGAACAAGGGGACAAGTTCCTGTGGCCTGGGCTGGCACCCCTGTGGAAAAAGGGTGCTGCTAGTGTCTGTGGGGTTCTGAAGTTCCCATCTGACAAGCCGCAGGCTCCCCTTTTCTGTCTACACCAGCACCTAAAGAGCCTACCGTTGGGGCCTTATTTCATCTCCTCTTCATCAGTCCTGCCTCCCTGGTTCCTCAATGCCTGAGTTCTGACGCTGAACCAGGGACTGGTTCTTCTCCTCAGGAACTAGCAGTCCTGTGAGGGAGGGAACAGGGCATAGCAATGAATACTGCAGGGCAGTGTGGGGACTGTAGTGGTGGATGTTTTATGGGAGACATGGAAGGCTGCCTGGAGGAGGCGGTTACTAAGCTGAGCCTTGAAGGAGGAATACGAAGAGGCCAGGCAGGGAACCGGAAGGAGCATTCCTGTATAGGAGGGAGTCAGAGCAAAGTGTGAAGTAATGACTACAGGTGTGGTTGTTGTAGAAAGAACACAGCTGATTTGGCTGCTCTTTACTGACGCTCCCCTTGCACCCTTGACTTCTGCTTTGCAGACCCTCCGGCCATCACTGGCTGGCCTCCCCACTTGTTTTCCATAGATGGAAGGGATGCTTCTTGAGGGCAGGGCTTTTGTCTCCTTCAGCTGGAGCTCTTTGTTCATTCTATCAGGGTAATTAGAAACAATATAGCCATCAGAAAAAAAAACAAAAAACAAAAAACTACTGAATTCATCTTAATATGTAAAAATAAGATCAACATAATAAAATAATAAAAAATAAATGCAATCAGGTTCAGATGCTAGATGAGCCAGGCTGAAATGTTGGGCAGATATGAATTTTTTTTTTCCGTGGGGGAAATTTTTTAACAGAAGTTTATAGCCATTAGTTCCATGTTTGTTGTGACTTGGAAAAAGACCTCCAACCTGTCAATCCTGTTGGAGAAGCCACTGCCCTGTGGAGGGGTCATGTACTGCGGAACTGTTGCTGTGTAACAAGTTACCGCATATTATAGTGGCTTAAAACAACAAACGTTTATTATCTCACAGTTTCTGTGAGTTAAATCCAGGTGTAGGTTAGCTGGTGCCTTTGGCTCAGGGTCTCGGTGGGGTTGCAGTAAGGCTGTTGGCTGGGGCTACCGTCATTTTGGGGGGTGCAGGGTGGTGGTGGTGGAGCATCGGCAGCCAAGCTCACTTACACAGCAGCTGATTGGCTGCAGTGCCTCCACTTGTGAGCCTTTCCCTAGGTGATCTGGGTGCTCTCACCACCCGGCAGCTAGTACCAGGGAGCACCCCAGTTGGAAACCACAGCCTTTTTGTAACCTAAACTTGAAAGTGACCTCTCATCGCTTTGCCCTTTGCTTATTCATTAGAAGTGAGTCACTAGGTCAGCCACACTCAAGGGGAGAGGGTTACACTGGGGCATGGATACCAAGAAGTGGGGATCACTGAGGTCATCTGAGGGGCTCCTGTACCATCTTAGAGGCTCCTGTCACTAACTCTGGAGAGCAACCCCTTCACATGGCACACTTCTGGATTTCTAGTCTGGAGAAGGGTCACAGATCATTTCCTGTGTCAGGGAGTTGGGGGGTGGGGCATGTTCCCAAGCTGCCCGCCAGAGCTCCACCCTCCCTCTTTGTCCCCTCCCCTTGCCTGGCCTCAGTGGTGTCTCTTGGGTCTCAGATCTCCCTCACCCTCAGGAAGGTGTCTCTGGAGGGGAACCCACTGCCGGAGCAGTCCTACCACAAGCTCATGGCAGCAGACAGCACGTGAGGCGCCTTCCCCTCACCACCTTTCTCTGGGCTCGTCCCCCTGTCTCTAGTCATCCTTAGTTCCCACCCTGCCTTGTCCCTCTAGCACCTCCCCAAGGACCCTCAGTTCCTCCACCCTCAGACCCGAATGGCCCTCCTCATTCCCCCAAGTTTTCCGAGGTTACGAACCGCCCAGGATCCCAGGTTTCCCGAGACCCGCGTTCTCCCTCCCGTTGCCCAGGATTGCGCATTTGTCTCTGCGGAACAACAACATCGACGACCACGGGGCGCAGCTCCTGGGTCAGGCTCTGTCTACGCTGCACAGCTGCAACCGGACCCTGGTCTCGCTCAACTTGGGCTTCAACCACATCGGGGACGAGGGCGCAGGCTACATCGCAGATGTGCGTGCGCAGCGGGCAGGGGCCCACGCGAGCTGCGGCGCCGGGGCCGGCTGGCTGGCTCACTGCCCCTCCCCGCCCCCGCAGGGCCTCCGGCTCAATCGCTCCCTGCTCTGGCTGTCCCTGGCCCACAACCGCATCCAGGACAAGGGCGCCCTGAAGCTGGCTGAGGTGGGTGTGCGGGATGGCGGGGCCGGGGAGAGACCCCCGCTCCCAGTCCCCGCTCCCTGGACGGCTGATGGCGAGGTGCCGTCCCGCCCCAGGTCCTGCGCCCCTTCGAGCTGACACATACCGAGGTGGTGGAGCGCCGGCGCCTCCTGCTGGAGAAAGGTTCGCAGGAGCGCTCGCGATCGGTGAGGAGCGCCCCGAGCCGGAGAGCTGAACCGCTTCCCCAGGTCGGCCGCTTTCAGACGGCTGGACGTGTCCTAACCCGTCTTCTCTCCCTGTGTTGTGACCGGTTTTCTCTCAGACCTCAGCACACATCTAACAAAAGTTTGGTCTCTAACCGCAGAACCACTCCGCTGAGGGCAGTGTGTTGGTTAAAAGAAAGGACTAGATTTCCAGACCGCAGGGACTTGGAATCTGGCTCATCCACAAAACAGCTTGAGACCTTGGGCGTGTGACTGAACCTCTCGGGGCCCCAGTTTCCTCATCTGTAAAATGGGGATAACTGTGTCTACCTCATAGGATTGTTGAGAGGATTAAATGAATTAATTCAGCTAATGCACTTGGAAAAGTGCCTAGCACTTAGTTTAAAATGTTAGCTACAGTTCTCTCCCCTCAGTATGAGTCGAAATGCCTTTCCTACCCTCCCACCCCCACCCCCAAACTCATCCCAGGATCCCTCTGCTATTTGTCCCCAAAATGCCCCGTAAGAGTCCCAAACAAATTATGTTAGCGTTTAGGCAGGGAGATTCGGATGGGGATGCTGCCAGCCTGATTGCCACCCAGGCACAAGGGAAGGGGCACTGGCTTCTTCCTCTTCCATTCCCCCGCAACCCCACCCCCAGATGTGTATAAGAGACAGGCCACTGCCCTGTGGAGGGGTCATGTACTGCGGAACTGTTGCTGTGTAACAAGTTACCGCATATTATAGTGGCTTAAAACAACAAACGTTTATTATCTCACAGTTTCTGTGAGTTAAATCCAGGTGTAGGTTAGCTGGTGCCTTTGGCTCAGGGTCTCGGTGGGGTTGCAGTAAGGCTGTTGGCTGGGGCTACCGTCATTTTGGGGGGTGCAGGGTGGTGGTGGTGGAGCATCGGCAGCCAAGCTCACTTACACAGCAGCTGATTGGCTGCAGTGCCTCCACTTGTGAGCCTTTCCCTAGGTGATCTGGGTGCTCTCACCACCCGGCAGCTAGTACCAGGGAGCACCCCAGTTGGAAACCACAGCCTTTTTGTAACCTAAACTTGAAAGTGACCTCTCATCGCTTTGCCCTTTGCTTATTCATTAGAAGTGAGTCACTAGGTCAGCCACACTCAAGGGGAGAGGGTTACACTGGGGCATGGATACCAAGAAGTGGGGATCACTGAGGTCATCTGAGGGGCTCCTGTACCATCTTAGAGGCTCCTGTCACTAACTCTGGAGAGCAACCCCTTCACATGGCACACTTCTGGATTTCTAGTCTGGAGAAGGGTCACAGATCATTTCCTGTGTCAGGGAGTTGGGGGGTGGGGCATGTTCCCAAGCTGCCCGCCAGAGCTCCACCCTCCCTCTTTGTCCCCTCCCCTTGCCTGGCCTCAGTGGTGTCTCTTGGGTCTCAGATCTCCCTCACCCTCAGGAAGGTGTCTCTGGAGGGGAACCCACTGCCGGAGCAGTCCTACCACAAGCTCATGGCAGCAGACAGCACGTGAGGCGCCTTCCCCTCACCACCTTTCTCTGGGCTCGTCCCCCTGTCTCTAGTCATCCTTAGTTCCCACCCTGCCTTGTCCCTCTAGCACCTCCCCAAGGACCCTCAGTTCCTCCACCCTCAGACCCGAATGGCCCTCCTCATTCCCCCAAGTTTTCCGAGGTTACGAACCGCCCAGGATCCCAGGTTTCCCGAGACCCGCGTTCTCCCTCCCGTTGCCCAGGATTGCGCATTTGTCTCTGCGGAACAACAACATCGACGACCACGGGGCGCAGCTCCTGGGTCAGGCTCTGTCTACGCTGCACAGCTGCAACCGGACCCTGGTCTCGCTCAACTTGGGCTTCAACCACATCGGGGACGAGGGCGCAGGCTACATCGCAGATGTGCGTGCGCAGCGGGCAGGGGCCCACGCGAGCTGCGGCGCCGGGGCCAGCTGGCTGGCTCACTGCCCCTCCCCGCCCCCGCAGGGCCTCCGGCTCAATCGCTCCCTGCTCTGGCTGTCCCTGGCCCACAACCGCATCCAGGACAAGGGCGCCCTGAAGCTGGCTGAGGTGGGTGTGCGGGATGGCGGGGCCGGGGAGAGACCCCCGCTCCCAGTCCCCGCTCCCTGGACGGCTGATGGCGAGGTGCCGTCCCGCCCCAGGTCCTGCGCCCCTTCGAGCTGACACATACCGAGGTGGTGGAGCGCCGGCGCCTCCTGCTGGAGAAAGGTTCGCAGGAGCGCTCGCGATCGGTGAGGAGCGCCCCGAGCCGGAGAGCTGAACCGCTTCCCCAGGTCGGCCGCTTTCAGACGGCTGGACGTGTCCTAACCCGTCTTCTCTCCCTGTGTTGTGACCGGTTTTCTCTCAGACCTCAGCACACATCTAACAAAAGTTTGGTCTCTAACCGCAGAACCACTCCGCTGAGGGCAGTGTGTTGGTTAAAAGAAAGGACTAGATTTCCAGACCGCAGGGACTTGGAATCTGGCTCATCCACAAAACAGCTTGAGACCTTGGGCGTGTGACTGAACCTCTCGGGGCCCCAGTTTCCTCATCTGTAAAATGGGGATAACTGTGTCTACCTCATAGGATTGTTGAGAGGATTAAATGAATTAATTCAGCTAATGCACTTGGAAAAGTGCCTAGCACTTAGTTTAAAATGTTAGCTACAGTTCTCTCCCCTCAGTATGAGTCGAAATGCCTTTCCTACCCTCCCACCCCCACCCCCAAACTCATCCCAGGATCCCTCTGCTATTTGTCCCCAAAATGCCCCGTAAGAGTCCCAAACAAATTATGTTAGCGTTTAGGCAGGGAGATTCGGATGGGGATGCTGCCAGCCTGATTGCCACCCAGGCACAAGGGAAGGGGCACTGGCTTCTTCCTCTTCCATTCCCCCGCAACCCCACCCCCCCGCCCCCATTTGTGAGCACAGCCTTCCACCTCTCGGCACGGGGACTCCAAAACAGAGCGTGACAAGAATCAGCTGATGGGGGTCAGCAGTTTTGCATTGGTGGAGAAGGACAAGGCGCAGACAGTGAAGACACCCAAGGGTCTGGGCAAGAAAAAGGAGAAGTCAGGGGTAGGTGTGCTGGGTGGGCGCTGCAGGAATAGGGGAGGAAGCTTCCTTGATAAACAAGTGGGGTGGAGGCTTGAAGGCCTTAGTGCCGACCCCTTCCCACATCTGCTTCCCATCTCCCAGAGAGGCAGGACTCTCATCTCTTTTCTTACATCCTCCACAGGAAGTGGTGAGGAAAGAGGAGAAGTCGGGGCCTGGGCAGTCACCTACACAAGGAACCCCGAAGAAAGAAGACTCCGCAAAGGCAGGCAAGGGGAGTAAGTGCTGGCACCCGCCTGCAGGTCGTGGATGAAGGCGCTGCCCTGGGCAGGATGAGCTGCCTGCCCTGAGCTAGCCTTCTTGTGGATGCTGTTGGAAACCCCAACCAGCCCCACTCACTCTACTCCACACCTGTTTCCCTGGGCTGGACCCCTGTGGCTCTGCTCTCAGAGGTGGAATCCCCCACCCTGCCTGGCTGGAGCCCCGCTCCAACTCTATTTCTACGGCACCCGAACCCACAGTGTGAGGAGACCCCTTCCTCGCCCCAGCCTTTCTCTGGGGAAACTGGGTGGTGGCAGAGATCTGCCCTGTGCATTCTGGTTCCTCTTCCCGCTCCAGAGGTAACCATCCCTGAGCAGAAACTAAGCAAGGGAAAGGGGGCCAAGACTGGGAGCAAAGAGAAGCGCAGCATCCTCATGGAGTCTGAGGTAGGCTGGGAGAAGTGGGGTGGGGAGAACATCCCTGGGGTCCAGGCGCCCAGCCCCTCGTGGGAAGGAGTCTCCAGTCCTGTCCTGTGGCAGCAGCCACTTCACCTGGCACTGTGTCCTCGATCCTGCCTGCTTCGTAACCCAGCCTGGGCTTGCAGCGGGTAACAGAGCTCAGTGCCCCTCGCTTTCTATTAGGAGCCCCATTTTTGATCCTTGCCTCCAGTCTGCTCCCCAGATGTCATCTGTTCATCTCCACCACACCCACAGTTACAGAGGGAACAGAGCCCTTTGGCCCTGCCAGCAGCTCCCCGGGGAGGGGCAGGGTGTTTTCCTGGTCGTGGCACTGCCCTCACAGCAACTTGAGACCCTCTGCTTTGCCCTTGCAGCCTCCCTTTTCTCTTTCAACGTGGACCAACTTGTCCCTTGCTTTGAAAACCTTCCTGGACTGCTGACTCCGTAGCACCCGCCCCCCACAGTGGAGTCAGCTGCCCAAGGGCTATGTGCACTTACGCAGTCACACAAGGGCTATTGTGCTTTGCTTCACTGCGATTCAGATACTGCATTTTTTAAATTACAAATTGAAGGCTTATGGCAACCCTGCATTAAGCAAGTGCCATTTTTTTCCCCAACAGCCCTTGCTCACTTTGTGTCTCTGGGCTACCTTTCCATACTACTTCTCTCAGTATTTCAGGTTTTTTCATCATTATTACAGTTGTTATGGTCATCAGTGATCTTTGATATTACTGCTGATTCTCTGAAGGCTCAGATGATGGTTAGCATTTTTTTTTTTTAGCAAGGATATTTTAAAATTAAGGTATATACCTTGCTTTTTTTAGACATAATGCCATTGCACATTTAGACTGTAATATAAACTTTTATATGCACTGGGAAGCCACTTTATTGGAACCGAACCCACATCTCCAATGTATGCCTGTGTTCCAAGACCTCCCCACCCTAGGCAGGGAGCAGCTGCTGTTTCTCCCCAGGATGATTGCATTTCCCTCTCATCCTGCCTTCAGCGCCATCTCCCTGCAGTCCTTTATCCTCATTGATCTCGTTAGAAAATCGTGAACTTGAATGCCAACACTATTTCACACCTCTGCACCTGTTGGCACTTTCCCCTCTTCATCTGATAAGGACCACACACGACCAAGACGCCAGCTCCCAGGCCATCTGCAGGACAGACTGCTCCCAAGCCTGGCTAGCTGTCCAGTCCCTCCCCTGTCTGCCCCGCCCCCACCCCACTGCCCAGTTCTGCTTCCCTCTGTCAGCTCCAGCACCATACTGCCTTAGTCTCAACTCTCTGGCTTCCCCGCACAGAGCTGCTTCTTGAGGGTGTGGGCTTAATTTACCTTTGTATCTCCAGCACTCGGGACAAAGCCTGGACTATAACCGGCCCTCAAAACATGTATGTTGAATGAATGAATGAATGGCCTGTTGACCAGCTCCCCTCTCCTCTGCTGCAATTAGTATTCTGCCTTAGCAGCTGGTTGGGGAAGCTGCTGAGATGGTCAACCCTCTCCTGGAGCCTGTGGAACACCGCGATGGCAAAGTTTTCATGCCTGGGAACAAGGTCCTCTTGCACCTCAGTCTTCTCCGTACGTTTGCCAGTGCCCCCTGCTTTCCTCAGGAGGCTGGCTGGTCCCCCGGCGGCCACTAGGTGGCCCCCATGGCACTTCATGGGGCAGAACCTGGTTCTCCAGTGGCTGGGCATCACCTGAAGGCCCTCTTGCATGGGGCTTTGGGGCGGGGGCGGGCCCGGGCTCTGGGTCAGGCAATTAGAGAGCAGACAGGAGCAAGATGAAAGACTGAGGGAAGTGAGACAAAAAGGAGAGCTCGGGTGAAGGACCAGGTCGGGTGTTAGTCTGGGCGAGTGAGCTGGAGGAGCAAGGGGTTAGCAGGGTGTCGGCAAGGAGGTGGTTGGCGCCCCGAGGCCACCTTCTCTACTCCTTCCGCCAGGAAACCGCATCACAGAGGTGGGGCTGGAGGCCTTCCTCACCGTGGTGCAGTACCAGGCGCAATTCGCCAAATCCAAGAGCGCGTCCAAGGGCCCCGTGGGGCTGCTGTGGCTGTCGCTGGCGGTGAGTCCCCATCAGCCTCTCCTGCCCTCTGTTCCCAAGGCAGGCCCTGTAGCTTCCCTGTCCTTTTATCACCACACAGCCTTCATCCCTCTCGCCCTGAGATCGGCAGTCAGGCTCCTTTTCGCCTTTTTTTTCTGTGCCCCACCCCCAGCCCCTACCCCACCTTGTCCTAGGAAATGATTTTTCCTCGGATGATTCACCTTCATTGCTTTTGTTAGCTATCAGCATGCCCTTTCTTCTTTCAGAAAAACTGCTTCTCCCCACAATGTCCTACGTACACTATGATCCAGGAGTTGGTGCTGCCAAGGGACCCCATCAGTAAATGCAAGCACAAAGAGGAGGACCCCGCGGCTTCTTCCACCTAGCCCCCGCTCCCTGCTTTTCCTGAGATTCCGAGCCACAGAAGTGCCTCCTTTCCACGAGTGGGCTGGATCTGCCTGGGGAAAGCTCAGATCATTGACAGAGTCTATTGCTGTACTTCTTTCCTTGAGGTTGTCTGAAAGCTCTGTCCCAGAACTACTCAGAATATTTAGACTTTATGCCTGTTGAAAGTGTGTTAATATGGCCAGAAATGGCCAAATCGCTTTATGGTTCTGGTCGAGGGTGATCTCAGCCCCTCTGCTTGTGGCCGGACAGGGGCATTGCTCTCCCGCCTCCTCAGGACCTAGTTCTTGCTTGTCCAGCCGACAGTCACCCCCTCCTCCCCCACCAGAGGATATGTGATATGCCAGGGTTTGCAGTGTTTCTGGACTTAAGAGGCAGAAGGAAAAGTCTTGGGAGAGCAGCCAACAGGCAGAGCGGAGGGGAAGAGTGGGTGGGGCAGAAGCATGGAACGCAGGCACCACCATTCCACCTTCTCAGACCCCGTCCCCCTCTGGACCGGTTTGGAGGAGAGGCAAGGGTGCAGCTTGTGAAAACATGCTGAGCTAGTGTGCTGCACTGTTCGGAGAGGGTGCAGAGTCCCTCATCATGTCTGTAGCAAAGGCGAAGCACTGAACGTAAACCCTGACAACACTGCCTACTGCCGCCAGCGACCTGAAACCAGAGCCACCCAGACGGTGCCGGGGCAGGAGAGGCGGGGGCCCGGACTCTTCACCCTTCAGTGCTGCATCCACTGAGATGGCCTGATCATGCCTCCAGAGCCCAGGGCTGGCTTCTGGGGGGCTGACATTCACGCTTCCAGGAGCTGCCCGAGAAGCGTCCTTCTTCACCTCTGAGCACGTCTAACCTGGTCACATCCTCTCGACCCCCACTCCGCTTTCCGTTGCCTCAACAGAGATCTGCTCTCTGTGAAGCTCTGTGGCCCCCAGTCCCCTCTCGGCCTCCAGCTGCCAGCACTGCTGCTTGGCCTCTTGGCAGCTGGCCGCTGAAGGGAGCAGGGTGCAGGAGAAGCTCTTTGACTCTGCAACGCTGAGGACATTGCAGGTGCTTGGCGATGACCCATCACCCCAGCCTCTCCTGTTACCCCTCCCTGCCTGAGGCCTTCTAAAGCTTCCGTGGAGCCTTACAGCCCACGTTCTCATCCCTACACTTTATCAAGAATGGGTCATGTATTCATTCTGATGCCCAACCAGACCGTAAGGTCCTGAGGTCAGCACTCAGCATTATGCTGGGTTTAGGAGGTGAAGCAGAGGGGAAAGAGAATCTGTCCCTTAGTCCAACAATGAGAGGAAAGAGAGGAGGTCTGAATGGTTATAGTCCTGGGGACACGGCCGTGTCTGACAAGCTGCTTCCGGAGGGTGTCAGGGCCTGCCAGAGGACTCGGAAGGCATCTGGCCAGGCCTCTGAGATGACCCTCCCCTGTGTGCTGCCTTTAAAGTCCTACAGCACACTGAGGGCAGCCCACGAGGGCTCTTGACTCTGGGACCACTGATCCTTTGTGTGTGTGTGTCTAAACTGAGATAAGTGTCTTTGCATGTCTTGGCCGTGGGGGCTGTATCACTTGGTTTGCCCAACTGAAGTTCAGAAGTGTGCCCTGGAGCTTCGGGAGAGAATATGGAAAGGCCTGGGTCTGGGGGCTGCGTTCCATTCCTTCTAACCAATGCTAACCAGTCACAGAGGGAATCACGACAGTATCTTTGATCACAGTGGTTCCAAGAATCACACACATACCACCACAGTTGAAGAATATTTAACTTTTCTTAAAAAAAAGAAAAAAAAAAACTTAACCATGAAAGGAAGAAAAGAGTATACATTATTTTAACAGCAAAACAGTCATTTCCATATCTATATTTTATATATTATATATATATATTTATATATATATATATGTATATATACACCTAGCACAGTGTGTATATTCTATTAGTCAGTGGGAGGTGGAGTGGGTGTGGTAATGGGGGCGAAGGCTGTGGTAGCCCCTGGGGATGGTCCTAGGTTAGTTCAGGGACTCCAGCATTCAATCCCCTACCCCCTGTCCTGGGGCCCCGTTTTCAGCTCTGTACCTGATACACTGGTTTTCTACAGGGAGAGGGTGGGGAAGGGTGGACACAGGTGGGGTAAGAAGTTCCCCTGAAGATGAGAAGTCCTGGGAGGGAGGGAGGAACTCAGCACCAGGCCAAGGAGGCTGGAAGCTGGAGGCCTCGGGGATGGCTCCACCTCTGGGCCCTGATCCTGGAGCTGGGCTGCTAACTAGGAGACCCAAGTGAACCTCCTGTTCCCTAAGCAGCCCCTCTGTAACTGCCCCCAGTGCTCCAGGATCAGAAACAAAAAAGGGTGAAGTTATTTACAACCGCAGAGATACACATACGATACATACATATTTATAGGAAACCAAAGTGACAAAGGGAGGAGACGTGGAGACACCCACCCCAGCCTGGGGGTCCTGTGGAGAAGGGAGGGGAGGAAGAAAGTGCATTTACACCGGAGCTGCCTCCTTACACTTATGCTGGCTCGTCTGAGGGCACCCACACATACAGGCGCGCACAAGTACGTGGGGCAAGGGGGGGCCTTTCAGATGCAGTCTGCATGCTTAGGAGACAGGAGGCCTTGAAGGGGTGGGCTGAAGGGAGGGGAAAAGACACTGACACTTGACTCCAATCTGAGCAGACCAAGCAACATGCGGATCTCCCCCGGGGTCTTGGCTGGAGCCTTCTCCTCAACCGCCTCTAACCGCGGGGAGGAGGTCTGGGGCCTCCGCACCCTGCGCCCTGCCTCAGGGCAGTCCCTAGCGGAGGAGTGGGGATGTGAGGACTCAGTGGTTCCGACAGCTACGGTCCTGGGGGTGTGGCTGTGTCTGCCGGGCCGTCTTCCATTGGAGCGGAGCCTGTGGGGAGTGGGGACGGCGGTGAGGAGCTGGCCTCTGAGATGGGCCTCCCCTTTGTCTCTCCTGGGCAGTCCTCAGGCCTGTGAGAGCAGCTCTTCAGTGCCTTCCTCCCGTGACAAGCGTTCTCCACCAGAAACCTCAGAGTTTCCCGTGGGGCCTGGAAAGGGCTGTCTGCTGAATCCCACTTCTGTTTTGTTGGCCCCCAAACCCATGAGTAGGTATGGGTCTGCCTGCCTGAGTGGGAGCACAGCCGTGGCCCCAGCCCACAGAATCTGCTTCTGAACCACTTATTAAGGACGGGTTTCGGATGTGAGACTAGGTTCCTTCTGGTTGGTTATCTCCAGAACCCAAGGAGAAAAGAGGGTTCAGTTCTAAGGTTCCCACTTTTAGGGGAGCTTCCTCCTCCTGAAGCTGAGGAAATGAGTGAATGAATTGTACTTGAGGGGAAAAAAAGTGGGACCCCTTCTCAGAACTCCCCCATCTCATAGCAGTGTGGTGATATTTCCTCAGGAGCCGAGGCCTTCTCCATGTACCCATCCCCCCAACCCCAGAGGACCTCACTCACCGTCCTCCGGACAGGGCCCCAGTTCGCGGCTGTCCGTGGAGTCAGAGGCCGGGGGCTCCTTGGCTGGAGGGGAGAGGGAGCTTTCTATCCATCTAGCTGCCTCTGTGTGGAAGCTGCCCACAGGTGTGGTGCCGCCAGATGACTGACCCCTGAGGGACCTGAGCAGCTCTCTGTGGGCCAGCTCCATGTCCTGGAAGAGTAGCAGAGAGACATCTGCTCTCCAGCCCCTCTGGGGAAGAGGCTGTGCTTGAGGGTGGCGGGGCAGGCCGAGGCCAGAGCCCCAGGCCAGGGTCTGGGGCTCCTGCGGAGACAGCTCTTGTGGGTGACAGGTCTCGGGGGATGGACTGCGCTCTGGGGATCTGAGCCCTTACCTTGAGCCGGTTGAGCTTGAGGGTAAGCTGCTCGATGGTGCGGAAGATCATGCCCACATCCCTGAGGGCCAGGCTTGGGGGAGAGCGGCTGGGGCGCTTTTGATCTCCATGGCCTCCCTGAAGTGGGGGCTGAGGCTCTGTCTGCCAGGCAGGGAGGCCGTCGGGCTGGGAAGGGCTCATGTGTGCTCCTGACAGGTCAGTACTTGAGTCAGGGGGTCCTGCCGGCATACTGACATAAAAGCAGTTTCCTGTCCCCAGCAAGACAAAGAGATTAGGAGGGAAACAGAGAAAGTCTAGGCCGCCTTCTGCTCCCCCAGTGTCTCCCAGGCTGACCCATGGGCCCAGGGAAGCCACTGCAGATGAGCTCAGAGCAGGCTGGCCCCAAGCTGCCTACCAGTCTCCCAAAACCCTTTGCCTTGAGAAGCTTCGAGATGGTGATATTGCCCACTGGGGCCCACGCCAGGGCAAGACTAAGGAGCTAGTGGTGGAGGTTAAGGGAGAAGGGGCAGGTGGTTGTGTTTCTTCTGGGAAACCGCAGTGGCCCCCATTCCCTGAAGGAAGGGTGAAGAGGCGGGTAAGGGCTTTAGGTACTTCTGAAAGGGGGGTGGGTGCCTCCTTCTTCTGCCTCATCTCAGGCTATGCTGAACTTCAACACAGCCCCCTCCCCAATGGCCAATTACTTCGTGATCTTTGAGATACCTCAACTCATCAGAGGGGGTCAGGGACAGCTAGAGAAGGATGCCGAGGGTCCCTGACAGGACAGTCAGCACAGGTAAATGTCCAGGAGCCTGGAAGCCCTCGCAAGCCCTTTTCCACAGTGACACGGACTAGTGTGGTGGTTGGTGTTGGGGGAGAGGTGGCTCAGAAGCTCAGGCTAAGGACACTGTGCTCACCTCCCCCACCTCCTGTGACTCAGCACAGCTGCTTCACTCTGCTGCTCTGAAAGGGGCCTGTGCAGCTCTTGGAGAGGGCCCCCCACCTTGAGGCCCACGGCCTACTCTCCCTGATTCCAGACAGTTGAGGGAGTGTGTATGGTGGTGTGTGTCCACGTGACTGCAGGCAGGGGTCTAACCCTGGAAGCCCAGCTCTGCCCTCAAGGGCTCCTATTCCAGCCCTGCCTGCCTCTGGCTCCAAGGAGAGGTTCGTTACCCGCAGCCTTTGCTCCGCCTTCCGCTTCGGGTGGCTCAGGCCCTGACTGGACACTCTCTGGTAATGCAGGGACCACCTTGCTGCCTGCCACCTCCGCTGCACCAACACCACCACCAGGGAGAGCAGAGACCAAGAGAGAAGGAAAGGGAAGGGAGACGGAGCAGGAAGGAGAGGGAGGAAGAAGAGGCGGGTGTGGGGCGGGCAGGGGGCGGGGTGAAGAAAAAGGAAAAAGGAAGAACAAAGTAAACACAAGATCACACATGATTATACCCCGCAGAGCTACAGAAAACTGCTCCACCAATTCACCAATTCACCAGAGGAGAGAGAAGGAAGGTCAGGTCCCAGAAACCCAGGAAAGAGTGCAGACCTCGGGCAGGTGGAGAGGAAAATGCTCCTGGAAAAGGAGGCAGAGCTGGGCACTGGGGGAGGAAAGGAGACCCCCTGACACTGGTGTGGACGCCCCCCACCCCTCAAGAGCACCCCGCGCTCCACTTCCTCCCCTGCTGCACTCCGCAGACCAGGCTGCCCTCTCCTCAGCTGACTCTTCCCTCTGTTGGCTGGCTCTGGCCAGACAAACCTGCCCTGACCCCCGTCCCAGCCACTCCTGGCTTTTCCCGTCTTAAAACCAGGGCCGCCTAGCTCCCTGCTCATTCACCAGGGCCCCTCAGTCTCACACGGCTCCCCAGCCTTGTCCTGCAGACCCTCCTCTTGGCTCTACCTAAAGACCCACCCCGCCTCCGCCTCACACATCAGCGCTTCCTTGCTGCTCTCTGGAGCCACTGGCTGGAGCCCTCTGCCCGTGTCTTTCTGGGGATGAAGGCCTTGAGAAGAGCCCCACTTCTCCTTAGGACTGAAAGAGGAGTGAAGAACGCTAGCAGAAACTTACTGGCAGCTGACTTGTGCCACAGCAATATCCTCATAATGAACAAAGTCCAGAGGAGCTTTAGAATTTCTCCCAGGGTCACAGGGGTATTAAGTAACGGAGCTAGGACCCTGTACCTCGGCTGTCTGACCCCAAAGCCTTTACATGATGTCAACGTGTCATCTTCCCCAGGATCAGGACAAACCTCTGCACACATGGCTTCCAGACAGGGGCGGGGGGAAGCAGCCAGCTGGAAGACTTAGTGCTCCCCTAGCAAAGCTGGCCATTTGCCCCCCCAGGGAACACCCCAACTTACTTTACCTTTTCTTACAACTTTGTAACTTCCTGTGCCCTCTGTGCTGGAAGCTTCTTCCTCCGGATTCTTGTCTAGCTCGGAAGATTCCCAGATCCCAGAATTCCTGGTCCTTGGGGGCAGTTGTTCCAGAGAACGCAAAGCCATGTCCTCCTGCCCTGGCTGGCCCCACTCTGGCCCCGAGAGTGGGGCAATGTCCCCTCCAACCCCAGCAGGAGCTCGCCCTGGGGAGCCTGGGTCCCAGGGGTGCGAAGCGACGCTGTTGACGGAGGGTGTAGGGGTCAGGTCGTCCTCAGGCCCCCCAGCAGCTCGTGGGTCCGTGGGGTGACCAGGCCGCAGGCTCCACAGGACCAGGTGCCGCAGGTTCTCCACTGGAGGGGAAACGGGGGGACGGCTTCCTGGACACAGGACCGCACACCTGGCCACAGTGGGGGTGGGTGCAGGGGAGGTGGGGGGCTGCTGCTCCCTTCTCCCCCTTCCCCCACCGGTGACACTGCCTCTGAAGTCACAGGGTGGAGCTGCGGGACCCTGGCCAACCAGCTGGGGGGTGGGCTGAAGGCTGGGGTGGGGGGACAGGAACAACAACGGTCTCTCTGTATCCTTCTCTCCTCGAGCACAACTCAGGGAGAGCCTCTGAGCAGGCCGAGTGGGGCACCTGCCTATTGACACTGGCCAAGCCGCTGGGGCACTGTGGGCTGACAGCCAGGGCCAGGAGGCACTCACCGTCCTCCAGGGCTGCGTCGGCGAGTCCTTCCATGAACAGAGGGCCTGGGAGGGGCAGGAGGATGGGGTCCCTTGTCCTGTTTCCCCTGTGCTCGCTGTCCAGCGAGGCAGAAGAGTGAGGCAGCGCTCCCAGCTCCTCTTCCTCCATGCTGCCCTCCTGCTCAGCATCTGCCAGCAGGGCTGAGTGCTTCCCTTGGACCCTCTGCTGGCAGCCCATGCCTGTTTCGGATGGGAGGACAGTGTAAAGCAGGGAAAGAGGGAGGGCACGTACGGGCTGATCCCAGGTCCAGCTTCAGGTTCAAGGGGCTAGGAACACTGGCTGATTCATTCCACAATGTTTACTGAGCCTCAATCATGGCCAGGCACCGTCCCAGGCTCCTGGCACATCAGTAGAAAAAATACAGAGATCCCTGCCCTGTGGAACTTAAATTCTAATTGACGAACATAGAGAAAAAGAAAATAAATACATTAACTACATGAATTAGCTAAGAAGTACGATAGGAAAGAAAAAAACCATATGCGGGGGTATGGGAGATCAGGAATGCTGGAATTAAACCGAGTAGTCAACGAAGGTACTTGGTGCAAAGCTGACAATCTATCTTCACAAAGACTTGAAGTGGGGCCGGAGTTAAGAGAGGCATTCAAGCGGAAGGAAAGAGAAAACAGACCCAGCCAGGGAGCCTACTCACGGAGAGTTCTCTCTGAACCTGAGGTGGTAAGTTACTTCACATTAAAAACTCAACAAGAGTTCTGTTGGGGACCCTCGTGCCCCTGTTGACCCCATCCTACTGACTGTATCTTCAGCTCTCTGAGCCCACTCCCCAGCCCCACCTTCAGGATTCCTATACCAGCACGTCTCTAAGAGCATCCCGTTCTCCATTAGGAGCTGCCAGAATCTACCTGACTGCCCCCTCTTCCTCCTCGGGGGGAAGCTCTGTTCACTTGAGCCTGTTCTTTCCTCTTCCAGACCTCCTTCCTCATTCTGCTTTTCTCTGTTCTTACGGCCCTTTATGGCTCTCTCCCATCACCCCCAGCCACCTCCTTACCTTTGCCTACAGAGAGTGAGCTGGGTCGGGCCCCCACAGAGACAGCTCAGGGACTTACCTCCTGGGGCTGCCTCAGGCTCCGCTTCACCAGGGAACACCTCGGAGTCATCCGGTCCTGCCCTGCGGGGAGAAACAGCCACGGTGAGAGAGGCCCGCCTGCCTGGAATTCTGGCTCTCTGCCAGCTGGGAGGTGGCCACGTCATGAAATTCCATTCTGGTTGCCCGAGTTCACATGGGCAATGCAGGAGCAGGGCCCAAGAAGGCAGTGGCTTAGATTTCAGACCTGCTGTCTGATGAGCAACCTGGAGAGCAGGGAGGGTGCCTTCTGCCCCCTCACCACCACAATTCAGGCACAGTCTGAGCAGGGCAATGGGGGGAAGGCCAGGCAGGGACAGAAGGTGGAGGTGCAGGCGTGCCTTACTCTGCCTGCCTGCTAACACCTGGCAGCTGAGGCTGCCCAGCCCAGGGGTGAAGGGCTCAGAAGCAGCACACGAGGGGCTTGGAGTGGAGATGGTGAGCGGGCCTGGAGGGCTGCGCACCTGCTGGGTGTGGGGTTCTGGTCGGCGGGCTCCTGGGGGCCTGGGGGCGGGGGGTGGATGGGTGTTGGAGCAGCTCCGGGGAGCCTGGTGGCATTCCGAACAGCCTCTTCTAAGAGCTCCATCCACCTGTCGCTCGGCAGGAAAAGAGAGGTCTGGTGGCGACAAGAGGACAGAGGAGCAGCGCCTCCCGCACCAGCCCCGAGTCAGAGCTGCGAGGCCCTCTGCCAGAACCTGCCCTGAGGACCCTCTGCCCAGCGGGGGGCCCGCCCGTGCTGTTCTGACTGGCTGCCCCGCTTGGGCGGGTTTATGTTACTCGCAGCTACCAACTGCTGAACACCAACACTGTTAGGCTCTGCGCTCTGCATTCTGTATCTGTTCTCTCTCAATGTAACTCCCAAGAGGCAGCGCTATCCGCGGTCACAGACGAAAGCCCCGAGAAACTGTCTGACCCAAGCTGTCTCTGGCCTCTGGGTCAGACAGGCTACTACTGAGGCTGGGAATATGGGTGGGTGGATGCCAGGGTTAGAGATGAGAGTTCTGGAGGCAAACACCTCTGAAGAATGCGGGCATTTAAAACACTTGATGGAGAAAGAGAAGAGCCACCCAGGGGAAGGGAGTGGGCCAGAGGAAGGAGAGGCACAGCGGGCTGGCTAGAAGGCCGCTGGTGGCACCTCCCTCCTCGGACAGGCCGCTCATGGGATCAGGGACGGCGATCCTGAAAGCCTCTCTGCGTCTGTCTTATCTCCCTCTTCTGCGTCAAGGCCCCATCCTCTAACCACTCTGGGCCCAGTCCTGGTCTCACTGTCCAAGTCCTCACACACCGCCCTGGTCCCACGGGGATGGCAGTTACACGGGACTGCCCCGCTTCCCAGCAATCCTCACGTGTTCTTGTCTGATGATGTCAAAGCCACCAGCTCGTAGATCTGAGGTGGGCCCAACTCAGAGGTACAGATGATGAAGAAGGCCCGTTTATCTGTGCAGAAGACAGAAGCAGAAGGGTCTGTACTGGGGGTGGCAGAGGCATGACTGCAGCCTGGGTCGGGTGACAAAGTGTGGACTTGAAACCCTGACCCTCAACCAGATGGAGAATGCAGCGCTAGCTGGACCTAGGTCATTGGGTTCCGCTCACAGAAGGACAGAGGCCATTCTGGTTCCTCTAATGCCACCTTCACAGTCGTTGCCTCCCGCTTTCCTCACAGTAAGGGCTGAGGGTTATCAAACCACATCACACCCGTCCTCCCTTTCCACCTCCCCCAAGAGACAGGCATCGCATCACTCCCCACACTACAGCTGAGGAAAGCGAGCCCAGAGCCCTCCTTGTACACGCTCCACTTCCCACTAACGTGCTCCGAGCACAGGGCTGGGCTCTGGCCTGTGGGCGTGAACTCTCCCTGTCCCTCCTGCAGCAGGAAGGCGTGTCCTACTCATCTCTGTCCAGTTCCACTTCCTCATCCTCAGGCCACCCTCGGTGCCCACATCCCATCCTGCCTGCACCAGGCTGTCCACCTCCGTCCCCATCCTACCCCATACTGACCCACATCTTCCTGCTTAGACGGGTCAGGGTAGAAGGAAAGTCACACAGGCAGGCCAGCAAGCTCACTGCCCAGCGCTGGCTGGGCGTGAGTAGCAGGCGCATGGCCTGGGGCCTGGGCCAGCTGGGGCCGCCCCTCTGGGTACCTGTGGCCACCGAGCGGACGAGCACAGCGTTGAGCTTGAGCACGGGGCTGAAGGTCTGCTTGCTGTCTGAGGCGCCCGCGGCCGTCTTGCTGTGGCACCTGAGCAGCAGCTTCTCGTCCTGTTTCTGCAGCAGCACCAGGAGGTCCTCCAGCAGCAGCACGTGCAGGTCTGGAGGAGGGCGGCGCTGGTGAGGGGTGCCCCGCCGCCTGCTCAGCCCTCACCAGCACCCGGGACACCAGAGGCTCCTGGATGGTCGTCCGCAGGGTCTGTGAGCCCTGGAGTCTGGCGGCCTGCTTGGCTTTTGGTCCTCCCTCCCCATGCTGTGCTCAAGGTGCCCTGAGCTCTCAACCCCAGTGGTGTTTGGAGCTGCCTCCCAGCTACCTCACCGCCCTTAAGAGCGCCAGGCACGGGGCTTTTTTATGATCCAGAAAGGAAGAGCCCGGGTGATGCCCTAGATTCCCTCTTGGCCCCAGGCCCCTGGCGCTTACCCAAGGTCTTATCCTTGCTGATCCTCCAGGTCAGAGGCCCCTCATGGATCATCTTCCTGGTTGTAAGATCCAAACTCTGTTAAAGAGACACCATTCATTCAACAAGCATCTGAAAACCTAGACTCTATGCTAAGGTGCTGCGCATCAGTGGTGTGAACAAGAACTAGTCCCTTGCCCTCACCCTCTTGTGGGGATGCAGATAAGTAAAGGCAACTGCAAAGTCACAGGCCACGTGCTGTGCTGTGGGCTACACCGGTGGCCCTGGCGGGGGTCTCTCTATTCCCTGCCACACGCTGTTGATCCTCCTAAGGGAGTCCTGCCCATGCCTTCCGCTTTATTTCCTCCCACATGGCCTTCACCGTCACCTGGAGTCTACCCCCACCTCCTGCTCTCCCAGGCTGAGCTCTCACATCTAGCCTCTGGAGTCGGGCTGTTTGCCCTTGTCTGTCCACAGTAACCGGTGCTGTGTAATTCCAGGGCTCTCATCACACTCCTATTACAAATGGGCACAGGTCTCGGCCCCCCAGTGCTCTCCAGGTCCTGAACGGACGGCTGCCCTGAGGAGGCCCGAGGAGCGTGTGCGCCTGTGGGCGCTGACCTTGAACTCGGCTGCCAGGGGGTTGCTGGCCCTCTCCAGGGAGGTGGTGTCCAGGCGCTTCTGGTAGCCTTCCAGACGGTGCCGGTTCTCCGTCTGCTTTACCGCTTCGTTCACGTACTTGAGAATTTCCCGGCACTGGTCCCGGGCCCGGCAGAGTTTCTCGTGCTCGGAGGTGCCGCCTGCCCACGGGGTAACGAGGGGTTTTAGGGCTCCTGCCAGAGCCTGCCAGGAGCTGGCTACCGACACACGTTAGCGGGCCACTGGGGCCAGCTGGTCACACATCACGGGGATGGTGGAGATATGCCACCCTGGTCAACTTGGACCTCAAATGTAAGGACGACGTATTCTGAGGATCCATAGGCTTCAGATCTCTGCTCTGCAGACACTGATGGCTCTTGGGAATTCCTGCCTAGCTGCAACTGACTCTACAGGTGTGGGGACACGGATGGGGACCGAGGGAGCGATGGTGCCTCCCTCTAAGAACAGCGGGTTGCGGGTCCTTCCCACTTCTCCACGCTGACGCCAACGTCTCCAACTTGAGAGTGGTGAAAGGTGCTCGGGATCCCAGGGACAGTGACGACCTGAGGCTATACCCCCTATTCAGCCTGGTCCCCTACTCCTCTGGAGTAACTCACCATGCACGGCTGTATCTTTTGTGCATCGCAACGCCCCTAGTGACGTCCAGCAGGGGGCATGAATGGGACTAAAATCCAGTCACAACCTCTGGTGCAGGACCACGCCCCTCAGAGGAGCCAAGGTGCCTTGTGTGCCAACCCCACATCATCAGAGGCTTCACTCCCATCTGCAGAGGCCCCACACAGGCCGGTGGTAGCCTGTACCTCCTCCTGTGCTGAGCACCTTATTTATTGCCAAAGCACATTACAATGGTTATCTTCTCTGAGACTGACCGTAAGAACACAAGGATGAAGACCCTCAAGACCAGAGAGGTCAAGTGACTTGCAAGGTCACAAAGCAGGTCTGTGCCAGAACCAGGCTGTGGGCTATGGGCTGCTGCCCCCCAAGGCCAGGTGTCTATGGACCCTACCCTCCGTGTGCTTGATAATGTTCTCCAGCAGCAGCGGGTATTTGGTGAGCCGCTGCATCTCGGAGATGATGAGGTCTCGAAGCTGCAGTCGCCGGCACTGAGGGTGGCTCTCGGCCTCCTACATGGAAGGACGCACAGAGGGAGATGGCAGCCCAGGTTAGGAGCTGGCTTGTGGGCTCAGGACCCACAGGATGGGACAGATGCTAAATAGGTCCTAATTCCAGAAGAGTTACTCAGAAATGGTGGTGGCAGCTTCTTGCTTTGATATTTAGGAAAAAGCCGGTGGGGGCAGGAAGACAACAGCCCAAGAAAGGGATATGGTCAAGCCACGTAAAGCAAGGATTATTCCCACTTTACAGACAAAAAACTGAGATCCAGCTGAGTAAATACAGGCACTAGTAGGTGAGCAGGGCCATCTGATGGCAAGTCTGGTGTCTCTGTCTTGAGAGCAGTTATATGTCAGTGTTTCTGAAGAGGGGGCCTGGGGACGGTGTGGATGGAGCAGAATTGCTGGTCACCAACCCTGGTAGAGAGAGGAGGCCAGGGTGCCTGGAGCTGGGGGCCAGGGGGCAGTCTGGGAGATCATGGATCAACCTGGTAAACTCTCCCCCTCGGCCTCATTGAGCTAAGACTGGACTGGCTGGTTTCAGCGGCGACAAGCAGAGGCCAAGCGTACCTGCATGAAGAGCTGGAACCGGCTCTCCTTGCGCTGCCTGGTCTTGATCAGCTCCAGGGCGATGGACTGATAGGAGCAGAACTGTGCGGCCACCTCCTGGAGCTCCTCCCGGGCAGGGCCGTCGAACTGACAGGGAGAACGGACACCACATAGCCCACCTCACACCCCTGCCTAGAACCTCTCCCCCTCTTCCTCCAAGGCCTCCCCGGGGCCTGGGCAGCCATACCCGAGCCAGCATGAGGTCACTGACTTCTTTGATAATGGGGCCCTCCTCCCGGAGCTTCCTCATAGCTTCACACCAGGAGTCTGGGGCAAGGAGAGAAGACAGAGGCGCCTGGGGTTGAGCTGCGTGGCCAGGCCCTTGGTGACAGGGGAAGAGGGCTCTGAGGGTTGTGCCGTCTGGGCAGGGTCTGGGAGCCACTTCACTGGTGGGGGAGTTGGAATGGTGGCTTCAGGCTGGGCATCAGGTTCTCCCACCAAAGAGGAGAGGCAGGGGCTATGTGCTCGGGGGTCCTGGCATGTGGGCAGAAACCTGAAGGCTGGCCAGGGGCAGGGGCGGGTGGGGGGCTCCTCACTGTGGATCTCGATGAGCTCGGGCAGGTTGGGGAAGAGCCGGGCCAGTTCCTCGCGGGGCAGAAGGCCCTCCTTCTTCATCCGCTGGTAGAAGATCAGGTCAAGGACCCGGAGTGTGCGCAGATGGGACGCCTCGGTCACAAACAGCTCTGAGCAGGTGCAGGGATAAGGAGGGCCAGAGAGACAGCGGGACAGCCGTGAGCAAGGACATACTGGGACCTCTCCTGAAGGCCAGGGTGCAGGTGGTCCTCACGGAATTACAGCATGGGCTGGCTGTGCCCGAGGCCCCACCCTCTCTTCTCTACCACCCTCTGTGTCCGAGGTGGTCTGCACCAGTTACCACACGAGTCAGCGTGCAAGTAGGGAGAGGCAGCTGGTCTCACCGTTGATGACCTCCTGCCGGTCAATCTCCCTTTGGCTCAGCCTGGCCACCACGTCCTTGCCCACTGTGTGCTGCCAGTTCTGGGCGTCTGGCTCTGGCTCCAGGTCAGACAGCTGGCCCAGATCGTCTTCTAGCAGGTTAGGGAGGAGGGCGTCTGTGCCGAACCCCAAGTTGGGGGACTCGATACTCCTGGGGGAAAAGAGGTGGCGGCTCAGTGCCACACGGAGGAAGAGGTCAAACGTGGGTGTGTCCCCCACTCTCCTGCCCAACCTGCTTGTCCTGGGCCCTGGGGAACCAGGGGGCCAGGAAGAGGAGCTGCACCACCAACAGGCCAGCAGAAGGCACGGCTGGGCCAGGGACACCTAACAGAGACGCTGCTGCACCCATCACTCACCTGCGGCCCATTTTGGGGGTGAAGGGAGGGGTTGGGTTCTCAAGAGACCTGTGGAAAGAAAGTCAACTCTCAGCCACCCTCTGCTGCCTGGCTCCCAGGATACCAGTGGGCGGAGCCCACCCCGAGCCCCGCCCACCTGGTGGAGAGGCTGGAGGCAGACGAGGAGGCTGATTGGTGGAGGCGGGCGGCCTCCGCCGCGGCGTCCATGTCCACGTCGCTGCGAGAGCGGGGCACGTTCTCCGCCTTCCGGGACCGCTTCATCTCCTCCCGGCCCTTCAAGCTCTCAGAGCGGCCCAGGCGAATCTCTGAGCGTGCACTGGGTGGAAACAGCAAGAGACCCTGGGGTCTCACATCTGACCAGCTCTGACCTGCCACTGCCTCTCAGGGCCTGCCTCCGCCCTGGAGGCTCCCACTCCAAACGCCAGACTGTGTGCCCAAACTCCCGGTGGCAAACGCTGCTCAGTGACAAACCGCTTTTACCACAGGCTCCCTCCTCTCCCCAGCTAGGCTCGATGGACAGAGCCTCTCTTCTTCCTCTTTCTCTTTGAAGTTTTTTATTTATTTATCTTTTGGCTGCGCCGGGTCTCCGTGGCCGTGCGGGCTTTTCTCTAGCTGCGGTGCGCGTGGGCTTCTCATTGTGGGGGCTTCTCTAGTTGAAGAGCACAGGCTCTAGGCACGCAATCGCCAGCAGCTTCAGGCCTGGCTCAGCACCTGCGGCTCCCGGGCTCAACAGCGGTGGCCCCGCGGGCGTAGCCGAGCTGCTCCGCCGCGTGTAGTATCTTCCCAGAGCAGGGATCGAACCCGTGTCTCCTGCACTGGCAGGCAGATACTTTACCACTGAGCCACCCGGGAAGTCTTCATCTTCCTCCTGACTGATCAGAAAGGGATCCCCAAAGGAAGCTAAAATCTGGGACTTAGTAGAATCAGACTTGTGGGGTATCTGGATGCCAAAGACCCTGAGTCCCCATCAGGCTGCTGTGGACACCAAAGTCTAACACCAGGAACCATGAGGTCCTACCGTCCCTGCCCCCGCCATCTCCTGGCCGGCCCACCCGGCCCTCTGCTCTGGAATGGGTCAGTGCCCACCATGGACTCTGCTTCTAAGAGGGAAGTACAAACACCCCCCGCACATACTCTTTAGCATTCTCCATACTGTCAGAAAAGTCTATCTGAATTCCCATGCCTCCAGTTGTAATGTGGACTGTGCATTTCTTCTGTTCTTATCCTGAGAGCATCCTTTCTAGGCTTCCAGCCCCCTCGGAGCAGAGCAGCTTGGAAAGGTCCTTCAGGGGCATGCTTACTGATGGGCAGAAACCTGCTCCCTGGCCTGCCATTCTTGGTCACCGAGTGTCTGTGGGGCTTGAGATGCTGGCAACTGGGTGCTGCTCTTCTCCAAGTCCTGCAGTGCATCAGCCCGGTGACAGCTGGCATCTCTGACCCCTAGCTGCCCCAGGATGGTGCCTCCCCCCATGGCCCTGCTGGGCTGGCTCTTTGCTGACATTATTGCTAATCTACTTCCTGCTCTGCATCTAGGACCACAGAAGGCCTGGGGAGTCTGGAGAGTTCTTAATAGCACAGCAGACTGCTGCAGAGAAGGAGCCAAATGGCTTGGTCTCCATTCATCAAGTCTCTCTGAACTGCCAAAGGATCCAAATGCCACCCTCTCTGGGTCCCAGCGGTTTGCCTGCAGGGTCAGGACCCATACCGTCAGCAGATCCCCTACTGAACTCACTCCTTGAAGCCTGTCAGAGCAATGCCAACACAGACTACCTCAAAACACTCGTGCCGGTGCCCTGCAATGGGTCACTTGAGCGTCTCATCAAACCTGGTGCAATGAGGTTCCTGGGGCTTCTTTCAAGTACCCAGAAGTGAGCAACGATCCCAAGAAGAAGGCAGGCATACGACCCTTCTCTAGCCAATTCCTAGGTTACTGCTGTCTAGAATTGGAGGCTTCTTATACCTGTTTAGTTTCTACAAAAACCTCTGACACACTATGCTGCTGATGTCATTTCTTCCAAGACTGTCAGTGAATTTATAATCGTCAAATCCAAACGCTTCTGCTAAGAGTGGATTAAGGATCCTCACCAATGTCTCAGGGCAAATTTACCTAACAATTTTAAGAATACGTTGACAAATGGTCTCAAATATTTCCTCAAAGTGCTGACAATACATCTTATAATTGTATATCTGATACATCTGTAAGATCACACCTACCTCAGCAATCACATAATCTGCATACTTAATCCACTCAATACTATTAGAACTCAACCTCTGTTGTTGTTTAGCTGTTTAGTTAAGTTTTGTCTGACTCTTTGCAACCCCACGGGCTGTAGCCTGCCAGGCCCCTCTATCCAGGGGATGTCCCCAGGCAAGAATACTGGAGGGGGTTGCTGCTTCTTTCTCCAGGGGATCTCAGCTCTGACCCCGGCACAAATCTAACCTTTATTCCGCCTAAATCTTTGTTAATTCTCACTATGGCAAAACCTTTTAACATATATTAAGCTTAAAGACGGGGAAGGCAATGGCACCCCACTCCAGTACTCTTGCCTGGAAAATCCAATGGACGGAGTAGCCTGGTGGGATGCAGTCCATGGGGTCGCTAACAGTCGGACAGACTGAGCGACTTCACTTTCACTTTTCTCTTTCATGCATTGGAGAAGGAAATGGCAACCCACTCCAGTATTCTTGCCTGGAGAATCCCAGGGATGGGGGAGCCTGGTGGGATGCCATCTATGGGGTCACACAGAGTCGGACACGACTGAAGTGACTTAGCAGCAGCAGCAGCAAGCTTACAGAGCCTTAGTATAAACAGAACGGAGTAGCCCTGCACACAAGCAGGAATTCTGAGAACCAGTTATTTCAGGGGTAAAATGAATGGTTTGCTTGAGCAGGCTGATTCATGCCTTTGGGCCTGCGTATAGTGCAGCTCAGCAGTGTACACAAGAACTAGTTTTGTACACACAGACCACATTTATTATACCTCAAGTGTGACTTAAGGAAGGTGCAATGATGTTTCTGACTACAGGCAGTTTTTAAGTGCTGGCTGTAGAATGTTAGACCTAACTTGACGGTTGTCACGTCAGTCAAGAGCAAGTCCAAGAGTCCGTGTCAATGCCAGAGAAGGGTTCCTAGAACCCGGCCACAGATGGACAACGTGATCAATACCACAGCCTCCGCTCCCCTTGTTCTTCTAGAAGAACAGTTCATTTTGAATCAATGGCCTCTGTATCTCTTTGGTGAGGTGGATATCTGATGCCCATTATGCTATCTGCCTTTATAGCACCCAACAGAACCTCATCTTTAGCTCTCTTCTTCATGGGCACCAAAGACTGTCTTAACCCAACTTCCTTATTTTCCAAGATTTCCCAGCCCCCTCCACACCCCCACCCCTAACCTGGACTCTTCTCTAGCTGTGTCATTTAGGGTTTCCTGACTGGTTGCTTTATAACACAATCTAGCTCATTCTTAGTGTGGAGGCTGCTGAGTGGCCAGGGAGTGAATCCAAAGGAATTTTAAAGGCACACGATTCCCGCCAGAAGGTCAGGGGCCCTGCTCTCTCGCCTGCTGGCCTGACCAGCAGCACACAGTGTGTCTTCTTCTGAAGACACCCAGGCAGGAAGGCTGGGGGAGAGGGAGAGAGTGCTACGGTGGGAGCCTTACAATACAGCTGGGGGTAAAGTAGCTGGCCCTGAGCCCTGCTCCGACCCTGCCAGCGCGCCCCTCTCTGGGCAGCCAGCCGGCCCCGCCCAGCCAGTTACCTGTTGCTCTCCAGCAGGTCCTCGGGAAAACTTCCTGTTGAGAGGCGCTGTGTCCCGGGTTCCGGGGCCTCGTACTGCTGGCTGTTCTCAAAGTGCTGAATGATGTTCCTCACGTTGCCGGGTTTGACTGGAAGCAGAAAGATAATGAAAGATGCTCTGCTTTCGGTTCAGGGACGACTCCTCAGGGCCCTCGCTCCCCTCGAGCCCAGAAGACAGTGATGAGTAAGCGTGGATGAGAACAGTATGGGGTTGAGGGTCAGGAGACACGGTTCGAGTTCTGGCTCTTCCACTGTGGGGTGTGGCACGTGCAGTCCCCCCACCTTTCTGGGGCTACTCTTTCTTCAGGTGCCAAATGAGAGGCTTTGGAAATACACTTGCACTGCATATTTCTTTTGGTTTGCACATTCTTTATTACAATGACTCTCACACTTAAGAATCGTTACTAGATTTCTAGGTTTTTCCCAAGAGCCATATACAGGCTTAAAAAATAGCCAGGAAGACCAAAAACACATCCATCTGTAATGTGGCCAGGTTGCCAGATTATACCAAGCACTTTTCAAATTTATACCACTTTTAGAGTTCGCCATTGTGTTTTTCCTCGACTTGTCTTCATGTTCTTTCTGCCTCCACCCCTGCCCCTTCATCTCCATCATTAAAGAATCAGACACTTCATTACCAGTGGTGGGTGGGGAGTGGGTCTTAGGACAGATGTCATGCTCTGGCATTCAAAGCTAAGGCAAAAGAGAGCTGTCTGTGTTCCAAGTAGAGAGGGCAGGTAAGAGTGAAAAGGCATAGGTGGTGGAGACCCTGGAGGAGAAAGCTCAGGCTGGGGGCTCAGTGGCTCCCATCTTCAAAGAGGATTTGCTAAGCTCCAGGTCCAGGCTGTCAGAACAAGAGATGGGCTAAAGATGCCACTCTGCCTGGACCAACAGGAAGGATAAGTGGGATGCAGAAGGCAAGACAAATATCCCTGGGCACCAGGCCCTGATCCTATCTGTACTAACCAGAGACTCTGCCATTGACATACACAAATCTAAATCTCCCTGTGGATCTGAACTTGAGATTCATAAGAAAATTTCCAAGCCAGAAGAAACAGGAAAACATTTAACTGGGCCCTTCACACCATTCCACACCCTTTAGAGAGGGAACGCTTTTCTGAAACTGCAGAATAGGTGGCTGTGTGTATGTGGTAGGAGTCGAGGCTGCTGCCGTCACTCTCATTTTGGAGGTGAGAGTCAGAGCTGCCCGTCTCAGAATGAATGTGCACCTGGGCCCTGGGGCAACTGCAGGAGCCAGGGGCAGCTGTGCAGCCACAGCCCGGAGCATCCCTGGCTGGGGGATGATGCAGGAGCCTGGGAACGTCCTAGAACACAGAAACTCCAGGCAGAGGCCATTGTTCCCCCTCCCCTGGGCCACCTGGAAAAGGCCCAGTTTTTGGGATATAGTTACACCCCAGACAAGGAACAGGTGTGGCCCTGAGATTTGGTATAACTGAATAACCCAGAGTAACAGGGGAAAAAACATGTCAAAAATAACCCATTTTTGAAAAGAGCAAAGTTTTTACCAGCAGCCTTTGCTCTCCTTCCTCCATTCTCTGAATAACAGTGAAACAAAGTAAAAGTGAATTATATGTCACTAACAATCAAATACATTAACTAATAAACCAGGCTAATAGCTGATGATCATAAATGGCAAGTTTCTCAGTAAATGAGGTTTTCTAGCTTTGGTGGGTGTTTGGTTTTAGATGTACATACAGATTTGTCTGATGTCCTGGGAACCTGAGAACATCAAATCAAATCATGAGATGACAATAGAAAGATCTGACTCAAAGAGATGGTGAATACCCAGCATCCTTATCCTGCTCCTGGGATCAGCAACTCCACCCTGGCTGTTCCTGGCCCCTCTCAGGCTGACTCAAAGCAAGCAGCCGGGGCAGGTCTTAGCCATGCTGCTTACCTCATGAACACCTCAAGGAGGGTGGATGGGAGGAAGTATGAGCTAAGAAATAAAAGTCTGGGTTTCAAGGCCATTCCTTCATTTTTTCCATTGTTTTACAGACTCTCCCCTCCCCCTGTCCCAATAATTCTTTACTTTTATTGTTTAAAATAGCGTAACAAGGCTGGGGATTTAACTTTAAAAATAACTTTGAAAATCATTATTCTAAACCGTCATTTTATATAAAGTGAATTCTAGCAATTGATTAAACTTATGATTGCATCTCATTGCTCTTTTTCCCTTTGATTTACTATCGAACCTAGAGAATATTAATCACTTAATTAAATCTAAGCATATGGACTTCACGGATGGGAAAGGAACCTGTCCAGCTCCAGGTTCTAAGTTTCTTTGGGTTAATGCCAATTATATATATATTTATTTTTAAAAATACACAGATTTTAGAAGATATTAGGTCCTCTAATATACATACGTTAAAAGTCATTCTTTTTAAATGTTGCAGCGACACTGGCAAAGTTTTAAAGAGTCAGAAGAGATGCAAGTGCTGCACAGAAGGGCTTAAAGCAAAGGGGATGACAGAAATTAAAACACCTCAAGGCAAAACTGCTGAAGACCCATTATTAGCTAAAAAACAAACAAACAAAAAAACCCCACATAACATTCAAAAAATGAGGATTTTATTACAGCAAGTGAAAACAAAAACCTGGGGAGCTTGTGCAGGACATTTCAGTGTGAGAGTTCCCCTCACTTACACAGAGCCTGGACTTTTGGAGCCGCCCACAGAGAGGTGACAGAACGAGAGAAAGGCCTCAGGCCGCGGAACATCCCGGAGGGCCCAGGAGCTGGCCTCTGCCAGCACCGCCAGGAGGAGCTGTGCCTGGGGGGCAGCAGCCCGGCCCCTCCCACCCTGCATCAGGCAGTAGACTCCTGTGCCCAGCATAAGGGCAGGAGCCCCTGGCAGGGGCTTGTCCTGGGGAGCTTTAGCAGCATGGAGACACACACAAGAGCAATGGAGTGCGGAAAGGGAGGAAGGATGGGCAGAATGGGAGAAGATGAAGGAGAGGGGAAGGAGGGCAGACAGGACTTGGAAAATGGAAACTCAATGCTCATGAAAAGAAAAACCCAAATAAAACGGTCCTTTTACCTTCCACAGGGGACAAGGGGACATAAAATGCTAAAAGAAAACAAACAAAAACAAAAGCAAACCATGAAAAACCGAATTAATGTTTCAAGAGGCAAAATAAAAATTACATCCAGCTGGGAAAATGAAAGGTAGTGGCAGAAACCAGGACTGGCCCAGTAGAGCCCCCTCCTCCCCGCCCTCCTCAGGCAGCGATTTCAGGGAAGGCAGGGGGCCTGCATCACGGCCCTTCCCAGATTTCCAAGACTAACATAGGGACCTCAAGACAATAACTGGGAGCACCAGCAGCAACGTCCAGACAAACGACACACAGTTGGGAAGAGATCGGGGACAGGATCCATGGAGGTTTGGGTTTCTGATGGCATGAGGGAGCCTCTGGGTCCCAAACCTGGCCTCTTTCCACTCAGTTCAGCTTAACAGTCATTGAAACCCTCCATCAAGGGCCTATAATTGCTCCCAACACACAGGCCCTCAGGAGGACAGACAAGTCCATGGGTGAAGATGAAGGAGGCCCTGACTGTCAACAGGGCAGTCTTTCCAAGGCGGGGGATACCCCTCTGCATGGCTATCCGGTATCTCTGAGCTCCTAGACCTAGGCACTGGCACGACCTCCGTGGCTCTGGAGCAGTTCCCTGTACCTCAGGACCCCGTGCTGGGTGTGGCAAGGATGCAGGAGCGCTGAGAGGAAGCTGACCTTGGGGTTCAGGCCTCTGGCTCCCAGAAGCACAGCAAGGCCCTCTGCTAACGTACTGGCCTTGAAGGGCCAGAGGCCCCTGCCCAAGGCTTTGCTCCCCGAATACTCACTGCTCTGGGAAGAGGTTTTGGGCTTTCCGATGTACTTGAGAATGGGGTTTCGCTTCTTGTCCTCCAAGGCATCCTTGTCTTTCTTGGAATTGCTGCTCTGCTGAGACAAGAAACACTAGGGTTTATAGAAGGCTTCGGGAGCCAGACTGGGCACTGATCACCTGGCCACTCCCCTTAAGATTGGCCCTCAATAAGCAGCTGGTGGAAGACTCATGCTTGTACCCTAACTAGCACATTTGCTTCTGGCCAGGGACTGGAGGGAGGGCGAGCGAGATCTAGTCTGGCGATTTTCAGTGACTGTGTCCAAAGGCAGCAGGACGAGCCAGGCAACCGGAGAGGGCTCTCCCGGCTGCCTCAGCCCAGGGACCTCGCCAAGAGGTGCTCCTGGCTCGGGGAGGTCTGTCACCTTCTTGGTTTTCGGGAAGAAGGGTAGCCACTTGTCTTTGTCAGGAGCGGACTGGGCCTTTTCAGCCGTGTTGGGAGGTCGTGTTTCTCGAAGACGGATGCCCGCATGGCTCATGTAGGTATTGAGGGCGAAGCCCATGGGGCCGCTGTAAGAGAGGAGCAGGCGGTGAATCGGAAGCCGGTGGAAGGGCTGGGGCTCTGCGGGCAGGGTGAGTGTGAGCGTGGGGTGGTGGTGTTTTGACTTGCATGACTCCCAGAAGACGTCAGAATTCTTTTCCTAGGCAGAACTCTTCCCAATCAAGGGAGAGTGGGCAGTGGAAGGATGTATCAGTTCATCAAAACAAAAGCAAATAAGCCACAGGCATGCCTGGAGGACGGTGGAAGCCCACAGCTAAGGTCCTCAGGCATATACTCGGGGCTGGGATGGCAGAGGGATCCATCCAAGTCCAGGTAAGCTGCCTTTGCCACCACCCACCCCAAGTACAAGGAGTAAAGAATGGAAAGGATTTGTCAGGTTGCTTCCAGCTGCCAGAAATGAAACTGTCCAGAGTTCTGCGTTTAAAAATGTATTTGTCTCTCAATGCAGTAGACAGATTATCCACTTTGTGGGTTCAGTGAAGCAAATGCTTCAGCCCTGGCTTTCCTCCTCTCTGAAACAAGACTTCTATCCCCATCTTCTCTCCCTTATGAAATGTGTGTATGTATGCTCAAGGAATGCATACTCATTCTAACACTGGCTGCTGAGAAACAAAGGCTGCAAGGGGAAAAAAAAAGTACCAATGGAGTACCCCAGCTCCCCTCTGTAGGTACTGCTAACACAGGCTGATCCTATCACTGCTCCCTCTTTCGGCGGTTTACGAGAAAGAAGTGGAGGCAGAGCCAGGGCTCATGTGGGTGGAAAAGGGGAGGCCAGGAATAGGGGTGCTGGCAGCCTGGTGTCCTCACACTCCGGAGCAGACCCACGTTCTTGGCAGTCAGGCCTGGACCTGTGACCCTCCTGTGTTATGTGACACAGACACGTGGGAACTAGGCTCTGACGCTAGGGAGTCCCCTGTCCTTGGTAGAGACGCACCGCCCAGTAGCTCAGCCCCACTCCTTCCACCTTGAAACCAGACAGACTCACTCACCTCCTGTCTTCCTCGTATTTGGACCTGGAGCAAAAAAGAGAACAAATGACTCAGACTGCAAAGGCAGAGGCTCGTCCGCCTGTGCAAGACTGGGAGGAGGGTAAGTGCTTTCCTAGAGGAAGGGAGGGTATCTGGGAGGGGTGCAGGATGATGAAAGGTCAGACTCAGACCCCTGTTCTCAGCTCTGGAGCCAGCCTGGGGCTCAGAAGGTGGGGGTTCTCACTCCTCTGAGGGACTCAGCAGAGTGACAGTGATGACGGTATCCTTCTGGCTAAAAGGAACGGGGACTGTGGCAAACACAGCCTGTTGCTTGGTGTCTGTTTCAGCCTCTGCAGCTATTATGGAGGAAGAGGCTCCTCTCTGTGTCCACCTAGGACTAAATTAGAAGGGCTGGGCTGGCACTGAGGCAAGAGCAAAGAAGGTGAGGAAGCAGAGATAATACTTTGAAACTTGATTCACAGGACCCTTTTACAAGAGAGAAATGACCACAGCAACTAGTATCTGTGTGCTCGCTATGGGCCAGGCACTATTCTAAGCTATTTACAGGTATAATATTTACACTCAAAATAACCCATGAGTCAGTATTATACATCCATTTAATGAGGCAAAGACTTCATTCTTTTAAATAGAAGCTGCTGTAAGTAGGGTACCTGTGCTGTCAGTAATAATTTCATACAACTCTGTGGTGCCGACGATCTCAGAACAGGCTGGGCTGCGTCCTGCCTCCGCCCGTGTCACTGGGGTGGTGGCCACTGCCCGGCTGTGGTTTGGGAAACGAAGGCCCAGAAAGGCTCAGGCTGAGGCCTAAGGGTTGTTTCCAGCCTGTGCCCGCCCCATGGGGCCTCATCTAGTCTCATCTCCAACCCGGACCTCTTGTCAAATGCCAGGTTCATGCACTCAGCTGCCTATTCAAATCTCCAGTCTAATGTCGAAAAAGACCTGAGATTTCTGACACTTGCATAACTGAGCCCCCAACTTTCTACCACCAAACTGTCCCCCACACAGCTGTCCCTAACTCAGGTGACGACTCCTTTGTCCTTCAGTCGTTCAGGCAGGAACTACGGACTCTTCCCCGGTCTTTCTTCCTCTCACATCCTATACATCAATTTTTAGGAAATTTCTCCTGTTGGTTCCACAGTCAAAACTCACTTGGAGCTGACCTCTTTCTACAGCCTCCATCACCAAGGCTCTGGTCTGGGCCCTACTGTGTGAGCTACAGTAACTGACTTACCTGTTTGGAACCCCTCCACGCTCTCCCACCACCCTCCACCCACACTCGAGCCTCACGCTCCAGTGGCTCCTTGTTCACTGACGGAGAAAAACCAGAGGAGTTACAACAGGCTCCGTGAGGCTGTACCTCCAGTTACCTCTGACGTCAGCACCGAGTTTCTCAACCTGCTCTGGCCACACTCACCTCCTACTGTTCCTCAAACATGCCCTGGCTGTTCCGCTCTGCCTGGGGTGCTCGTCCCCCAAGACGTTTCCAAGGAGGCTGTCCCCATTTTCTTCCTGGATCAGGCTTTGTTTGAAACCGTAACCCACTGGCTTAGGTGCTCCTGACTCCCTCCACCTGCACTAGGTACAGTTTACTTATTTACTATACACTGCATCCTCTTCCCAGGACAACATAAGCTCCAGAAGCACTGCTGTTTGTCTACTGATGTATCCCGGGAGCCCAGGCGGTGCTTGGCACCAGTGGGGACTCCAGGAATATCTGCTGAGTTGAAACATCAGCAGAGACCATCCAGCCCAACTTTTGTCATTTGGACGAGACCTGGGGGCTCAGACGCTAAGTAATCTGTCTGCAATGCAGGACACTGAGGCTTGGTCCCTGGGTCGGGAAGACCCCTGGAGAAGGGCATGGCTACCCACTCTAGTGTTCTGGCCTGGAGAAAACCCACGGACAGAGGATCCTGGCGGGCTGCACTCCATGAGTCTCAAAGAGTAGGACTCAACTGAATGACTAAAACTTTCACTTTCAAGGTGGATGAAACGGCTTGATCAAGGTCAGACAACTACTCAGAATCCCCTGACGGTCCAGTTGTTAAGATTCAGCACTTCCACTGCAGGGGCCACAGGTCAGATCTCTGATCTAGGAATGAAGACCCTGCATGCCCATGGTGTGACCAAAACAAAACGCGCCGCACAGCTGCTGAGTGGAGAAGCAGCAGCGGGGTGAAAACCTACGTCTACGCCCGGGAGCATCCCCACAAAGTCATTCCCGGAGCCTGGGACACACTCAGAAAACAGGACTGGAGAGAGGCAGCCACAGCAGGTGTTCCAGAAGCGCCTAGTTCAGCTAGCTCAGCACTCCGGTGTACTTAGTTAAGAATGGTTCAATTTCCCATGAGCCATCTGCCTCCTGAAGGAACTTCATCCCCCAGAGAATCACAGCGTAGCACTCACCCTCAGCGCCAGATATGACCTTCGAGCAAGAAGGGAGAACCGTCAGGGAGAGGCTCCGAAGGGAGCAGAAAGCTCCCTGTGTTCCTGGAGCCTGTGGTTTGTCACAACCACTGGACTGCCAGGACCCCAGCCTGGGACATGAAGGAGGAGGGTGGGACTCTCCCCATCAAGATGGGTCAGGCGAGAACGGAAGACGGGGAGAGGCTGGGGAACGGACCCATGGACCACATCAATCTGTGCAGCATGTCTGGGGGTGGGAGTGTACTGGAGACTCACAGGATATCTCCTAGGGCAGCCAGCTGTTTCTCGGCCACCTGGCGCTCACGGAGAGGGTCTCCATCCAGCTCCAGCAGGTCGTTTTCACCGTACAGGCTGCCCAGCCCCAGGGTGCGCTTTGTTCTGAGCCAGACACACACAGAGAGAAACAAATGCATACCGACGTTCAACACCAGACAGGGAGTGAGGTGTGCGTGCGTGCGCGAGCGCACACACACACACACACACCAGGGGAAAGAAAAGGGGCGAGGAGGCAGGGAGGGAGCAGGAGGGCGGGCGCCGGACACCTGTAGTCGTGGATCTGCTCCTGGATCTCGGGCATGGCCGCCTCCTGAGCCTCACAGAGAGCCACGCGCACATCTTCACTGCTTCGCAGGCGCAGGTCTGTTGGTGGGGCAGAGGGAAGGTAGCACGGGGAGGGGCAGTGGGGAGCAGGAGGTTGCATCAGCTCAGGACCTCCAAGTCTCTTAGCTCCCTGTGGTCCTAGAGGGCAAGCTGGTATTCTGTCCTCCTGCTGACTAAGGCAAGGGAGGCCTGGACCTACCAGGTCTCTCCTCAACTCAGGACTGGAATCCTGATGTCCAAGCCTCAAGGACAAAAGTATTTTCGGGGTGTTCTACACTCATTAAGTGGGGAAACATTAAAGCTCGTCTCTGGATGTGTCCAGACGCTGTGCTCTGACGTCCAGTGCAAACCTGGAAGAGGCCCAGTCTTCCCCCATGGCCCCAGGCCCAGCTCGCAAAGCTGAAAAAGGCAAGGATGCCCCAGCTCCCCACCAGAAGCTGGACAGTGCCTTTCCTGTCCCTACATTCGCCCTCTGCCTGCGCCCACAAGCTTCCTGTCACCTGGGCCTGGAAAGTGCCTCTGTTCGAGGGCGGCTTCAAACTCCTACCCTCTAGAAAGCTCCTAGGATTCGCCTCTCAGACTGACATCCTCTCCACACTGTCTCCCTCAGCTCTTCTACTCAGACTTGAGTGAGGAGGCAGCAGAGGAACCAGCTCGTGCACTGTGTTACTTAAGGAACTCCACCAAAGCACAACAAAAGAACAGAAACACTCCAGGGTTCTGACTCTGCAGGTGGAGTGGAGTGAGGCCCTGGTTTCTGTTTTCTAAGAAAGAATTCCCCAAGGGATCCTGATGAGTGACCAGGTCTAGTAATCCAATTTCCTCTTGGAACAGTTGAGCCAGCTGAGGCCCAGACAGGTCACGGGGAAGGCTGGGAGAAAAGACCTTGGTCTCCTGATGAAGTCGTGGCTCCCCATGACGAGTTCCCAGGCAGGGTGTGTCCTCTATTTGTGCGTGTCCATGGACTACTGAGGGGAGGAACTGTCCCTATTTCCTCCAATCTGAGAACAGCTGCCCAAGGCAGGGACTGTGTGCATCCCCTCCTTTCCCCGTGCCCCATCCTGAGGGCCCAGCACAAGACGGACCCAAAAGGACACAAACTGACCAAGGAGCCAACTTACCAATTTCTGCCTGCAACATTTCTGGGACCTTCACTCTCAGGGGCTGCAAGACAGAAGGTGGGGGCAGAATTGGGGAGGTCCACACACACACCCGAGCGGAGGTGGGCGGTGCCACGCAGGGTCGGAGGGGCTCCGGAACATCACCTGCGCTCCCCTCTCCCTGCACCACCACGCCCTCCTCACCTCCCGCCAACTGAATTCTAGGCTAGCGATGTGAGAAGTGGACTCTGAGGTGGCAAGGCAAGCTAGGGCCACGCTCTAGGGTGGCACCTGTACTCTTCCCACTCTTATTTCAGGGACATCAGGGTGCATAGGATGGAAAGGTCCAAAAAAGTGACCTGGGACCAGTTTAGCCGCGAGGGAGAAATATTTATAAGGCAATGTGACAGCCTCCCGTTTCTTTCACTCCCAAAGGAGAGCTGGCCTGTTACCAAGTCTCCCCATGAGTGCGCCGCCTGGCTCTGCTCTACAAGTGCCTGACAACTAGATCCTCAGGCGGTTCCCTAACAGCCAACAGGGAACAACTGGCAGCTCTAACCTCCTTACTCAAGACCCGCTGAAGGGAACAAAAATAAAAATCTTGAGGAAAAACAGTTTATTTCCCAATCTCATTAGTCTTAGTAGCTTACTGCCAGATGAACAAAGTCATTTTGGAATTACTTTAGTTGATCAGATTAGAAAGTCCAAGATGGGAACTACCCTCTGCAGGCCAGGGCACTGCCACCAGATAACCCTGACACACCCCTGGGAGCTACGTCCAGAGGCAGGGTGCTCATCTGCCCCAGACGCTCTGGGGTCCCCTCCCTCTGAACCCTGCCTTTGGGCATTAAGAGCAAGTCAGGCTGAGCTTCAGCAATCTGGGCTCGCCTCTTGGCTCACTGATTTCTATCATCTGATGTCTTCATCCCAGGGATGAGCAAGGCGAGGAGAACTGAAGGAAATCAGGGCACTGATCCAGAGGAGACCAGTTAGGACATGAGGCAAGTTCTTTTCTTCTCTAGACATTTCAGAGAGAGGCAATATGCATTCTACCTCGCCACATGTGGAACAAAAGAGGTACAAGAGGAGATCAAACTTTAGAGACTAGAGCGAGGAGCAGAACCCAGGAATCCTCTTTAAGAACCTGTCTAAATTTGGCCTGAATGCTTTCCTTAGTCTTCCTTCTGCTTCTGAGTGGTCGAAACAATATAACCAAACTGTAGCTCAATTTATGACTGCCTTACCGCATTTTTCTCTAGGAAAATATTCCAGATGTCTTTTCCCAAGCTTCGGGAATCCTTGGGGTTTGTTTGCTGATAAACTTCGGCACACAGGTAAAAAAGCTAGGAGAGAGAAAATGGGTTAGAGTGGTGATTCTCAACTCGCAGTATTTTGCCCTCCAGGAGACATCTAGTAATGTCTGGTGGCATTTTTGACTGTTACATCTGCTACTGGCACCTCGTGGGTGGAGTACAGTGATGCAGCTAAGATCCTGCACTGCACACGCCAGCACCCCAAAAGGTCAGTGGTGGTGAGATTGAGAGGTCCTGGCTGAGAGTGCTTCAGAAAGCTGTGGTTGATCATTCCCAGCCCTTGGGGTGCACACACCTCCCCCAGCACAATCACTCCCAACTCTGATTCCTCTCCACACGTGACATTCTGTCCTGCACTTGTTCATCTGTTGCTATTAAGGGCCTGTGTTTCTCTGTGTCGTGCCTCATCTTCCCTCAGGAACGCTCCTGAGATACGCGCGCTCGGGACGTACACGTGGGTGTTCACGGAACACCTGCTGAGCAGACGGACGCTGACTCTGGCTTCTTTTTTTTTTTTTCACATGAGCTCCCAAACATGAACCCCCCTCCCACCTCCTGACTCTGGCTTCTAACAGAGACAGCCCCGGAAAGGAAAGACGGCAGTGCGTGCCAAGGGCAGGAAGCTTATTCTGGAGAACACGACACCAGTCTCTCTCCTTCCTCTCCCTTCCTTTATGAGCAGCTGAGCAGAATGACAGAACCTGGTAAGGCTGCTGGCTCAAAGCACTGTCACCGGGGACCCTGATCTCTACTCTTCACAATCGATCCTCTTTGTCATCACCTTCAGACTGAAGACATTTTATCACCTTGCCTGTCTGCCAAGCTTTCTTGTGGCAACACTGTATATTTACAAGGGATGCTCTTTAAACCGCCCCCGATTCATCTGTATCCACCTTCATTCGAAAAACCCAGAAAGACCACCTCTTCCAAGCAGACTCAGAAGGACAGCTTTCTTAGTCTAGCCCTCCCTCCTCCTCCCTGTGCTATCTATACGGCTAGCAGCAAGAGTCCGTTTCACCTAGGCTGCCCCTTCTTTTCTATTTTGTCTCGTCTTCGTGATGCTGGGTTGTGCCCACGGATCCGACTGACCATATCTAGAGCGCAGGGACAAGAGGCTAAGCACCAGCAGGCGTTCAGTTGAGACAGACACCTGCGACTTACCAGCGGACTGGGGTCTGCCTGAGAGAAGATGTACCGCAGAAAAACCCCCAGGTGAGCTGGCCGCGACTTAAGTTTCTCGAAGTCCTGGAATATGATGTCGCTCTGGAAGGCAGAAGGATGGGCAGGGTTGGGGGGCGCAGAGGGAGGGTGCCGTCGGCCTCAGCTCAGCTCCCGTGGTCCCCGCCTGATGAGCCTGGCTCCCTCCCCCACACTCCCTCCCCGCTGGTGCCAGTGCAGAGCGGAGGGCATGACAGAGAATGATGAAAGGAGAAAAATCAGGAAACTGTTACCTCGTTGTTGAAATAACCCGGGTCATAATCTTCCTCTGGGCCAATAATTAAAGGCTTTGGGCTCTGATCTACACCCTGGGGGAGAGAGTCAAGTTGCAGACATGAGAGGGCAGAGGACAGGAATCTGGCCTCTGCGGTGGCGTCTGCTCAGGGACAGCACAGGGCTGACAGGAAAGCCACACGGGGCTGCTCCACATTGGCACCTCACCACCTCCCCCAAATCTCAGAGGACAGAATCAATGACTTCCACTTGCAGGAAGGCAACTGCTCCTGGGTGGGGCAGGGCAGACTCAGAGCAGTCTGGTCACATGACTGCTGAAGATGGGAAGTGAGAGAAAGTGCTCACTTCCTGTTTGTAAAAGATCTGAGGAGGGAGTGTGTCAGCCTGCAAAGTCAGAACCTAGAACTCCTGCTGGACGGGTGGGCTGGGGGCTTTGTTCTCCTCAACAGCCCCCGCCCCCCAAACACACAGCCTCCAAACCCAGTGCCTCCACGGCTCCTCCACAGTTACCGGGTGCCCTCCGCCTCTGCTAGAGGAGAGCCCTGTGGTCCCTTCTCCGCCTCCCTGAGTGAAAGAGGATGGAGCCAATCCTTTTCTAACATCATCGCCATCATTTCCCAGGCCAAACCTCCACATCCTGTCTAAAATGCAAGCTTCTCAGCACGGGTTTTCTAGCCTCCCCTCTTACGCCACCACTTAGGTCTATGAGAGATTTCACACTGTGCACACTTCTCAGATGCTTCAGTTTAGGCTTTCTCCTAAAGGTGACTTGAGCTCTCAAAGCTCTCCTCCCAACTATACTTTTCACTCAGTTTACTCTCCCTCATATTCAGTGATTTCCCAACGAGGGCTGTGTTCTGGAGCCCATCTAGAGTAGGCACTTCTCAAGCCTCCTTTTTCTCAGGTCTAAGATATCTTCCTATTCCACCTTCTTGAGAGACTTCTCCTGACAGTTTCTCCCCAATACTCCTCACTCATTTTTGTTCTCCTGGATATTTACAGACTGCGCTCAGAATGACTAAGTACAGAACACGAGAGACTCAGGATACATCTGGAGATCAGAGTCTAGCACCCAATTATAAAGGCATGCTTGAAGTTGCAGAGTCAGGCCTCATGTGCTGGACCTGTATTCCTCAGACACACCCTGAGTATCCTCCTCTCCCCTGACACTCACTCCCCTGAGGTCCAGGATTTCCAGGGGGTGTTGGATGACCGCTTCTGGCTCTACTTGGCTCTCTAGAGAAATCTGAAAGCACTAGCTTTTTGCATGTTTGGGAGGATTTATCTTTCTTTTAAGTCTTTACAAACCTTACAGTTTTTCTGATTGCAAAAGCAGAATATATTAATCGTGTGTGTGTATGCTAAGTCACTTCAGCTGTGTCCGACTCTTTGCGACTCTATGGACCACAGCCCGCCAGGCTCCTCTGTCCATGGGATTCTCCAGGCAAGAATGCTGGAGTGGGTTGCCATGCCCTCCTCCAGGGGATCTTCCTGACCCAGGGATGGAACCTGTGTCTCCTATGTCTCCTGCATTGCCAGGTGGGTTATCATTAGTGCCACCTGGGGTTTCTATCGCAGTGGTACTCAGGTCGTGTGAAAACTGCTGGGGATTCGATCTAGGAGCTTGTCAGCCTCTTCCAAGGAAAGCAGCGGCTGAGTAGCTCATCCTGAACCCACTGTAGAGGGTAGCTGTGTGTGTGCTCTGTCGCTCTTTCATGTCTGACTCTCTCACCCCGTGGATTTTAACCCACCAGGCTCCCTGTCCATGGGATTCTCCAGGCAAGAATACTGGAGTGAGTTGCCATTTCCTAAGAAAATAAAATATTGCAGAATTATATAACAAAGCTTGAATTCTCTATGATTCTACCCCTAGCTGCTGACAGTTTCATGGATGGTATACTTTTGCACCTGTGTTCTTACTAACATAAATTGTTATTAAGCAACTGGAATTATACTATATGTGCTCTTATCACTCAAAAATAACAATTTAAATAGTTTTCCAAGTTGAAACAAGTTCAGAAGAGGAGGAAAAGGACTCTGAGACCAATTATTCCACACTTGCTCCTATTAGCCACCTAAAGTAAAACCTCCTTTAAGAACAGGATGTGTATAAGCAACTGGAATTATACTATATGTGCTCTTATCACTCAAAAATAACAATTTAAATAGTTTTCCAAGTTGAAACAAGTTCAGAAGAGGAGGAAAAGGACTCTGAGACCAATTATTCCACACTTGCTCCTATTAGCCACCTAAAGTAAAACCTCCTTTAAGAACAGGATGTGTGCCGGACCTCCTTGGTTGGCCCTGTAGTACTACTAAGGGGTGGGGTGGGGTGGGGTGTGCAGAAGTGGAAGAGGTCTTCAAAGAGCATCCAGTACAGGAGGCAGTTCTGCACTGGGGCTCAGGAAAACCAAACTCTAGTCTGATGCTGCCATTAGCAAGCTGAGTCTTTGGATGGCCCCTTAGCCTTTTTCTGTCTCTCACTGAATGAAGATTCTCATGCCTGTCTCCTTTTCTGGTGGTGACAATTAAATTAGAATTTTTTTTCCCTAAAGGAAATAGCACAGCAGCTGGCGCACTAAGCATTTCAATACATGCGCAATCCACTTCCCTGCTCTCCCCTCCAAGACCTGAAAGTAACTACACCCTATTCTACAGGGAGAACTAGAGCATCAAATGGTGTCTGATGTTTAACATAAGGTAACGGCAGATTTCCTTTAAAAATAAACTTAAGTTTTCAAATGGAGAAGGCAATGGCACCCCACCCCAGTACTCTTGCCTGGAAAATCCCATGGACGGAGAAGCCTGGTAGGCTGCAGTCCATGGGGTCACTAAGAGTCCGACACGACTGAGTGACTTCACTTTCACTTTTCACATTCATGCACTGGAGAAGGAAATGGCAACCCACTCCAGTGTTCTTGCCTGGAGAATCCCAGGGACGGGAGAGCCTGGTGGGCGGCTGTCTATGGGGTTGCACAGAGTCGGACACGACTGAAGCGACTTAGCAGCATAGAGAAAAATATTAAGTAACATTATACAGTTAGTATGAGGATATGGAAAAAAATTACGGTGGTAGCAGATGAATTTTAAGAACCTTTAAAGAATTTTAAGAGGCTTTATAAAACTCAGAGCTCTCTTGCCACTGTCTCTAACAGGGAATGACTGAGCTTCTGTCTGAACAATGACAGCAATTCCCTGGCTCTCAAGTCAGACCATTCCATTGTCTTACAGCTCAGATTCTCTGCAAGCTTTTTGCATGGAGCCGAAGCTTGTCTCCCTGAAATCTCCCCCTGGACCTAGTTACCCTTGAAAGTAGTAGCTTTCAAATCAGGTTTTGCAGAACCTTGGGGCTCCAGAGAAGTACTCCTGCGGTCGGGGGCCAAAGTGGGGTGGCTGATTAGGAAAGTTCCAGGTGGTGAGCTTTCCTGTGTTTTCTATATCAGGGTGCCAAATAATAAGATTTTGCTCAAGAAAGGGACCTTGCTAAAGAAACAGAAGGTTGAAAGTTACTATTCTGGACAAACACTGAAGAAATCTATTTCCTGTCCTATACAGACAATAAAACAAAGAGCAGCAATCTGCTCCTTGGACATCACTTTCCTACAGATGTATTCATTGACTCTTCACCCAAAAACTCAAGACAGCCGTTCTCCTGTGTATGTATTTAGACCAGGTTCTTCCTTCACTATCTGTCCTTTAGTCAGTCTAAACAGGGTTCAGTCTGATCATCCAAGGCCATGCGTGGGAAGCCCAGGTCTGAAAAGAGGGAAAGGAGAAAGCCCAGCGTGGCTCTGCTCACCCACCTGGTCGCTGCTGGGGGGAACGGGTGCGTCGGAGCCCTGCCGCCGGTGGCGCTGCGCCAGCCGGGCCGTGGTCACAGGGGAGGTCCGAGGGCTGTCCAGCCCAGCGTCTGACAGGACCGAGTTCCGATTCACCAAGGACTAGAGGAACAGAGGACTCTGTGAGAAAGAAACTCGCCCAGGAGATCCTCAGGGCTCTGCTCGTCGGCTAATAAGAATCTAGTACTTACTCTGTGCCTGGCATCATACTAGCCCTTGGGTGTGTATTACCTCATTTGATGCTTACAACAGCCCTCCGAGGTAGAAGCTACTATTCCTCCCACTTCTCACACAAAGAAACTAAGCCGTGGAGGGGCTCCGAGGCTTGCTGAAGATCGGACAATCAGTAATGCAGTATTCCCCAGGCGGCCTCACCCCACCGCCCGCTAGGCCCCCCTGCTTCCAGGCGTGGAGCCCACAGGGGCATGTCCACTGCGGCTTATTTAGGACCCTCTTCGCCCTTGGTGTCTTTCCGACATACTGAGCCTTCCACATACATTCATCATATTCCCACAAATGGGAAGGAGCAGTAAAGAAATAAAATTCCAACCATTATTTAAAATCAGGTTTTAAACATGTTTTCACTTACTTACTTATTTCATTAAGCTGGCTAAGCAGATATTTTGATAACACTGTTGTGACTTCTTTCATCCACTCTAATTTTTATATTCCCAGTTTATATCTGCAATTAATATACGCAGCCTGAGAACGCCTAGAAGACCACCTTTGAGGCCAAAGCTTGAAGCTCTTCTGACCACGCCAGAGAAGACAAGCAGAGATCTACGACTAGGAAAGAGAAGCTGCCACTTCCGATTAGCTGCATCTGCGGTATTACCCTAAGATGATGCTATCTGCAGCCAGGTGGAGATGTGTTTTTGGTCCAGTTACTGTTGTACAGAATTTGTCTCTGCTCTCTTACACTGAAACCAGGCTTGCAAGGATTAATGCTACAGCCTCTCTCTCCACCTGACTCCATATAACAGAGTTGACTATGGTAAAACAGAAGCCAGATTTGATGATCTTGCATATAGGACGCATTTAACCCCCTTTTTCTTTAGAACTAAAACCCTTGGAACTAGAACTACAGCAGAGGGCCCAGATGACAAGCTAGAGGCCTCGGTGCACGTGGTGAGCAGAGAACCTATCGACGTCCAGAGAAGGAACACTGAAGGTTTTAAATGGGGCTCGCCCCCCGCCTTGGCACTCACCTCGCTGAGGGAAGGAAAGCGTTCTGTGCCGGAGTCCAAGCCACTATCCCCTTCCTGGGAATCCAGAGAGAGTCGGCCTGGGAAGGAAACAGTTTACACAGTAAGGAAGGAGCTGTGGCCTGGGGGAGAGAAGGGCCTTTATTCTGGGAACCTGTGCCCAGGGCAGGAGGGCAAAGCTGCCACCGGCCTGTCTTTCCCAGTTTCCTTTTAGCTCTCCTGAGACTTTCGACACCTAGCTTTCACCTATCCGCACACCTGTGCCCAGGCCTTGTCACCTTCCAGAATAATCCTCCATAGCTCTACCTCCCAACAAGTCCTAGCCCTCAGCTCATCCCTACCCTCTTCTGGTTCCCATCCATTTCTTCTTATGACAGCATCTCCTGGGCTCCGAGCTGCCAGGTGCTGGCAGGCACGCTGTTGTCTGGACCACCATCATTCTGGCATCTCCTTGGCACTTACCTATCCAGGGCTATGGGTTATACATTTGTTTCCCTGTCACTTGGGCTGCTTTTCTCTTATTACTTTATTTCTTGGAGGCAGGGACTGTATTTCCCCCCTTGAATTTGCCCCAAAGGGAGGGGACCATAGATAAGAGGTGTGAACTAGAGATGTGCCAGAGAAAAAAGGGGTGCTGAGGGGACTCACCTTCCGACGATCTCTGGCTGGTGTCACCATATACTGGGAGTATGTCCTAAAAAGAAGAGAGGTCCGGAGGGAGGGCAGATGCTATGAATCTCTCCCCCTACTGTTGTCATCCAATCAACCCTTCCCTCAGTCTCAGCAGATAACATCTGCTTACAATTAGTGGCCTCTTCTGCTTCATTGCCTTACAAATGCCCAGTTAGAAGAGCTATTGCTTCATTTGTACAATTTAAGGTGAATGGTGACCCCTAATGGTGAAAAGGGAGCTTTACTAGTGATAAAATTCTAAAAACTTACTTGATTTCTCACCCTGGACCTCAAAGCATCTACTGCCTCAGTTGGGCTCGTCACTGAAAGAACTTCCGAACCATCAAGGAGTAAGAAAAGCTCCTGCAGATGCAAAGCTCTGCCTCTAAACATCTTTGAAGACTGACAGGCATTGGCCTGAGACTGACCAGCCACTGTGGAGGGAATAGTGTTGCTAATGCCTTACTGTTTATGAAGCACTCTTGTCTATATCTCATTTAGTTTTTTTTTTTTAAACAACTCGGAGGCAGGTATAGTACTCCCACGTTATAAATGAGGAAACAGAAGCCCAGAGATCTTAAGTAACTTGCCCAAGCTACACAGCAGGTAAACTATAAAGCAAGGGTTGATGCTCAGACCCCCAGATTCCAGGCTGAGTGTCTGAGACTCTTCACCGGCACAGCACCACAGCACAGCGGCAGCAGCACACACACACTGGCCCCGTCCTGAGGGCACCCTTTAATTCTGACAGTAACGCCATCAGGCAGATCCTGCCGTATCTCCAGTTCATAAATGAGGACACCAAGGCTCCCAGGGATTATTATTTTTATTTTTTAAAGCCTTTTTTGAATTTGTTACAGTACTGCTTCTGTTTCGTGTTTTGGTTTTTTGGCCACGGGGCATGTGGGATTTTAACTCCCTGACCTGGGGTTGAACCTGTCCCCTCGCTGCATTGGGAGGTGAACTCTAAACCACTGGACTGTCAGGGAAGTCCCCCCAGGAAATCACTGAGTCACCTGCCCAAGAGTCTTAAAGCTGGTGAGCGCTATAGCTGGGAGGTGAATCCAGGTGGTCTAAATCCTAAACCTGAGCTTCTATCAACCATGTCATACTGAGAGATTCTTCAGAAAGTAAAAGTTTAAATTTGTTTAGCTTGCATTTCTCAGACTTTCTTGATCTGGATGGTCTAAAAAAGAAAGTGGATAATCCTCAAATAATTTCGATTGATTTTGGCAAATACTGCTCTTGGAGATCTTAAAGTGTTTGGAGAGTTACTTCTCATTTACCCAAAGAATGAAGGCCTGATGGGCAGAAGTAAGGCACTAAGGAAGCATCAAGTCCCTGACTAGGACAGACAAGGAAGCATCTCCTCCTCAGGATTTCCTGCACAGTGTGGCGAGCGGCCGCTACAGAGCCCTCTCAACTGCCTGGGTCCCTTTACTTAGGCTGACTTTTAAAAGTGCTCGCGTTACTTTGAGAAGACCTATTACTGGAGGGCGAGGTGACACAAAAGCTACCAGATGAATAAGGAGTAAGATCAGTGTGGGAATACACCTCAGCTATGAGGCAACTACCCAGCAGGGATGGATAATCAGCAAATTAAAGCTGACAGTCTGATTTACTGCATATTTCTTTCCATTTCCGTTGCAACTGTAAGCTGCTGGAGGGCAAGAAACAGGCTACCCCTTTCCATGGGGTCCCAAGGGTCAGGACAGCGCTCGGTCTCTGCGGTGCTAAATGAAGAGCTGCTGCCCTCTGCTTCTTTGTGAAACCCAGCACACACTGGTTCAGCCCCAGGGTCCTGTGTGACTCGGGAAGCCTCCGTCCTAGGCTTCTCCCTCACACTCCCCTCCGTCCGCCTGCGCGAGCCCTTCCTAGAGCTAAGCCTGCCATCACTCACCACTAAGCCACCAGTCTCCTGCTGGATCTTCAGCTGTAACTGAGTGACTCGCCGCCGGGCGCCTTCGATCTGCTCTTCCAGCAGGCTGGCGGGGTTCCGGCTATACACCTCACAGATACGCTGGGGGTGGGGTGGGCGGGGGGCGAGGAGGACAAGGAGGAGGGGAAAAGGCAGAGGAGCGGTTAGTAGAGAATGGACGACTCACCAGTGAGGAGAGTAGACAGTTATCCCGAAACAAAGGGGAGAGAAAGGAGATCGCTGCCTCTGAGGAGGTGTGTGTCATTTCACCATCACTCAGGAGCAAGAAGAGGTACATGTGGTGAGAAGAGAACACAGGAGACAATGGCAGACAGAAGACGGGACACAGAGGCCGGTCCTCACCTGACCTGCTCTTAAGGCCTACGTGCTGACTGCAGCTCAAGAGTCACATCTGACCTGCTCTTAAGGCCTACATGCTGACTGCAACTCAAGAGTCACATCTGACCTGCTCTTAAGGCCTACATGCTCACTGCAACTCAAGAGTCAGATGTTTAAGTGACTGGCCAGACCAGCACACACAGAAAATGCTAAGGAGGAAAGATACACACAGCGAGAACCACAGGAGTTGAGACGAAGAAGCGTGGACCAAGGAAGCCAGCACCCCCGTCCCCCAGCCCCGCAGCTGGGAACCACTGACACTTATCTAGAATCCTTTTAGCACATAGCTTGGGCTTTGCAGTCAGGGAGGCCTGCCTCTGAATGCTGGCACCTCTACTTGTTAGCTGTGTAGACCTGGGCAAGCTTGACTACGTCCTCATAGATCAAATGGAGATGTGGTACTTGCCTCTGGGGATGGATGTAGGAAATGGATGAGATTATGTATGTAAAGTGCTGAGCAGAAGGTCTGGTGCCTAACGACTTGACTGAATGCACGGCAGCTATTATTATTTTACTACAATAGGAAATGCTCAATGAAGCTGGTGGGTTAAATAGTTACAGAGACATATTTTCTCCAAACTCATCTGGAACCTCCCTGCAACCACTCATACTTACTGTTTCATCTTCTCCATGCCTCTCAAGCCCTCAGCCCTCCTCTTAGTCTCTGCAGATAATATCATCTGGTAAGAATGTTCCCAATTTCACTCCATTTCAAAGCATCCGCAGCTGCCCTTACCCTCTGCCTTAGAAGAGAAACGCCGTCTAATCCCTGTACAGGGTTAGGGCCTCCAACAGCCTCGGGCTCCTCTTGGACATCATTCACATATCCTCTAAGTGTCCTCATTCTAATGGCTCCTTCCCTTCATCCTATAAAAAAGCTCAAGTTTCCTGTCCTAAAACGAAACTACCACACCGAAACCTTCTCCATCAAGTCTGATTAGTCTTCAAGCCACCGCCTCATTCTTTTCTCCCTCCTTTACAGCCAACATGCTTCCAAACAGGAGTCTCTACGTACAGCCCAGGCTTCTTAGTCTTCTAGTCACTCAGCAGCATGCACAGTTCAGTTCCTCCCATCACCATGCTCTTCTGGAATCCAGTGACTTCTCCTTAGTCCTCATCTCTCCAGAGCTCTTTAAATACCACCTCCTCGAAATGCTGTCCCCTTCTGACATCTCATCAGAAGGGGTCACACCCCTCTCCCCAGCTGTAGCTTTACCCCTGCCTCCTCTCTTAAATCTAGGTGCGCCTTCAGCTCTGCAAACCTCTACAGAGAGCTGGCACTCGTCAGGCCCTGTGCCAGCCGTGCAGGAGGAGTATGCCAACGCAGGCATGGTCCTGGCCTTCAGGAACTCAGTCCAATAGAGGAGGACAAACAAATAATTAAAATACAAATACAGCAGCGACTGTGTAGAGGCTGATGCAGTGTGTCACAGAAGCACAGCAGCTCTGAAATTCCACCCTCAGCTCTCTCTTCTCTACCCCTGGTGATACCATCTAGTCCCCAATTTCAACTGCCACCTGTATGCCGAGGCCACTCGGATCTCTATCAGTATTTCAAAATCCAATCTTTTCTTCTGAGGTTCACCCTTGTTATCTCCATGTGCCTGGAGGATGGTCTTTTTACCTGAACCTCCCATGGCTGCTTTAAACTCAGTCCATCCAAAGCTGACCGCCGTTTCTTTCCCCTAAATCCTTCTCCTCTCCTCTGTCTCACCCCATCAGTGGTCTAACCATCTATCCAGACATCCAAACTTGGGGCTGTCTTTTCTTTCTTCTCCTTTACTTCTCCCTTCTAGTTGATAAATTTCTTATGTACTGTATCAGCCTCCGAGAAGGTTTCCTTATGTGTCAATTCACTTACTACACTTTTCTAAAGAACACTGTTTTGAAGATATGATCACTCCACTACTCAAATCCTTGCATCAATTCCCACTGCTTTCAGAATAAACTTCAAGCTCATCATGTTACGGAAGGCCCAAAGCGCTTTCCAGAGTGAAACAGATTGAGCCCAACTGAAGTGTCGTCTCATGACCCTCCTCGGATCACTGTGTAATTAACCATTCCTTCTCTTTATAATTTAAATCATTAAAAAATTACTATTGACATGTAATTCACATAAATCCACCGTTTTAAAGCATATATTTCAGTGATTTTTTAGTATATGCACAGAGCTGTACAAACATCTCCACTATCTAATTCCAGAACACTTCCTTCAACCCTACAAGAAAGCAGTCACTCCCAATTTCTCCCTTCCTCCATCTCCTGGCAACCACTAATTTATTTTCTGTTTTTATGGATTTACCTCTTCTGGACTTGCACATAAATGGAATCATACAATATGTGGCCTTTGGTGTCTGGCTTCTCTCACTTGGTACGTTTTCAGGAGTCTTTCATATCAAAGCATGCATCAGTACCTCACTCTTTTATATGGCTGAATAATATCCCATTTTATGGAGAGAACATATTTCGTTCATCTACACATCAGTTACTGGGAATCTGGGTGGTTTCCACCTTTTGGCTATTATGCAATTAATAAATGCTATTATGAATGTTCACATAAGAGGTTCTATGCCTTGAACTCTCTTGTATATATACTTAGGTTTATGTTGACAGATCATATTTCTGTGTTTAACATTGTGAAGAACTGCCAAACTGGCTGCACCATTTTACATGTTCACATCAACGGTGGGAGTAGAGAAGGATAGTGACTATGCAGACAAAATATAAACAAACATTTATACAATTTCTCCACATTTTCACCAACAACTGTTATTTCAGCTCTGGCCATCCAAGTGGGTGTGCAGTGGTATCTCAAAGCATTGGTTGGCCTCTTTCTAATGACTAATAATACTGAGCATCTTTTCATGTGTTTACTGGCCATTTGTAATACGTCTTCTTTATTGGACTGTCTATTCAAATCTTTAGCTAACTTTTTAAATATTACATACTCAGGTACTAGAACTATATTTTCATGGCAAATAGATGGGGAAACAATGGAAACAGTGTCAGACTCTATTTTCTTGGGCTCCAAAATATTTTTTTGGGACTGCAAATGGTGATTGCAGCCATGAAATTAAAAGACGCTTACTCCTTGGAAGGCAAATTACGACCAACCTAGATAGCATATTAAAAAGCAGAGACATTACTTTGTCAACAAAGGTCCGTCTAGTCAAGGCTATGGTTTTTCCAGTGGTCATGTATGGATGTGAGAGTTGGACTATAAAGAAAGCTGAGCACCGGAGAATTGATGCTTTTGAACTGTGGTGTTGGAGAAGACTCTTGAGAGTCCTTTGGATTGCAAGGAGGTCCAACCAGTCCATCCTAAAGGAGATCAGTCCTGAGTGTTCATTGGAATGACTGATGTTAAAGCTGAAACTCCAATACTTTGACCACCTGATGTGAAGAACTGACTCGTTTGAAAAGACCCTGATGCTGGGAAAGATTGAAGGTGGGAGGAGAAGGGGACAACAGAGGATGAGATGGTTGGATGGCATCACTGACTCAATGGATGTGAATTTGGGTAAACTCCGGGATTTGGTGATGGACAGGGAGGCCTGGCGTGCTGCAGTCCATGGGGCTGCAAAGAGCTGGACACAACTGAGCGACTGAACTGAAATGAACTGAGACCTATATGAGCTGCAAATATTTTCTCCTCTTCCGTGGCTGTCTTTTTACTTTCTTGATAGTGTCCTTTGATGCACAAAAGCTTTCAATTTTGACGAAGTCTAATTTATTTTTTCTTTATTATTATTACTTTTTTGGTTATTTATGCTTTTGGTGTCACAGCTAAGAAACCACTGTTTAGTCCAAGTGGTTTATCAAGGAATAACTACCATGCTTTCTACTAGGAGTTTTATAGTTCTTAAAAATAGTTTTAACTCTTATATTTAAGCCTTTGATCCATTTTGACTTAAATTTTATTGCTGTGTTTAAATTTACTTACTGTGTGAAATAAGAATCCAAACTCATTCTTTGCACAGGTATCCTGTTGTCCCATAACCATTTGTTGAAAAGACTATACTTTCTTCACTGAACTATCTTGACACTTTTTCAAAAACCAACTGATCACAGATGTATGGGCTAATCTCTGGACTCTGAATTCTATTTCACTGAGTTACAGGTCTATCCTTATACCAGTACCACACTATCTTGATTACTCTATGACATGTGTCAAAATATCAGTATCAGCACTTACTATACTGCAATGCAACTCTTCCTTCATTCATCCATTGATATTCTACTAGATTATAAACTCCCTAAAGGAAAGGTTCATCTCTCACTTATCTTTATAACCATTCTAACCTTCGTCCCTAGCACTGGTCCTCAACTCCACTGCGGCACACACAGTACCTAGCACACACCAGGAACTTAATGTTTGTTAAGCAAATGAGTATATTTTCATGTCTTGATGCCTTGGAGCTACGCTGTCCATTCTCAGCATTCTCTTCCCCATCTCTTTTGCTTATTGAAGCCCTACTCTTCAAGGCCCAGCTGAAATACAATCTTCTCAGTGGTTTCCCTCACATCCCCCATTATTAATTAATAATAATAATCTGCCCTCTTCCTTGTCCCTCCCATTCTCTTTCCTACTGTAATATGAATTTTCCCCATGAGATTGTAAACATGTTGAGGGCAAGAACTATCTAATCTTTTAGGAATTAAAGCAATGCTTTACATACAGTGGGCACAACAGAACTGAAATGAAGGGGCCAGGAGCTCGCTGTAAGCCACAGCTATTATCAGAATCTGGTCGTTTCCTTCCAGCCAAATTAAACTTCTTGTTCTCCCTGCACATCATTGCCCAGGCCTGGAAATCTCTCTGCATCAGTCAAATTCTGCTTTAACAGATTCCACTGGCCTAAGACAATTCTTTAGAGGTCCTGAGGTTTGACATTAAGGTTCCTGTGATAGCGTATGGCCTGCAAATTAAGTCGTACACTTTGGTGGATTGCTTTGGTAAAGTATTATTTCACGAAGGCAATGGCCAGTCCACCCGCAGCAGTGACCTTACCTGTAACTCCTTTTCCTCCTGTCTCAGCATGTTCCTAAGGATCTGGGTGGCATGTTTTTGAAATTCGGGATCCTAAGAGTGGAAAGCATGACAGTGGTGAGAGGTGCGGACCCAAGCGATAGCTTTATTCTCCTCCACCAGGTGATTCCTAGGCAAGGAGAGCTATGACGGGACAGCCTGGGTTGTGAGAAGTTTTGTATAACACTCACTATCTCACTGGAATTCAATAAACACGAAACTTTATTTTGATTTCACTCCTAACTTCCTAGAAACCCTGACTATAATCACAGCTGGTATCAAATTGCTCTCTAAAGTCTTCCAGGACTTGCTGGTCAGCCTTCTTTCCAATAGGAAAATCCTGTTCCCTATTACTATCTGCCTCTAGTCCTTTCTTTAACTCCTCACACAGGTTATCCTGGTCCTTGGGTTCTCCCCCTACTAGTCTTGCTCCTTCCTGATTCTCTCCCCTATAGACTGGGCTCCATATCTCACTCCTCCAGGCCATCTTTTCCCCCAGGAAGCCTCTCCTTTACTCCTTGACTTATTCCACACCTTTGCAACAGTGACTGTTAACAGTCTTTACAGACTCCTCTGACCACGCCTGGAGGTGTGCACCCTCGCCCTGATGGAGAGGAACAGTCTCAAAGGGCCTCCTTAGAGTCCTGCACGCACACAGGAAACACTGCATGCTGCTGCCTGATAAACCGCGCATGCACTTACAAGGAAAGAGGACACTACAGCATGAGACGCCCTTTTAATGCAGTTCTCATTTTGTTCCACCTTTTTGATGGCCTTCCTATAGTTCTTTTTCTTGTCTCTTCCTACTGGCATGCCATTCGATTTAACCTGCTTCCATTCCAATGGGCAGCTCTTCTAAAGGGACACCAGAATGAGGAGAGGAGCAGGAGGACCGTTACCTGCAGAGGTCTGGGTCCTGTGATGCGCTGTGGAGGTGGCAGAGGTGGAGGAGGTGGCGGCGGGGGGACCACTGGGGTGACTCGGGGAGCTCCTGCTGCGGCTGGGTCCTGCTGGGGCCCAGAGACACCAACGGATGAGGGTGAAGAGCCCAGGAGGGTGAGAGCAACATAGGCCCCAGCTGGAGGAAGACAGACAGAGGGCTGCTCAGGTGATGCTGTTTGCAACAGCAGACACTCAGGCACAAAGGAGGCAGTTCTCCCCTCTCCTTCCATCAAGCTTGTAATTCTGCATCCTGCAGGTAAAGTTCTCCTCATGGTTAACGCCCCACCTGGTCTACTAATTCCTGTCCTTCCATCCTGCACCAGCACAAGGCTCCTCTCCCTCCCTTTCCTCAGGCAGAGGCCTCAACCAAAACCCCACCCACAACTGCTTGGGAGCTGCCCACTCAGTCCCTTGTTTCCCAGGACTGGGAGAGGGGAGTGAGTGGTGTTTGAGTGAGACTTGGTCTTAGCAGAACATGATCTAAAAGGTAGTGCAAAGATGGGTAGAAAAAAAACATGTCAGAGGAGAGATTAATAGCGTCTCCACCTGAAATGACAGGAGGGAACCGTGGCAGTCTATGATGATCAGGCCAAGATTAAAGACTTCAGCCGCCTCCCACGTCTACAGAGGAACCCTGCTGGGTCAACAGGCCTGCTCCCCCCCGTGCCCCCCGTGCATCTGCTCCCCGACTTTCTTCATTGTCACCTCTTTCCAACTCACATTTGATGAGCTTCACCACCTCCAGGTGTGAGCTGTTGGTCACCATGGTGCCGTTCACCTGTTGGGGGACAAATGGCATGGCTGAGCAATGGCAGTGGAAGGCGGGGGGCCGTTTTCCTAGGCCACAGCCCCTTCTTCAGGGAGCCATTTATCGGGCTCCTTAGCACAGTAGAGCTTGTCACAGAACTTAGTCACAGTCCAGGACCTAGAATATGGAGCCCAGCTGTTTTAGTCCCCACTCTCCGTCACGGTATACCACTCATTCTCACGGTACCACCCTCCTGGCCAGTGCCTGATGACAGATGCTATGAAAACGGAAGTGCACAGGACGGGCCAAGGCTGGAAGTGACCCTGCACTCCCCCTCCCCCGCCAGGGGAGCGGGCTGCCCAGAGAGGGAACTTCACTCACTTTGATGATCCGGTCACCTTCTTTCACACCGGCTTTCATGGCTGCACCTCCTGTGAGGAAGCAGAAGGCCTGGTCAGTGGAGACCCACCACCTTTCCGGAGGTCACGGAGTCTCCACCCATGAACCTGCCAAATCACCTTCCCCCTCAGATCTCTTCTCACCTCTGTGTTAAGTATTTCACGTGTGGGGTGCATATCCTATTCTGCTCCAGTGTGCCACAACTACCTTTGAGCTAGACTGGACTGTCCGAGGTCACATCTCCTGGTCTCCTTGCCACCTGGCTCAGGAGCAGACTTCTCCTCTGAGTGCCAGGCCACACTGGCAGAGAGGTAGGGCCAGACTCCGGGGAGAGCAATGTGTGCTTTATTTGAATGTGTCTGGATATGTTCCAAGGTCAAATAAGAGTTTATTTCTATTATCCAGTGGGAAGAATGAGTTTACTGTATTAAATAACTGTTGAAGTAATTATTAAGAGGAATATGAGACAAGAATTGCAACAAGAGTTTTCAAATCATGGTCCCTAAGCCCTGAGAGGTTCATAAAGACATTCTGGGTATTCCTAGCATTAAGGAAGATAAAGCTTTATTTTCTGTTAAAAAAAAATGGTTCTGCAGCCGCAGCGGTTCTGACCACCATGTATACTCATCCCTGGGTATCCACTGGGGATTAATTCTAGGACCTCCTGCAGACGCTCAAGTGCCTTACTTAAAACAGCCTAGTACAATACCTTCTGGTTTCACATTTGATGACTGAACTAACTGCAGATGGAAATTTTGAGCCACAGTTGGTTGACCCTATGGATGTAGAATTCTCAGATTCGAAACTCACGGATATGGAGGGCAAAATGCAGTTTTAAATGAGCTAAGTAGTACTCAGAAGGCACAGGAAACACTTAGGCTGAAATAAGTTCGTGAGAAGCATAAAAAGTATGATTTTTGTAAATTTACCCCGATGATCATTAAATCTCAGTTGCATGCGTCTGATCAAAACAAAACTCCCACAAAGCGCATCTATATGTTTCTAGTCCAAAAAGAGAAATTACAGTGACGACTACATTCCAATTTGGCTTTTCAGTGTTGGGACCCAGACTACCCAATCTAAAGTGTGCTATTTGTGGGAAAAGTGCTAGCTTGAAAACTCTCTTTTACACTGTCATCTAAAAATTAAAGGTGGAGAGGAAGAGTGATTTTGCCTGAGTGCATGAAACACTAATAACTTAGTGAATTTAAAAAATGTACACTTTTCAGAGTAAAGGAATTAGAGAAGAAGTTACAGACTTCGGTAAGCATGAGAATCACCAGGAGAATCTGTCAGAGAGCATGTCCCTGGCCCCTTGTCAGAGGGGGATCCAGCGCTTCGGGACTCGGGCCCTGGCATGAGGATGTCAGTCATCCTAAGGGCCTCGGTGATTCCCATGGAGCAGAGCACAGACCGCGCTTGGAGAAACAGTGACCCGAGCAGCCTACAATCTGGAAACGATAATAACAACTGCGTTGTTGCTCTTGTGATTTCGATGCCAATCCAAATGAGGTCTCTTCCTCTCTCCTGCCCAAAATACACATTCATACACATATTTTCCAAAACTCATATTTCATCGCAAGCCATCCTTTTGTTCTTTCCTCTCTGAGTCTGACTCTGCTCAGGCCTAAGAGGGGGGTAAAAACTGGAGGAGCCCTGAACTCATAGTTCACTGGAGGGGATCCTCATACATTCTGTATCAAAGAGATCACAGAGGCAAAGTACAAGCTACTGGCAGGCCCACTCACTCGCTCAGCCTAGTCCAGGAACCTTGAGAGAATACGGAAGCAAAGAAGTTCCTTTTCAGAGTTGTATCCTAGGATATGAAAAACAAACCACCCCCCAACAAAAGTTAACTCCCAAACATAAGGAGTGCTAATTATTTATATCCTCGTATGGCCCACATACCTCATTTTGGTCATGAATTTGAAATTCTTTTTTCACCTTTTACATAAATAAATTCCAAATATTTCTTCCAAAGTTATGTAAAGCATATATCCTTTCCATTTTGCACTCTGCTTAGTAGGAAAATGCTGGCCAGTTACCGACCCCTTTCCTTATACTCTTCTTCCTGCCTGGGATGTCCAATGCTGCCAAGCCCAATCCCATGTGCTCCAGTGAGGTTCACTTTTTTTAGAGATACTTGCCTCATATTCAGGGAAGGCAATGGCACCCCACCCCCGTACTCTTGCCTGGAGAATCCAATGGACGGAGTAGCCTGGTGGGCTGCAGTCCATGGGGTCGCTAACAGTCGGACAGACTGAGCGACTTCACTTTCACTTTTCTCTTTCATGCATTGAAGAAGGAAATGGCAACCCACTCCAGTATTCTTGCCTGGAGAATCCCAGGGACGGGGGAGCCTGGTGGGCTGCCGTCTATGGGGTCACACAGAGTCGGACACGACTGAAGTGACTTAGCAGCAGCAGCAGCAGCCTCATATTCTTCGCCACTCCCATCTCCTTCCTGCTCATAGTCTTCAGGCTGGGTCACTTAACAACAGTGACTCTACCACTGGACATTACAGAGCTCTGAAATACCTGAAGCTCTTCCATATACAACTGATTTGCTTACAATGCCCTCCCACTCTCTCTCTTCCCACCAAACTCCCATCTCATCAACGTCTTCTCTATGGTCATCTTTCAAACTACTCCTGAAATCTGGTTTTCTTCTACGAAGGCGCCTCAAACTCATAGGGGAGATACTACGCTTCGAACAAACTAGCTCAACACAACCTCCCAAGCACCCCTTCTTCTCGTGTGCCGTCCAACATGCATCTTCCAGCCATTTATTACTTAGTGTAATTGTGTCTGCAACAGAGTGCCTGCCTCAACTGTGAACTGCTGCAGCACAGTAACCATCTGTGCTTGGAGCGAGGGCATGTGAAGGTGAGAAGAAGAAAGTGGCTCTTCGATTTCTCCATGGCATCTTCCAACCTGGGACGAGGAGCTCCCCTGGAGGGCAGTCAGGCACCTGCCTGATGACCTGAGGGCTATTTTGCCTTTTTCACAATTTCAACAGGGAATCAAGCCAGGAGTGTGATCCCTAGAAACGCTTAGTACTGTGGAGGCTTCCCCAGATGCGCCTAGGGAGCCAGTTCTAGAATGAACCATGCATGCCACAGGATGCCCAGGCCTCTAGCAAAAGCACACCCAAGTTCTCCAAGTCCTACGGCAGTGTCACATCCACGGTGGCTCTCTAAGCACTGTCCACAACACTCACCAGGCCGCACGGACTGCACCAGAACGATGCGGTCCCCGCTGACTGTGAAGCCGAAGCCATGCTGGTCCTTTTGGATGATGACGCAGCGTTGAACAAGACCTGGCAAGAGGGGAGCCGGAGAAGGGGCTTCAGCTGGGCTGTCCCTGGGAAACCAGCGCACACAGGCCAGGGCCAAACAAGCAGAGCCCCGGTGCCTTTCTTCCTCCAGAAAGCCCGTCCAGATTCCCTAGACAGCCAGTCCAAACACACTCTTGCAGTGCAAGCCCTCTCAGCAATCGACGAAACCCTGTCACCTACTCTGTATTCTATACAAGAAACTCCCCTCTTGAGGTGTTGAGATGTTCGTCTCTCTTGTGCGTGTTTCTCTTCTTAGGCCTGTTTGGGTGGCACTGGCCGAAAAAGGGGCCTGGCCAACTCCAGGCTGAAGACTAATGCCTCAGAGAAGCAACCCTGGGACCGAAGCCTAAGTGACCCTGGAAGTTCTCCGTGCAGTCATGCTCAGTGAACACAGAAGGTGGGTCACCAGCACGTGGTGACTCTGCAGAGATGGAGAGCTCATGGGGGCAACTGCGGGCAGCCCTGTGCCAAAACGCAGGGAAGGATAAACGACTAGAGCAAACCCCTTCTGCCACAAGCACACACAGAAGGCAGGGAAAAGGACAGCCAGGCTGTAACTGCCCGCAGACCCCACCCCTGTGGGCATGTCAGGTACTGTACACTGTGAAGGCGTGTGCTGCCGTTTCCTCTAATGGAGAAAGCAGGGGCTCCAGTGTGAAGACCCCACTGGTTCCAGGTCCTGGTTTTGTCTCTTACAAGTTTGCACACTTGGAAAACCTCTTAACCCCTCTGTGTCTCAGCTCCCTCATCTGTCAAAGAGGGATAATAAAATCTACTTTCCACCCCTGATAAAAGGACTGAATAAGACAATCGGTAAAACCATGACACAATGCCTCGCGTACATCATGAGCTCAATATGAAGGCTCAGTCGTCTACAAGATGACTGTGGGTGAACACCTCTGTGCCTGTGTGTTGATGCCCTGAGAAGGTTACCTGTTGTCTCAGAGGTGTCAGAGGGCTGGCGGTGGTGAGAAGGGGACTTGCGTTCAGGTGCTGAATCTCCCAAAGACAGGCTACTTAACCTGGAGAAAGAGTAAGAAAAGCACATCAACGAACTGAGCAGGGAGGGACCACCTTGTAGCAGAAGGAACCTCTGTCGACAGGGGCCCTGAGTCTTGGGTAACAAGAGACTGACCCTCTCTCTCTGTACCCCACTCCATCTGGTGGGAGACTGGCCATGTCTGCACCACGGGCAGTACCACCTATCTGGAATGCTAGGCGGGCAGAGCAGACATGGTCTCTTTAATACCCAGCAAGGCGTCAAGGGAAATAGCCCTTCCTGGAGTCAGGAGACAAAGAGACAGTAGCAAGAACAGGGTGTGCACAGACACACGCGTGGTGGGTCTTACCAGGCTGCAATGGGGCTGATGGAACAGAACGGACGCGGCGCAGAAAATGAATGCGAGAAAAAGACAGGAAAAAACAAACAGCTAGTTAGTTTTAGGCGATGATTTGCGAGGAAGGGGAGACTGCAAGCCAAGGATGGGAGGGTCAAGAACGCACACAGGCCTGCAGGGCACAGCCGAGGGTGGAAAGGGCGGGAGCAGAGACACTGGTCCTCACTCTAGCTTCGTCTCCTCGTCCCTCTCCAAAACAAGTGCCTCTAGGAGGGTGACCAGGCCTTTAGTTGGGTAACTGGCAATTTGAACCTTTTCTAGAAAGGCGGGGTAGAATGATGACCCAGGCTTCTGAGATTCCATTTATTTTGTGTGTACGATGGAGGCCAGAAATCGGGTCTGCTTCATGGTAGTATTCCAATCCCATTCCTACAGCCAGCTTAGGGCAGCCTGCTTAGAAACCACTGCAGCCCTAAAATCTCAAAAGTACCAGGGATCGCCACACCAGATCTAATGACAGGGCCTTGCAGGAACAGGAGAAGCTCAGATCTTTACTATGCCTCTTCTTTTTAGAAAAGTGTCTGAGCTGCCAGTTCCTAATCAACAGTTGCTGCCCCTCCAGAGGGTGTCTCCTAGCCATATCCAGCAAATGACTACGTAAAAGGGTCTTCACGGAGGCCCTTGTGCAGAGGCAAAACACTGCAAAGAATCTAAGTGTTCATGGTGGGTGACTGGTTAAATAAACTGCAGGATATCAATATAATGACACAGCCTTTAGTCTATAAAAGAATGAGGGGTCTCTTTATATATGTAAGAAATGGTCTTCAAGAAACGTTGATTGAAAAAACATGATGCAGAATTATGTAGATGGTAGGAGAGAAGAAAATGATTTGCTTACATGTTTGTTTACATATATATATATAAAACGTGCAAAATACCTCTGGAAGGGTACACAAGAACATATATCCCTGGCTGCCTCTGAGGGAGAAAACTACCGGGGCAAAGGGATGGAGTTGGAATCTTTCCATTATCTTCTCATTTGTCACCGTTTAAACTCTAAGTCATGTGAAAGTATTAACTATTCAACTAATACACACAATACAAGTACGTAACTTTTACATATAAAGGGTGGCGGTTCCTTCCCCCTCACCCTGGCACCCCACTTACCTGGACAGGTGAGACTGCTTTTTACTGGCTGATCTTTGGATCAGAGACAGAAGGACATCAAGGAAGAAGCAAGCGTGGGGCCCAGGAGAGAGTGACGCAGAAGAGGAAGAAAGGAAAACAAAACAAGACATAAACCAGACAAGACACTGGAGACGGCTGGTTCAAAAGAAAAACCACGAGCAAGCTAAGAAGAACCCAGGGGTGGAAGCTGGCCACAGCGCAGTAGGTCCAGCTTAGTAAACTGCAGATTCACCTGCAGCCTGTTGCTGATTGAAACCTTTTCGAGTTTCACCACTGCACCTGGGAGAAAAGTCACAGATGCAGCAGCGAGGAAGCGCTAGCCAGCCCCTCCACCGTCTCCACAGCTCCCAGTGCCCATCCCAACTGCAGCGTGAACACCCAGTGGGACTGCTTGTCCGTTTGTGTCTGGGCCGTAAGGTCCACCAAGTCACGGCGGTCTTGCTGGTCAGCACTCCCCATGCCTGACACGGTAAGCGCTCCGCCCTGAGTGTGGTCCCCGCTCTTCCCTGTCCTTTCACTTGCCATGGTTTCTGGCTCCTGTGTCTCATGTTACGTGTGGCACATACCGCTCCTTCTTCCTAGAGGTTCTTTCTTCTCTCCTCCCCATTACGACATCTGCCAACCAGACAAGGCAAACCTCCAGAAGCTACAACTTCTGGCTGTCTTCACATTATTTTAGTCTATCATGCCCCGCCCTGACCTCCACCTCCTCATCCAAGGTCAAGATGCAACTTAGCGTATCATTAAGTAAATGTCCTAGAATCCATGAATGGTAGCTACACTCACTGTGGGAATCGTCTTATTTAATTGTGGCTGTGCAAACGGGTGGTCTTGGTTGCTGCAGGGGATCTACTTCCCTGACCAGGGTTGGACCCAGGCCCCCTGAATTTGGAGCATGGAGTCTTAGCCACTAGACCACCAGGGAAGATCCCTGTGGTAATTATTTTGCAATACATGGGTGTCAAGTCCTTATGCTGTCCATCTTAAAATTAGGTAGTGCTATATGTCAATTAGATCTCAATAAAATGGGGAAGGGAAAGCCTCAGAACCCAAACCTATGTTATTTAATACAATAGCCACTAGCCACACAGATATGTAAATTTAAAACAAAATTTACAATTCAGTTTCTCAGTTGTACTTCAGCTAGTGGCTACCTTATAGAACAGTGCAGAGTAAAACAGTTCCTTTGCTGAAGAAAGTTCTATTGGACAGTGCTGCTTTAGATACTATGCTGGTGGCTAGGGGTACAAAAATGAATGAGACACAGGCACTTGCAGGTAATGGATGAGGCAAACATACAGAACTTCAGTACAAACGCTGAGGGGCAGAACTACTTCCCGCAGCAGTGAGGGATTCGCAGAATAAACTTTTAAAGGTCTTTTATTCCAGCTGCTCGTCTGCTGTCTTCGGCCAGATTCATCACATCCCACCACTGGGTTACCCAGAACGGGCCTGAACTCCTCCCTGCTCACCACCTCAGGAGGAAACCCATCCCATCCTAGCACAGCTTGGGCTTCCTCCTTGCCTTGTTCTGCTTGGCTCTGTGAGAGACTGGTTTCCTATGCCCACATTAAAGCTTAGAAGGAATGGTCTGGTAACTTAACCTGCGTTGGTTTTGCATTTGGGCTGGGTTGTGAACTGTTCAACATAACTAAGGGCACACTAGGCCAAGGTTTATGCACCTGGCTGTAAAGGACTGTTGGGGCAAAGACAGGGATCATTTCAGCAGCCATGGAAAGTTCCTCTCAAAAAACAAAAAACAACAAAAAAAATCACAGCATAGGGCAGAGACAGTGGAGGACAAGGGGGATTACAACATAATTGTAACAGATGCAGGTTTGTTTTTTTTTTTTCCTCTTTTAGAGCTTAAAGGAAGAAAAACCACCACTGAACTAGAGGAGGGAGAAATGCTTATATTAGCAGATCAAGACCATCATGCAGGTTCTCCCCCTTCCTGATGACATTCCCATTAAAATTTAGCACCAGAGATCAGACTCCAATCAGCCTAAATCCGATGGGAACACAGGAGGCCCAGGACAGTAGAGAAGTTCCCCCAAATCTGTGCCCTTCTAAATGGCATCACTGAGACAGATCTTCTGATCCAACTTCTCATTAAGCCCCATATTTATCCAGTCAGAGAATGCTAAGTCCTTTTATGTTTTCCCAGAGTTGCTCGTTCCTTTTTATTATCATTGCTATCCGTCACTTTAAGCCATATGTCCATTGCCTCAAATTACTAAAAATAAATAAATAAAAGAAGAAGAAGAAAAAAGAACAGCTCTTGTTTTCACTCTCCAGTTCCTCCAGTATTCTACCACAATGGACTAACTTTCCCAAACACTATTTCCTTGGGTCCCCTTAGATAAGAACCTAGGATTTCCCTTATTACTCTCTATATGATCAGATATGTGTGTCACCTACTATTAAAGGCTTTTCATCAAGTGACCAAGTACCTTTTCAAATTCACTCTTATTGCTCACTTTGTCCTGCCTCTATTGGATCTTAACAGATGCTGCACTCATTCTTGCCTCTGCTTTATCATGGCCTCCATCCCTTCTCCTCTTCATTTCTCCTTTTTCAAGGCTCTGGTCAAATGGCACTGATTCTATGAAGCCTTCCCTGACCACTGCAGCTAGCATTTGATTTACCCCAATATTTTTTGGGAAAAATCTCAAACCTATATATTAAAGTTAAATGAGCAGCATGATGAATACGTACATACCCTTCAACTAGATTCACCAATTAACATTTGTCACACTTGCTTTATCTTTTTATGATTACACACTTTTTCCCATTTGAGAGTTGCAGATGTCATGACATTTTATCCTATGTCAGCATATATCCCCTAGGACCCCTAAAATTCTATATAACCGCAATGCCAACAGCACACCCAATGAGTTTAACTTTGACATATTACCTAGCATATAGTCTGTATTCAAATTTCCCTAATTCTTTTATTAATCTCCTATACTGCCTCAATACAGGATCCAGTCATAGATCTTAGAACTGCACTTATTCATAGCTTTTAGATTAATTTAATCTAGAATAACACCCCCTTTCCCCCACCCCAACCTACTTTTCTTGGTCTCTCCTAACACCAACACACAGAAGAGTTCAGGCCGGTTGCCTTATTGAATGGCCTACAATGGATTTGTCTGTCTCTTTAGGATTAGGTTCAAATTAAACATTTTAAAAGAGTGTTAGATAACTGATGTGACACAGTTCACCCATTTCTGGTGAGGATAGGTTTGATTACTTAGGTAAGCTGGTGCTCCTAAGATTTCTCATTGGTAAAACTATATTTTCCCACTTAAATTAGTGGGAAATGGGTGGAGTGCTATTTCGAGACTGTACAACCATCCTGTTGTTCAACAGCTTCCCACACAACAGTTTTATTACCCACTGATGCTCCCTGGGGACTGACTGATGCCTCAGTGGGTAAAGAACCTGCCTGCCAGTGCAGGGGACACAGGAGACTCGGGTTTGATTCTTGGCTTGGGAAGGTTCCCTGGAGGAGGGCACGGCAGCTCACTCCAGTATATCTTGCCTGGAGGATACCATGGACAGAGGAGCCCGGCGGGCGACGGTCCCAAAGGTCCCTGCCTGAGCCACTCACCGCACCGGCGGCTGCAAAACGGCGCTCTGCTAAGTCTATCACTCTGTCTGCAGCTATTAGCCGGCAATCTTGTAAAGAAGGTCATTTTATCCCTTTTCTGAAACAGTGCTATGAACTCACGAATTTTCTTCCTCCAACGCAAATACATTAGAATCCATTACTGCTTTTCTAAAAATGTCAAAGTTGTCTCAATTTGGCTGGTGGGAGCCTCTACAAGCCAGCTCCTGTGTCCTTTCAAGTGTCACCATCTGCCTTATTTTCTGGCACAAACAACAACAACAAAAGCACTCCAGGCTCAACTTGTACGCTCCCTCTGTCAGACTTGGACTCAAACATTTTTTTAAGGAGCCCTGGTTCCTTTTAGTAGGAAACGTGTGTAGAAACAAGACTGGGTGCTAGGTGCTCACTGTTGCTAAGCTGCCACTGCTTCCCAGCCCGCTCAGTGGACAGAGCCAGGACATATTAACACTTTCTCATCTTCCCCAATTCCGTATTTTGTCTTTCTTTTCCCACAGTGAGAACCTTGTTCACAAACAACAGTAATATATTTATACATTTATTATAATATAATCATCTGCTGCTGCTAAGTCACTTCAGTCGTGTCCGACTCTGTGTGACCCCATAGACGGCAGCCCACCAGGCTCCCCCATCCCTGGGATTCTCCAGGCAAGAATACTGGAGTGGGTTGCCATTTCCTACTCCAATGCATGAAAGAGAAAAGTGAAAGTGAAGTCGCTCAGTCCGTCCGACTGTTAGCAACCCCATGGACTGCAGCCCACCAGGCTACTCCGTCCATTGGATTTTCCAGGCAAGAGTACTGGGGTGGGGTGCCATTGCCTTCCCCGATATAATCATCTGGTCTACTTCATTTACACATCAAAGATTGTTTACAGAGTTACTATCCCGGTAACACCCCTAACGGCAAACTAGGCAGAGGTTAGAGTTTGCAATTCTTTTTCTCCTTAGACTGTATCCCACTAGGTATGTACAGCCAGTGCTATTTGTGAAAGTCACTTTGGATGAATTTTTTATGCTATCAATTTGAAATGCATTTAGGTTTTGCTCTTTTTCTTTTTTGCTGCGCTGTGTAGCATGCGGGATGTTAGTTCCCTGAACAGGGCTCCAAACTGCATCCCCTGCAGGATAAGCATGGGGCCTTAACCACTGGGCTGTCGGGGAAGTCCTTCGGTTTCTGTTTATATCTGTACCTAACTTTAGGGTTTGCTTTTTCAGGGTTATTTATTTTTTAAATCTGTCAGACATTTACATGGTTGAAAACTCAAACTGCAATTTAAAAGGTGCATTCAGAAGCGCCCGTGTCCCTTCGTCCCACTCCTCCCCAGGAAACCACTTCCATTTGTTTCTGGTTTTCTGCGTTTCTTCACGCAAAAACCAAACAAACACATAAAAATATTCTTACTTTCCTTTCTTGTTTCCACAACAGGTCGTATTCTCCACTTTTTACACTTTGCTTTTTTCATTTAATAGACCTTCAAAGAAACTCCCTATCGGTTCCCAGAAATCTTCCATTTCCTCATCCTTTTCTTTACAATGCAACCCACGTTCTGACACAGATGTTCCTCCCTGCTCCCGAGCATCTGGTGTGTTGGCCCTGCCAGAGGGCAAAGGTTACAGGGTGTTCTTCCCAGTATGCGCCCCAGCAGCAGACACAGGACAGGTGCTCTGTAAACATAAGGAGAAACAGCCTCCTCATTTGAGCTTAGAGGGTGTGTGATGAAGCAAGAAAAGGGCTGGTGATCTTCCAGACAGCAAAGCTGAAGGGCGGTGACCAGCCCACATATCATTCTGCTGGCCTATGGCATTTGTGTGTGGATGTGTGTGTGTTCAAGGGATTGGATGTGCTAGAGAGAATGCCTGAAGAATTATGGATATATGTGTGTGTGTGTGTGTGTGTCTGTGTGTGTGTATTCAAGGCACTATTAGATGTGGTAGACAGAGCGCCTGAAGAACTCTGGATGGAGGTTCATAACACTGTACAGGAGGCAGTGACCAAAACCATCCCAAAGAAAAAGAAATCCAAGAAGGCAAAGTGGCTGTCTGAGAAGGCTTTACAAATAGCTGAGGAAAGAGGAGACGTGAAAAAAAAGATCTTAATGACCTGGATAACCATGATGGTGTGATCACTCACCTAGAGCCAGACATCCAAGAGTGCAAAGTCAAGTGGGCCTTAGGACAAAGCTGGTGGAGGTGACAGAATTACAGCTGAGCTATTTAAAATCCTAAATGATGCTGCGTTAAAGTGCTGCACTCAATATGCCAACAAATTTAGAAAATTCAGCAGTAGCCACTACGCTTCTTTGGTGACTCAGCTGTAAAGAATTCTCCTGCAGTGCTGGAGACACGAGCTCGATCCCTGGGTTGGAAAGACCCGCTGGAGAAGGAAACAGCAACCTATTCCAGTATTCTTGCCTGGGGAATCCCACGGGCTGAGGGGCCTGGTGGGCTCTGGTCCACTGGGTTCAAGAGTCAAACAACCACCACCACAGCAGTCGCCACAGGACTGGAAACTGTCAGTTTTCATTTCAATCCCAAAGACGGGCAATGGCAAAGAAGGCTTAAACTATCGTACAGGTGTGCTCATTCCACACGCTAGCAAGGTTAGCAAGGTTATGCTTAAAGCCCTTCAAGCTAGGCTTCACCAATACATGGACCTGAGAACTTACAGACGTGCGCTGTGGGCTTTGAGGAGGCGGAGGAACGAGAGACCTGAGAACTTACAGACGTGCAGCATGGGCTTTGAGGAGGCGGAGGAACGAGACACCAGACTGCCAGCACTCGCTGGATCATGGAGAAAACAAGGGAGTCCCAGAAAAGCATCTTCTTTTGCTTCATTGACTGCTAAAGCCTTTGACTGTGTGGATCCCAATAAACTGGAAAATTCTTAAAGAGATGGGAGTACTAGACCACCTTTCATAACTCTTGAGAAACCTGTACAAGGATAAAGAAGCAACAGGTAGAACCAGACATGGAACAACTGACTGGTTCAAAATTGGGAAAGGAGTACGACAAGGCTGAATATTGTCACCTTGGTTATTTAACTTCCATTCAGAGTACATCATGTGAAGTCACCCAGCTGGATGACTCACAAGGTGGAATCCAAGCTGCCAGGAGAAGTATCAACAACCTCAGATATGCAGATGATACCACTCTAATGGCAGAAAATGACGAGGAACTAAAAAATCTCTTGATGAGGATGAAAGAGGAGAGTGAAAAAGCTGGCTTGAAATTCAACACTGAAAAAAACTTAAGCTCATGGCACCCAGTCCCATCACTTTATGGCAAATAGAGGGGGAAAGTGGAAGCAGTGACAGATTCTCTTTTCTTGGGCTCCGAAATCACTGGGGACTGTGACACAGCCAGGAAATTAAAAGACACTTGCTCCTCGGAAGGAAAGCTATGATAAACCTAAACAGCATATTAGAAAGCAGAGATGTCACTTTGCAGACCAAGGTCCATATAGCCGAAGCTATGGTTTTCCCAGTAGTCATATATGGATGGGAAGGCTAGTCCCTAAAGAAGGCTGAGCACCCAAGAATTGATGCTTTCCAATTAAGACTCTTGAGTTCTTTGGACTGCAACAAGTCACATCAATCAATACTAAAGGAAATCAACCCTGAATATTCACTGGAAGGACTGATGCTGAAGCTCCAATACTTTGGCCACCTAGAAAAGACGCTGGTGGCTGGGAAATAGTGAAGGCAAAAGGAGACGCTGTCGACAGAGGATGAATCAGATAGTTAGATAGCATCACCGCCTCAATGGACATAAATCTGAGTAAATTCCGGAAAATTGTGGAGCACAGAGGAGACTGGCATGCTACAGTCCACTGGGTCAAGAAGAATCAAGCATGACTTAATGACTGAACTGTATATATATGTTTAAAATTAATTGCTAAAAACTTTAAAAATCAGGCAATTTCATCTTTAGAAATACAGGTTTCTGTTTTTTCTTGAAAAGGCCGAAGTTCTGGCACTACTGGGTCTTGAGTCTCATGCAGTGACAACCGGCTGAAGCTGCGTGGCACCACCCCCTTCCGATGGAAGGCTGCTGGTCTCTTCATCCGCATCCCCATCCCACCACAAATGTGAGAAGGAGCACAAGGCAACCTGGTGGGTTGCAGCCCACCAGGCTACTCCGTCCATTGGATTTTCCAGGCAAGAGTACTGGGGTGGGGTACCATTGCCTTCCCCGAGAAGAACTATAGAAATAGTAAAAAGACTGAAGGTTGTCAGAGGCTTGGGGGAGGTAAAGATGTATAAGAGGAACACAGAAGAATCTGAAGAATCTTAGAACAGTGAAATATTTGTAATGGTGAATACATTTCATTGTACATTTGTCAGAACCCATAAAATGTACAACACAAAGTGAATCGTAATGTAAACTATAGAATTTGTTGAATGATAACCTATCAATAGTGGCTTATTAATTATAACAAATGCACAGCACTAAGGCAATGTGTTACTAATAGAGCAGATGAAGTGATGAACTGAGGAAACGTTTGGGAACTCTTAGTACTTTCTGCTTTTGCTGCAAACCTAAAACTGTCCTAAAAAATAAATTCTATTAATAAAACAAAACAAAACTCAAGAGGGAAAGGCAAAATTCATAGTACATACAACTAGAAAACTGGCATCCACCCTCATAAATTTTAACCTACTTTTTTGTGAAATCCTGATGTTTCATAAAAGTGTCTAAGAGACAAAGACCCTAGAGTGTGGGACTTTTGAGCGAGAGGGTGCAATTGAGAGGAATATAAAGATATTAGAAAGTTGACCACATATCCCTTCACTTCTTATTGGTTTTTATTCTCGAATCCCATCTTCAGTTTCATTTAATATTAGTTCCACTGCTGACATTTCTGCAAAAAGGTTATTTCTCAGGATAAGCTGGCCTCCTCTTCAGTAATAACTCAACTTGTAATGATCTATGACACTGAGAGTTTATTTCCATCTCACAAGTCAGTCTGAGGAAGGGGGTGTGGGCCATAACTCAGGTCTTTTGGTGGCTTCTGTTTCGTTGTTTCAGTATGTCCAGGGAAGAGGAGCCAGTTATTGGTTCCTCGAAATGCTGTAGGTTGCCCCTGACCACTTTTCATTAGCCTTCCCCAGAACTTTGTCTCAATTTAACTGCAAAAGAGTCTAAGAAATATGTACCTCTCGGGGAGCCAGGGGGATGGGAAATGTTGGGTGACCCTCTGTCTAATCTTTGTCACTCAACTGAGAGTTACTTTAAAATTCTTACAAACTGTTGGGAATTTGTATCAGTGCATGATACATCGCTTCAGTCATGACTGAATCCTTTGCAACCCTATGGACTGTAACCCACCAGGCTCCTCGGTCCATGGGGATTCCCCAGGCAAGAACACTGGAGTAGGTTGTCATTTCCTTCTCCCGGGGATCTTCCCAACCCAGGGATCAAACCCAGCTCTCCTGCATTGCAGGCAGATTACCATTCTTTACCCAATGAATCATCAGGGAAGCCTGTAATTTGTATCAGAAACAATATCAAAATATCAAAATTATCCTGGTGGACAAAATCCAGTTTAGTATCTTCATTCTGGGTGTGAAGTTCTCACATTTCTGTTGAGTTAAGAGCAAACTTTTTTAACGTATGTGCCCAGGGAATCAGAAATCAAGCTGTGTAGAAATCTGTGAGGTGCCATTTGATTTGCCTGTGTTCTGTTTTTGTTGCAGTTGCTGTTGTTTTTTCAGAGTCCCTGATGTAGTTCTATGAATAAACTATAAAATGAGATTCCAGCAACTTCTGTTGGGGTGTTCTAAATATATCAGTTTTGGCATAATATGAAGTGGTGAGAGACGGAAACATTGTTTAACTAAAACATTACTCTAATCATGGTTTGTACACAGTGCAGGTAAAGTTTATAAGAAAACAACACTGGAGGAAAAATATGACCCATTTGAGTCAATTAACAACTTCCCTTTAAGAACCTGATCAGAAGCAACAATCTTCCAAACCATAAATCACACCAGGTTTTGTCTAATTAACACCACCTCTACACTATGCCGCACTTGAAAGCATCTTCCTAGAGTTCATATAAGTTTGAATTAAACGGCAAAATAGATCATACACACAAACCTCAGGATTTCAAGGGGAGCGAGTCGCACAAGGAAGATGATAGTGAGTCTAGTGAAATCCATGCTCCTTGATGGACTGAAAAATGTGTCATAACCCAGTGTGCAAACCTCAGTCTCCAGGCTCAGGAAAGGAAACTTTTTGTTTCAGGTTACCAAGAGTGGGTCTATTTGTTGGTGAATATTTAAGTTATTTGTCATATTTATTCAGGTATAATTGCTATACAATAAACTGCACATATTTAACATGTCCAGTTTCATAAGTTTTGAGATATGCATGTACTCTTGATACCATTACCTCAGTGAAGACAAGGACCCCATCTGTCTCTCCAAAAGCTTTCCTCAAAACCCTTTATAATCTCTGCCTCCAATCCTTCTCCCATCTCCTCCCCAGCCACTGACCTGTTCTCTGTCACTTAAAATTGGTTTACATTCTCTAGATTTTAAAGACAAATTTTTATTGGTATACAATTGATCTACACTGTTGTGTGAGTTTCAGGTTTACTACAAGTTTTAAAAATGAAACCACCCAGGATGTACTCTTTATCTGTGATTCTTCTCTCACTAAACAACTCCTTTGAGATTTATTGATGTCTGTAGTCATTCATTATTCATTTGTTTTATTGTTTGAATTTGACTTCATTCCACGCATATACCAGCCTGTGCATCCATGCTCTTTTTGAAAGCCTGAGTTCCTTCTAATTTTTGGCAATTACAAAAGAAGCTGATATGACTATAAATGTAGAAGTTATTTCATGGACACATAATTTAAATTCCCCTGGATAATTACTGAAGCATGTAATAGCTGGGTGATACAGTTTTAATACAGTGTAAAACTATTTTTCAATGTTATTTTTGTTCAGTCAGTAAGTCTTGTCCAACTCTTTGTGACTCTCATGGACTGCACCATGCCAGGACTTCCTGTCCTACACCGTTGGCAGGAGTTTGCTCAAACTCACATCCATTGAGTTGATGATGCCATTCAGTAATCTCACCCTCTGTCACTCACTTCTCCTCCTGCCCTAATCTTTCCCAGCATCAGGGTCTTTTCCAATGAATTGGCTCCTCACAACAGGTGACCAAAGTATTGCAGCTTCAACTTTATCATCAGTCCTTTCGATGAATATTCAGGACTCATTTCCTTCAGGATTGACTGGTTGGATCTCCTTGAAGTCCAAAGGACTCTCAAGAGCCTTCTCCAACACCACAGTTCAAAAGCATCAATCCTTCGACACTCAGCTTTCTTTATAGTCTAACTTTCACATCCTTACATGACTACTGGAAAAACCAAAGCTTTGACTAGATGGGCTTTTGTTGGCAAAGTATTGTCTCTGTTTTTTAATATGCTGTTTAGTTTTGTCATTGTTTTTCTTTCAAGGAGAAAGTGTCTTTCAATTTCATGGCGTCAGCCACCATCTGGAGTGATTTTGGACCCCAAGAAAATAAAGTCTTTCACTGTTTCCATTGTTCCCTCCTCTATTTGTCATGAAGTGATGGGACCAGATGCCATGATTTTTGTTTTTTGAATCTTGAGTTTTAAGCCAGCTTTTGCACTCTCCTCTTTCACTTTCATCAAGAGGCTCTTTAGTTCTTCTTCACTTTCTGCCATTAGGGTGGTGTCATCTGCACATTTGAGGTTATTGATGTTTCTCCTGGCAATCTGATTCCAGCTTGTGCTTCATCCAACCCAGCGTTTCTCATGATGTATTCTGCATATAAGTTAAATAAGCAGGGTGACAACAGACAGCCCTGACATACTCCTTTCCCGAGTTTGAACCAGTCCTTTATCCATGTCCAGTTCTCACTGTTGCTTCTTAACCCACATACAGGTTTCTCAGAAGGCAGCTAAGTGGTCTGGTATTCCCATCTCTTGAAGAATTTTCCATAGTTTGTTGTGATCCACACAGTCAATGAAGCAGAAGTAGATTTTTCCTGGAATTCTCTTGCTTTTTCTGTAATCCAACGGATGTTGGCAATTTAATCTCTGGTTCCTCTGCCTTTTTTAGATCCAGCTTGTGCTTCTGGAAGTTCTTGGTTCACATACTGCTGAAGCCTAGTTTGAAGGATTTTTTTTTTTTTTTTTAGCATGACCTTGCCCACATGTGAATGAGTACAATGTGCAGTAGTTTGAGCCTTCTTTGGCATTGCCTTTCTTTGGGATTACAATGAAAACTGACCTTTTCCAGTCCTGTGGCCACTGCTGAGTTTTCCAAATTTACTGGCATGTTGAGTGCAGTACTTTTACAGTGTCATCTTTTAGGCTTTGAAATAGCTCAGCTGGAATTCCATCACCTCCACTAGCTTTGTTCATAATGATGCTTCCTAAGGCCCACTTGAATTCACACTCCAAGATGTCTGGCTCTAGGTGAGTGATCATATCGGGGTGGTTACCTGTGTCATTAAAATCTTATTTTGTATAGCTCTTCTGTGTATTCTTGCCATCTCTTCTTAATATCTTCTGAAAAATAATGAACAATAGTTTTCAAAGTGGTCATACCATTTTATATTTCCACTAGCATTGTATTCAAGTTTCAGTTCCTGCTCAAGTGCAAACATTTTTGTGATCAGCTTTTTAATTTTTCTCTTTTTTTGTTTTAGTCATTCTAAGTGGGTTAATGATTCTGAATTTTTTCTTACTATGTATTTGCCATTGATATATCTTTGATGATGTATCTTTTAAAATTGTTTGGCCATCATTTATTGGGTGGATTGATTTCATTTTATTAATTTGCAAGAGCACTTTGTATATATTGGGTACAAGTCCCTTACTTTTGAAGTGTAGAATTATGCACTTTTAAAGAAATATATTTTATGTATATGTTACCATATGGATAGTGCTATTACATGTACTATATGATCACCAACTCCATGGACATGAGTTTAAGCAAACCCTGGGAGATAGTGGAGGACTGGGAAGTCTGGCATGCTGCAGTACATGGGGTCTCAAAGAGTTGGACATGACTTAGCCACTGAAAAAATAAACAACATAAGACACCTTTATGTAACTCAAGATCATAAAACATGTGGCTTTTTTTTTCTGTAAGTTTTTACAGTTTTATGGTCTATATTGAGGTTTGTGATGTGTTGAGTTAATTTTTGTGAAGTGGGGCATGGTATGGATCAAATAATACTTTTCATATACATATTCAGTTGTGCTAAACTCCGTCCATTGGATTTTCCAGGCAAGAGTACTGGGGTGGGGTGCCATTGCCTTCCCCGATATAATCATCTGGTCTACTTCATTTACACATCAAAGATTGTTTACAGAGTTACTATCCCGGTAACACCCCTAACGGCAAACTAGGCAGAGGTTAGAGTTTGCAATTCTTTTTCTCCTTAGACTGTATCCCACTAGGTATGTACAGCCAGTGCTATTTGTGAAAGTCACTTTGGATGAATTTTTTATGCTATCAATTTGAAATGCATTTAGGTTTTGCTCTTTTTCTTTTTTGCTGCGCTGTGTAGCATGCGGGATGTTAGTTCCCTGAACAGGGCTCCAAACTGCATCCCCTGCAGGATAAGCATGGGGCCTTAACCACTGGGCTGTCGGGGAAGTCCTTCGGTTTCTGTTTATATCTGTACCTAACTTTAGGGTTTGCTTTTTCAGGGTTATTTATTTTTTAAATCTGTCAGACATTTACATGGTTGAAAACTCAAACTGCAATTTAAAAGGTGCATTCAGAAGCGCCCGTGTCCCTTCGTCCCACTCCTCCCCAGGAAACCACTTCCATTTGTTTCTGGTTTTCTGCGTTTCTTCACGCAAAAACCAAACAAACACATAAAAATATTCTTACTTTCCTTTCTTGTTTCCACAACAGGTCGTATTCTCCACTTTTTACACTTTGCTTTTTTCATTTAATAGACCTTCAAAGAAACTCCCTATCGGTTCCCAGAAATCTTCCATTTCCTCATCCTTTTCTTTACAATGCAACCCACGTTCTGACACAGATGTTCCTCCCTGCTCCCGAGCATCTGGTGTGTTGGCCCTGCCAGAGGGCAAAGGTTACAGGGTGTTCTTCCCAGTATGCGCCCCAGCAGCAGACACAGGACAGGTGCTCTGTAAACATAAGGAGAAACAGCCTCCTCATTTGAGCTTAGAGGGTGTGTGATGAAGCAAGAAAAGGGCTGGTGATCTTCCAGACAGCAAAGCTGAAGGGCGGTGACCAGCCCACATATCATTCTGCTGGCCTATGGCATTTGTGTGTGGATGTGTGTGTGTTCAAGGGATTGGATGTGCTAGAGAGAATGCCTGAAGAATTATGGATATATGTGTGTGTGTGTGTGTGTGTCTGTGTGTGTGTATTCAAGGCACTATTAGATGTGGTAGACAGAGCGCCTGAAGAACTCTGGATGGAGGTTCATAACACTGTACAGGAGGCAGTGACCAAAACCATCCCAAAGAAAAAGAAATCCAAGAAGGCAAAGTGGCTGTCTGAGAAGGCTTTACAAATAGCTGAGGAAAGAGGAGACGTGAAAAAAAAGATCTTAATGACCTGGATAACCATGATGGTGTGATCACTCACCTAGAGCCAGACATCCAAGAGTGCAAAGTCAAGTGGGCCTTAGGACAAAGCTGGTGGAGGTGACAGAATTACAGCTGAGCTATTTAAAATCCTAAATGATGCTGCGTTAAAGTGCTGCACTCAATATGCCAACAAATTTAGAAAATTCAGCAGTAGCCACTACGCTTCTTTGGTGACTCAGCTGTAAAGAATTCTCCTGCAGTGCTGGAGACACGAGCTCGATCCCTGGGTTGGAAAGACCCGCTGGAGAAGGAAACAGCAACCTATTCCAGTATTCTTGCCTGGGGAATCCCACGGGCTGAGGGGCCTGGTGGGCTCTGGTCCACTGGGTTCAAGAGTCAAACAACCACCACCACAGCAGTCGCCACAGGACTGGAAACTGTCAGTTTTCATTTCAATCCCAAAGACGGGCAATGGCAAAGAAGGCTTAAACTATCGTACAGGTGTGCTCATTCCACACGCTAGCAAGGTTAGCAAGGTTATGCTTAAAGCCCTTCAAGCTAGGCTTCACCAATACATGGACCTGAGAACTTACAGACGTGCGCTGTGGGCTTTGAGGAGGCGGAGGAACGAGAGACCTGAGAACTTACAGACGTGCAGCATGGGCTTTGAGGAGGCGGAGGAACGAGACACCAGACTGCCAGCACTCGCTGGATCATGGAGAAAACAAGGGAGTCCCAGAAAAGCATCTTCTTTTGCTTCATTGACTGCTAAAGCCTTTGACTGTGTGGATCCCAATAAACTGGAAAATTCTTAAAGAGATGGGAGTACTAGACCACCTTTCATAACTCTTGAGAAACCTGTACAAGGATAAAGAAGCAACAGGTAGAACCAGACATGGAACAACTGACTGGTTCAAAATTGGGAAAGGAGTACGACAAGGCTGAATATTGTCACCTTGGTTATTTAACTTCCATTCAGAGTACATCATGTGAAGTCACCCAGCTGGATGACTCACAAGGTGGAATCCAAGCTGCCAGGAGAAGTATCAACAACCTCAGATATGCAGATGATACCACTCTAATGGCAGAAAATGACGAGGAACTAAAAAATCTCTTGATGAGGATGAAAGAGGAGAGTGAAAAAGCTGGCTTGAAATTCAACACTGAAAAAAACTTAAGCTCATGGCACCCAGTCCCATCACTTTATGGCAAATAGAGGGGGAAAGTGGAAGCAGTGACAGATTCTCTTTTCTTGGGCTCCGAAATCACTGGGGACTGTGACACAGCCAGGAAATTAAAAGACACTTGCTCCTCGGAAGGAAAGCTATGATAAACCTAAACAGCATATTAGAAAGCAGAGATGTCACTTTGCAGACCAAGGTCCATATAGCCGAAGCTATGGTTTTCCCAGTAGTCATATATGGATGGGAAGGCTAGTCCCTAAAGAAGGCTGAGCACCCAAGAATTGATGCTTTCCAATTAAGACTCTTGAGTTCTTTGGACTGCAACAAGTCACATCAATCAATACTAAAGGAAATCAACCCTGAATATTCACTGGAAGGACTGATGCTGAAGCTCCAATACTTTGGCCACCTAGAAAAGACGCTGGTGGCTGGGAAATAGTGAAGGCAAAAGGAGACGCTGTCGACAGAGGATGAATCAGATAGTTAGATAGCATCACCGCCTCAATGGACATAAATCTGAGTAAATTCCGGAAAATTGTGGAGCACAGAGGAGACTGGCATGCTACAGTCCACTGGGTCAAGAAGAATCAAGCATGACTTAATGACTGAACTGTATATATATGTTTAAAATTAATTGCTAAAAACTTTAAAAATCAGGCAATTTCATCTTTAGAAATACAGGTTTCTGTTTTTTCTTGAAAAGGCCGAAGTTCTGGCACTACTGGGTCTTGAGTCTCATGCAGTGACAACCGGCTGAAGCTGCGTGGCACCACCCCCTTCCGATGGAAGGCTGCTGGTCTCTTCATCCGCATCCCCATCCCACCACAAATGTGAGAAGGAGCACAAGGCAACCTGGTGGGTTGCAGCCCACCAGGCTACTCCGTCCATTGGATTTTCCAGGCAAGAGTACTGGGGTGGGGTGCCATTGCCTTCCTCGACCATCTCCCAGAGTTTGCTCAAACTCATGTCCACTGAGTCAGTGATGCCATCCAACCCTCTCATCCTCTGTCAGTCCCTTTTCCTTTTGCCTTCAGTCTTTCCCACCCATCAGGGTCTTTTCCCATGAGGTGGCTCTTCGAATCAGATGGCCAAAGTACTGGAGCTTCAGTATCAGTCCTTCCAACGAATACTCAGGGTTGATTTCCCCACGGACAGAGGAGTCTGGTGGGCTACAGTCCATGGGATCACCAAGAGTCGGATACGACTGAGCGACTGAGCGCTCTGTGATAATTATTAAGCTCTTATTACCTACCAGGTGCTGTGCTAAACATCTGACATACATTATCTTATTTAACAACCATAAAAAGCCTGGTGAGGCAGGTAGCACATCTCCATTCTCAGATGAGTGGACAGGGAGCTTGAGTAAGCAAAGATAAAATGTGCATAAAGTTGATTTGACTGCAAGATCTGTGTTCCTAAATAAAAAGCTATGCCCACATGCAGATCCAATTGGTCTTTACTGGGCTTTATTTTCCTTTTTACATGCACACGTGCATACAGACGCTTTACTGTCTGAGCCACCAGGGAACCCCATACAATGTATAAACATAAATATATACACCTCACATGTGCAGACGAATATGTGTGGCAAGATATATACATGAGATATAGATACATACTGCTGCTGCTGCTAAGTCACTTCAGTCGTGTCCGACTCTGTGTGACCCCATAGACGGCAGCCCACCAGGCTCCCCCGTCCCTGGGATTCTCCAGGCAAGAACACTGGAGTGGGTTGCCATTTCCTTCTCCAATGCATGAAAGAGAAAAGTGAAAGTGAAGTCGCTCAGTCTGTCCGACTGTTAGCGACCCCATGGACTGCAGCCCACCAGGCTACTCCGTCCACTGGATTTTCCAGGCAAGAGTACTGGGGTGGGGTGCCATTGCCTTCCCCGATAGATACATAATACATATATAAATATACATATATAAAGATATAACGCATGACAGATACAAAGGGCACACTATACACAGGCTGACCTAGGTGTTTCAGTTTGGGGCAAAGTAATCTTGAATCCCTGCCCAGAGTGAGAAACAGTAAACCAGGAAAGAGCTACCCCGCCAGGATCTTAGTTCTAAATAAAGTCCACACTCTCTGAACCCTGACCTGGTCTTACTGGTCTGGCTTCCCTTATCTGCCGGGGTGGAGCTTTAGGCAGCTTCCTGGCACCCTAACTTTCTAAGGATTCTGCCTCTGGGTAGAATTTTCCCTGTGGTCTGAGACTGGAAACACAGCACATGCCTATAGTACAGAAAAAAGGCCAGTTTGCAGACAACCCTTGCTGACAGAATACGACACAAACGCTCACTAACAGCTTATATAACTGAAGACATTTTAGAGGTAGAAAAGGGTACAGATCAAATAAAAGCAGCGGTTTCAATCAGAACCAGAATGCAAAGTTAAGATTTGAAATGACATTGCAAAAAAGGGCTGGGCTTGGAAATCAGGGAAGTTCAGGTGCTAATCCCAATTCTGTCTCTAATTCACTGTGGGCAACCACCCACTTGACTTCCTCACATGTCAATTCTTCTGTAAAAGTAGAGGGCAGAAAATTGGAGTGGGAGAGGCTGGCAATGTAGCCAGAGTAGGCTCACATCTCAAGTGGATCATTAACTAGCTGATGAGCAGCATATGAATTACGTGAGGCTTCAACCCTAGGAATTCAACTCAGCAGGTCTGTGGTGTGAATACTATTTCTATTTCAAGTGATTCCTTATTCAGAGGACCGTAACTTCGAGGATCTCTCAAAATAAGTCCCTTAGCTTCTGAGTCTATCATCTGTTTTCCCTGTGTTTCCTTCACCATCTCCCAGCTGCTGCTGCTAAGTCACTTCAGTCGTGTCTGACTCTGTGTGGCCCCATAGACGGCAGCTCACCAGGCTCCCCCATCCCCGGGATTCTCCAGGCAAGAATACTGGAGTGGGTTGCCATTTCCTTCTCCAATGCATGAAAGAGAAAAGTGAAAGTGAAGTTGCTCAGTCTGTCTGACTGTTAGCGACCCCATGGACTGCAGCCCACCAGGCTACTCCGTCCATTGGATTTTCCAGGCAAGAGTACTGGGGTGGGGTGCCATTGCCTTCCCCGACCATCTCCCAGAGTTTGCTCAAACTCATGTCCACTGAGTCAGTGATGCCATCCAACCCTCTCATCCTCTGTCAGTCCCTTTTCCTTTTGCCTTCAGTCTTTCCCACCCATCAGGGTCTTTTCCCATGAGGTGGCTCTTCGAATCAGATGGCCAAAGTACTGGAGCTTCAGTATCAGTCCTTCCAACGAATACTCAGGGTTGACTTCCCCACGGACAGAGGAGCCTGGTGGGCTACAGTCCATGGGATCACCAAGAGTCGGATACGACTGAGCGACTGAGCGCACACAGACACTCATGTACCATGCCCTCTGTTTTCTCTATTAGATCTTAAACCCCTTGAGAAGGACGGCATTTTACTCAACCCTGTATCACCAACCAAGGTCCAGCACAGTGTCTGGTGCATGGAGGACACGTGATCCAAAATGTGTGCTTGAGGAATGTACACGTCCTTTCTCTCTCCCAGGGCTGAGGCGAGGATCAAAGATGTAATGTTAGCTAAGTTTTTGGAAGTGCACAGTCCTCTGCAAACAGTTCTATTGCATTGTCTGCCCAGGTCCAGCTTGGGTGACCTACACTCAGTATGTGTCAGAGGTCGGGGAGCAGGAGAAGAGGGAGTGAGCAACACACGGAACAGCGGGAATGACTCCTGCTGTGTCTGATTCTAGGCAGGGCCGGGAAAGCTCTCCTTTCCACTTTTAGAAGGATTCTGGAGAACAAGAGATCTGGGGACATGCTGAATCATCGGAGAAGGCAATGGCATCCCACTCCAGTACTCTTGCCTGGAAACTCCCATGGATGGAGGAGCCTGGTGGGCTGCAGTCCATGGGGTCGCTGAGTCGGACACGACTGAGCAACTTCACTTTCACTTTTCACTTTCATGTACTGGAGAAGGAAATGGCAACCCACTCCAGTGTTCTTGCCTGGAGAATCCCAGGGATGGCGGAGCCCAATGGGCTGCCGTCTGTGGGGTCGCACAGAGTCGGACACGACTGAAGCGACTTAGCAGCAGCAGCAGCAGCAGCTGAATAATCAGACCAGCTCACTTGGTAGACAGTGTGCGTGGAGGAGGGAGACAGAGAAGGGGGGTGTGATAGGGCTGGCTAGCTTGGTTCCCCATTTCAGACTTAGCATGCGGCCCGAGCGGTAAGGCCTGGAAGGCACAGCCTCAGGGGTGAACTACGGGCTCCAGCTTCAACTCAGCCTTTTCCTGGCTGTGTAGCTTCAGGCAAGTCACCCGACCTTCCATGCCTCAGCTTCTCAGTAACAAATGTGGGTAATGACACTTTCCTCAAAGGGTGACTCAGAGGACCAAACCCCTGTCACCAACCCCTCAAAGCTAAAATGTTCACACTGAAATCAGTCTCCCCAGCCTAAGCCTAACCCTGGCTCCTGGGCAAATGGTTTCTCCTCAGGAAACAGGGCCACACAGTTGCTCAAGCCAGAAACCTGAGCTATTTCTGACACTCCCTCAAATCTAATCAACCATGAAGTCCTATTGATATTACCTACCATTATTTTTGGAATCCACCTACTTTTGCTCCTTCCTGACAGATGCTGGGCTTCCTGGTGGCTCAGACGAAAAAGCATCTGCCTGCAATGTGGGAGACTTGGGTTCGATCCCTGGGTCGGGAAGATCCCCTGGAGAAGAAAGTGGCAACCCACTTCAGTATTCTTGCCTGGAGAATCCCACGGACGGAGGGGCTTGGGGGGCTACAGTCCATGGGGTCACAAAGAGGCACACACAGCTGAGCGACTGACACTGCCCTTCTTCACCGTTATTTTTGGGATCCACCTACTTCTGCCCCTTCCTGACACACGCTGGTAGAAGAACAACTGGCCTCCTCACATCTCCAGCCTCCACTCCTCTAGAAGCCAACCATTCTCTACACACGCTGGGAGGGGTTTCTTCAAAAGATAATTTAGAATGCACAGCTCCCTTCAGTGGTCTCCCACTCTCCCTGTATAATGCTCCAAGCCCGCAGCACGGGCCTGGAAGGTCCTCATCTCCTGTCACTCGGCACCCTGACCACACCCGCCTTGCTTACTACATTCCAAACCCAGGGGCCTCCACACCCACCTCAGCCAGGCAAACTCACACCTTCTTCACGGTTGTCCGTAAACAAATGCTTCTTTTCAGTGAAGTTTTCTCTGACACTCAATAAGCTGAATCTCCCCCGAAATTTCCCGTTGCAATGCCTAACTCAACAGTAACTAGTTATCTGGGTGTTTTCCTGATTGTTTAATACCTACTTTCCTCATTTAATGATAAACTTCACTGTCTCTTATTCTCTAGAGCACACAGCAGCTTCAGAGCACAGTACACAGTAGACATTTAATAAATATATGTTGAAGGATGAAGCCAGACAATACACGCAAAGGAATCTTCAAGACATCAAAATATTGTAAACACACACACCTCATCAAAAGGAAGAGCTCTGAGTAACCTCGTAGCACATGTTTGTTAGGGTTAAATTCAGTTTCATGGTTACAAAACAAAGCTAAATGAAGTAGGAAGATGACAGCCTCTCTATGGACTCGCAGCAGGGAGTGACATCAACCTGGTTCTAAGAACTGGTTAAGCTCACAAAGTCTTCCAGTCTCCCAGATTTCCAGAATTCAACTTTGTACACAGGCAGTGAAGCATCCGCCAAACGAGAAAATGCATGTTATGCATCCCATTGTTCATTGCAGCACTATTTACAACAGTTAGAACATGGAAGCAACCTAGATGTCCATCGACAGATGAATGGATAAAGAAGGTGTGGTATATATACACAATAGAATATATTACTCAGCTACAAAAAGGAATGCGTTTGAGTCGATTCTAATGAGGTGGATGAACCTAGAACCCATTATACAGATTGAAGTGAGTCAGAAAGAGAAAGAGAAATACTGTATTCTAACACATATATATGGAATCTAGAAAAATGGTACTGAAGAATTTATTTACAGGGCAGCAACAGAGAACCAGACATAGAGAATGGGGAGAAGGGAGGAGAGGGTGAGATGTATGGAAAGAGTAACGTGGAAACTTACATTACCATATGTAAAATAGATAGCCAACGGGAATTTGCTGTATGTCTCAGGAAACTCAAACAGGGGCTCTGTATCGACCTAGAGGGGAGGGAGATGGGAGGGAGGTTCAAAAGGGACGGGACATATGTATACCTGATTCATGTTGAGGTTTAACAGAAAACAGCAAAATTCTGTAAAGCGATTATCCTTCAGTGAAAAATAAATCAATTAAAAAAAAAAAAAGAAAATGCATGTTAAATTGGTATTGGTGACTACAAAGTAGATGTGGTTGAGGGGACGGCCAAAGGAAGAATCAGAAAGGAGACAGGCTTTAAAAAGGAATCTGGAGGGGGAGGTGGGGGGAGAGGCAGGACTCCGGTGGGAAGCTGTGCTGTGCAAGGTCATGATGCTAGGGGAGGAAATGGCGAAAAGCTGAGGCACAGAAGGAGGCTGAGAACACAGCATATCTGGTGAGCCTGTCAATGCACCACAGGAGGAGAAAAGCGGGAAGGGCCAGACAAGAGGCATGAGCGGGAGAGAAAATGGAAGACACGGGTTCTCATCCTGGTTCTACCGCTGAAGAGCTGGTGGGCCTTAGGAAACCCTCTCAAACTCTCCTAGTCTTAGCTTCTCCACCTGAAAAATGTGGACAACTCATGCGCCTTGCTCTACCTATCTCACAGAGCTGCTGTGAGAATTCAGTGGGATAAGGTGGCTCGAGTGGTGAAAACACCTGCCCGCCAAGGCAGGAGACATAAGAGATGTGGGTTCCGTCCCTGGGTCGAGAAGATTCCCCCGGAGGAGGACATGGCAGCCCACTCCAGTATTCTCGCCTGGAGAGTCCCCACGGACAGAGGAGCCCGGCGGGCTGCAGTCCAAACGGTCGCAGAGTCACAGAAGCGAAGCGACTCTGCGTGCAGCACAGGAGGAACATCAAAGGGTGTGGGAACTAACGCAACACACTCACGACGGCAAGTGTAGGAGCAGAGGAAAAGGTTAGGGCCGCCTACGGATTCCATTCTTTACAGAGGGGAGCTGCTGAGGGCTTTCTACAAGCACTGACAGGGTGAGCCCTCGCCTCTAAAGCGTCAGGTCTGACTGCAGGGACGAGTGTGGATGAGAAGTGGGAAGGCTGGAGGCCCAGAGCCTGGATGGGGCGCACACAGAGTGCACGTGAATGGGAGCCCAGCTGCTGGAATTCAAGAGCAAAGGCAGTGGACAGAGACCACTGAGAGCGGGCTGCCGGCAGCGGACCTCAGGAGCACCTTCTTATACTGACTGCATGTTGAAATAACACATTTTGAATATGTTGGGTTCAATGGAATACACATTAAAATGAATTCACCAGTTCTCTCTACTGCTTTTTAGGCGGCTCCTAGAAAATTTTCAACGACACAAGCGCTTGCACTCTCCTGCGACTGGACGGCGCTGGCCCAGCCTCGCCACGCTGCGCCGCCTCCCCCGCGGAGGGCCTCCTATCCTTCAGACCACGCAAAGGAAGCCAGAAGCCGGCCCGGAGGTGGCCTCCCAAGCTTCTCTGTCCCTCAGAGCACACGGCCCACCTTTCTGCCTAAGCACTGTGTACACCGTGCTGTCCTTTCTCCGCGTGTGCTGGACTGTAAGCCCCTGTGGGCACGCCACAGCATCTCTGGAGCCCCCGGGAGGAAGCAGTGGGCCCCACTTCGGGGGGGGCGGCCATGGGCAGTGCTGAGCAGAGAACAGTGCCACACGACCCTGGCTGGGCACCCTTCTCTTCACTCAGAACCCAACATCCCACTGGCCTCCCAGGCTCTACCAGCAGAGGTATACGCACACAACTGATGTCTCTAATTTGTCACATATCCTTCAGAGAAAGCTCAGCGCTTGGGTTATGCCCAGGAATTCAAAGTGACGCTGAGGAGCAGTGTGGGGGCAGTGTGGAGTTAAACAAGAGTGGGTATGTGACCTGGCTGTTGCTGATCACTTATGTGGCTGAGGGAAAATTACTTCCTGTGAACCTCAGTTTTCTCATCTACAAAATGGGAATACTAGCTACCTGTCCTGCAGGTCTGTTGTAAGAACTGCAACTGTCGTGTATGTGAAGTCTCTAGCACAATGCCTGGCACACAGCAATGTTCAAAAAGTGATCGCTATTCTTGTCATTTGTAAGACCCCAAGTCAAACATGATCAGTAAGTTACTATCGAAGCCATCATATCCTGAGACTTAACACAAAACAAACAAATTTTGAGTTATCTAATTCAGGGGCAACCATCTCACAGATCTCCTCTGAAGCAAAGGACCTAACACTATTTTATTTAGTTCACATTCATTTGCTTTTGTCTAAGTATCCTTCAAACGTTACTTCTGATGAAACTAATGTGCTTCAGGACACAAAGAGAAAACCCAGGAGACCTGGATCCCGGTGCCAAAGCTGCCATTCACTAGCTGTGAAACTCTAGATAATAACGAAAACAAGTCTCTGGAAGATCCAGTGTGTGCGTGTGTTTGGGGCAGGGGCACAAGAAATCAGCGATACTGCCACGGTAGCAGGCAGCGAGCAGGCTAAGGTATTGAGAAGGCACGACTGACAGTCTAGACGTGTGAGTTCTAGATCGAATTTGCTCTTTTTTTTTTTGTTTACCCTTGAAAAATGAGAAGAAAATTATATAGAATAAGCACCTAATATGTTACAGGTATTCATTTAATCCTCACAATAACCTGGTGAGGTAGACATTGTTCTTTTTCTTAACAGATGAGAAAATGAGATTCAGAGAAGTTAAACTGTTTGAAAGACACACAGGTATTAAATGGAAGAGTGAGGACATGAGATTAAGGTGGCCTGCTCAATGTCTTGCAGTGAAGGGGCTGGGCTACAGTAGCTCTCGGCCTTTCTTGCGCTAACATTATGTAATTCTTTGTCTCTCACAGTGCTTTTCTGGCGTATCAGGTCTTTGTAGCAGAGGGGGCTCAGGGAGAACTAAATTCATCTGACTGGGAAAGAACAGTAAACAGCCTCAGCAGCAATCATCTTGAAGCACTTCAGGAACTGTACTGCTCAGGCCCACAAGGTGGCTAAGAATGCTTTTTATTGGTTTCCCGATTTTAACAAAAGCAAAGGAATAAAAAGCAAAGCCTAGAATCCACACGATAAAGGGTAAGCATCTGTCATGAGGCGCAAGGCCTAGGAAGGAAAGAACAGTAAACAGCCTCAGCAGCAATCATCTTGAAGCACTTCAGGAACTGTACTGCTCAGGCCCACAAGGTGGCTAAGAATGCTTTTTATTGGTTTCCCGATTTTAACAAAAGCAAAGGAATAAAAAGCAAAGCCTAGAATCCACACGATAAAGGGTAAGCATCTGTCATGAGGCGCAAGGCCTAGGAAGGTGGAGTGGAAAAGAGGAATGAAGTTTCTTCCCCACCTACGTCACGCCTGCTGTGTGACGGTGGACAAGCCACGTAACACCTCAAGTTTCAGCTCTCACACTGATAAAATGGGGAGACCACACTCTGCACTTCTCACAGGGAACTGTGATAGCTAAATTACTTCTAAACCAAAAATCACTCTACAGGTATATCTCGTTTTACCTAAAATTTTCCTAGAAAGATCAACAAATGTGTTCTGAAGTAAATCCTCCTGAAGGTGATGACATTACTTTCAAAACAAACTTTCAAAAGACTAGGTTTTCTTAAAGCAAGGGATACCCTGCTTTATACAGCATAAAAACAGAATTGTTATTTGAGTCAATTTTTTTTATTGTTGGCATAAAAAGGACAAAACAAATAACCCAGAAAAACATCCAATCCAAGAAGTCTTCATTTTGCTTAAAAATTTTTTTTTTTTGCCATTTGTTTCAGAAGATCAACCTTTGTGATTTACTTTGTTAAGGTGGGCTTTAAACTAGTGGTTTCACCTTCCTGAGTTCAAAACACAACTGATAGGAAAGTACTTGGTGGCAGAAGAAAGTCAGTCTTTGATTTTCAAACTGCTGAGGCCAAGCCATAAAGTTAGTGACTCGCGGGGCCGCCTGAACCGACCGTAGGGTGTGTGCCCCCTTTGCCATCCCCTCCCTCCTCAAGGAGGTGGGGTCCTCTCCTTCCACTGAGGGGCTGCAGGAAGATGCAGGCCTGGTCACCGCATCAAGCTGCCGACTGTCATGGGGGCGAGGGCCCAGAACAGCACAGAGCATCACCTCCCCATTCTGAGCTAGTGACTTCGGGGGGACAGAAGGGTGGGGGAGGCTCCTCTCCAGCCTGCAACAGGCTCCCTACAAATTCCTGTTCCTCCTTCTAAAAGCTGCCCGGAAATTCCCCTCCTGCCAGAATCTTTTCCTCAACTAACTCTGGAATGATGACCATCCCTATTCTTTGCATCCTGCTAGCCCTTAAGCCGGAAAAGGCAATGGCAATCCACTCCCGTACTCTTGCCTGGAAAATCCCATGGATGGAGGAGCCTGGTGGGCTGCAGTCTATGGGGTCACACAGAGTCGGACACAACTGAAGTGACTTAGCAGTAGCAGCCCTTAAGCATTTGACTTGTGCTATAAACACACAAGAGTCCCTTGAACAGCAAAGAGATCAAACCAATCCTAAAGGAAATCAACCCTGAATATTCACTGGAAGGACTGATGCTGAAGCTGAAATTCCAATACCTGGCCATTTGATGCAAACAGTCAGCTCCTTAGAAAAGACCCTGACACCGGGGAAGGCCGAGGGCAGAAGGAGAAGAGGGCGACATAGGCAAGATGGCTGGATGGCATCACCGACTCAAGGGATATGAGCCGGGGCAAACTCCAGGAGGTGGTGAGGGACAGGGAGGCCTGGCGCACTGCAGTCCATTAGGCCGCAAAGAATCGGACACAACGTGCCGACTGAACGACAACGACGTAAACACATAGATCCTTGCCTCCATACTGCTTTAAAAGGGAACTCAAGTATTCTGTGTTTTTTCTAATAAATACTTGTTTGTTCTCAAAGAAGGACTCACTGTCTTCTTGTTTCTTTAGCACTTCATCTCCAGTCACCTGTCCTGGGCCCCTCAACCAATAACCCGAGCTCTGCAAAGGATACTTTACAGACATAGCTGGTTAGGGAGCTGACGGAAAGCCAGCCAGAGAAACGCTGAGCCAGCTTCCCCAGCAGCCAGACCCCCTGTCGCTCTCCTCGCAGTTTCACTGCCAAGTGATCCACTTTGGACCTCTCTGACCCTCATTGCCCCCCGTCATGCGCGATGAGACTGGGATGGCTGGACAAGCCACTGGTATTAAAACAGAAACTCGGCCTAAGACAACTCCGAGCAACATACTCAGGCATATGCCTGCCTAACAGGCAGAATGGGCAGACCACAAACCAAAGGAACCCTCTCCTGGCTCTGCCCAGCTGGACGGGCACTTCTCGAGTCTGCAGGTCTAGCTCGTACATGTCAAGAGGGGAAACCAGCCGCTGTCTTTTCTGTTGGGGGGAGATGCCAGACCGTTTTGTGGGAAGACACGGCTTTTTGTCTTGTATTTATTTATTCAGCTGCACTGGGCCTTAGTTGAGGCACGCCGAGTCTTTAGTTGTGCCATGCAAACTTCTTAGTTGCAGCATATGGGATCCAGTTCCCCAACCAGGGATGAGACCGCGGGCCCTCTGCGTTGGGAGCCACTGGACCACCAACAGAGTGCCCCAGACAAGGGTTTTTAGAGTGAGGGCTGCTACCGCTTCTAGTAAGCGCTGTCTCTCATACCCTTTCCTACAGGATGAAGCCTTTCATACTGGGGTGGGGGTCGGGGGCTGCACAACAGTGAAAGATATACTGAGAAAATAAGAATTATTGGGAAGTCCCTGGCAGTCCAGTGGTAGTACTCTGTGCGTCCACTGCTGGGGGCCTGCGTCTGACCCCTGGTCAGGGAACTAAGATCCTGTAAGCCACGCAGCTCAGCCAAAACACCACCACACCAGAAGCAAAAATAACTGGCGCTGGGATATGGAACTGTAACCCCCTCTGCAGGTAAGCAGAAATGCTAAGCATGTGCAGCTACATTTTAGAGCACGTAATTTGGCTCAGTTTACTATCAGGCAGTGTAAGGTATTTTAAATAAAATGTCCTGAGGGTTTGGACTTTTGGATTATAATCCTAATTCTAAACCTTAATTTCCTTATAAGCAAAGAGTGTGGTGGTATGTGTGTGCATGTGTAGAGGGCAGTGATGGAGAAACGAATGGATGAACCAGATGGTCCCCGCAGCTCCTTTCCGGGGACTGGAAAGTACACTCTTATTCTATCCAGGCACAAATCATATTATAATGAGGGTTTATTATATCAACAAGGGACCACCTCAAGCAGCGGCAGTAACAGTATTTCAACTTGGAAATTGCCGGTCTCCAAAACATAATCTTTAGGAATCCAACCTGGATTGATTAAGAGAGAAACAACGGTAACTGAGCGCTTGCATTGATCTTGTCCAGGCACATGGTATATACTCAACAAAACTGTGTTGAATGGTGAATGACTGACCTTGCAGTTCTAACTCTTAACAAACTCCAGTGTTCCAGTACCCTTGCCTCTGGTCCAGTTTTCCATGGCTGAAGTCAAGTACTACCTTCTCTAGGAAGTTTTCTTATTAATAGTGCTACTTCTCCAATGACCTTTTTCATTACTAAATTTATTTATGCTGCATTTTGAGTCCATACTCTATCACTTAGTGCTTGACTGTTTTCAGATTCTTTCATCCATATTCATCATGTCTCTCTCCAAGTAGATAATAAACTTAAGAGCAGAAATCCTGTTACATTATTTATTGACAGAGCCCACAATATCTAGCACGGGACTAAACATATACTTAGCAAATACTGTGAAGTAACTGACTGATATTCAATGATGGCTACAATGATGACAGCTAGCATGTTTCTCAAGCACTTACTGAGACACGACGATTAGGACTGCAGGCTCAGCCCCTCGCTCAGATGTAAATGCTGGTCCTGCCACTTGTTAGCTATGTGACCCGACAAGTTACTTAACCTGTGCCTCAGGTTCCTCATCCTTAAAATGGGGCTAGTAATGGGACCTAGCTCTTGGAACTGTTGTTAGGCTTGAATTATTTAAAACATGTAAAATTAAAATGCTTAGGCCAGGGCCTGGCCTCAGTAAGAATGATCAATAAATATTAGCCATTCTTATTTATTTCTCACCATCACTCCATGAGTTGGTACTATTAATGTGGCAATTTTACAGTAAGAAGCTGAGGTACAGAGGGGTTAAGTAACTTGCTTAATTTCATGTATCCAGTGAGCGAGATGGAGCTGGTATTTGAACCCAAATGGTTTAACTTCAGAAACTGTTCTCTGTTAACACTCTGCTCTCTTAGGTTAGAAAGAGTTCTAACCACCCATTTTACTTTGCCATAGATCCATCCTTTAAAAAAAAAAAAACGAAGCATAGTTGATTTACAGTGTGACCACTAGCGCTAGTGGTAAAGAACCTGACTGTCAATACAGAAGACACAAGAGAGGCAGGCTTGATCCCTGGGCTGGAAAGATCCCCCGGAGAAGAGAACTGGCAACCCACTCCAGGATTCCTGCCTGCAGAATCCCACGGACAGAGTAGACTGACAGGCTCCGATCCATGGGTTTGCAGAGTCAGATATAACTGAGCAGGCAACACTTTCACTTTCTGCCACACAGCAAAGTACAAGCTAGGTTTCAAAGAGAGCAAACTGCCAACATTGGTTGGATCATGGACAAAGCAAGGGAGTTCCGGAAAAACATCTACTTCTGCTTCATTGACTATGCTAAAGCCTTTGACTGTGTGGATCATAATAAACTGGAAAATTCCACTTTACCTGTCTCCTGAGAAACCTACATGAGGGTCAAGAAGCAACAGTTAGAACCAGACATGGAACAACTGACTGGTTCAAAAGTGGGAAAAGAGTACAACAAAGCTGTATACTGTCACCCTGCTTATTTAACGTCTATGCAGAATACATCATGCGAAATGCGGGGCTGGATGAAGCACAAGCTGGAATCAAGATTGCCGGGAGAAATAACAACCTCAGATATGAAGATGATATCACTCTAATGGCAGAAAGTGAAGAGGCGTTCCTCTCATGAGAGTGAAAGAGGAGAATGAAAAAGCTGGCTTAAAATTCAATGTTAAAAAAAAACTAAGATCATGGCATCTGGTCCCATCACTTCACGGCAAACAGAAGGGGAAACAGTAGGAGCAGCGACAGATTTTCTTTTCTTGGGCTCCAGAATCACTGTGGACGGTGACTGCAGCCATGACGTTAAAAGACACCTGTTCTGTGGAAGGAAAGCTGTGACCAACCTAGACAGAGGTTAAAAGCAGAGACGTCACTTTGTAGACCAAGGTCTGTATAGTCAAAGCTATAACTTTTCCAGTAGTCATATATGGATGTAAGAGTTAGTCCATAAAGAAGGCTGAGCACTGAAGAATTGATGCTTTCAAGCTGTGGTGCTGGTGAAGACCCTTGAGAATCCTTTGGACTGCAAGATCCAATCAGTCAATCCTAAAGGAAATCAACCCTGAATATTCATTGGAAGGACTGATGCTGAAGCTCCAATATTTGGCCACCTGATGTGGAGAGTCTCCTCACTGGAAAAGATCCTGATGTTGAGAAAGATTGAGGGCAAAATGAGAAGAGGGCAGCACAGGATGAATGAGATGGTTAGATATCATCACCGACTCAGTGGACGTGAATTTGAGCAAACTCCAGGAGATAGTGGAGGACACAGGAGCCTGACCTGCTGCAATCCCTGGGGTCACAAAGAGTCAAGACACAGCAACATTCAGCAAAGTGATTCAGATAGAGATATTCTGTCTCACGCTCCTTTCCATTATGGTTTATTACAAGAGATCGACTACAGTTCCCCATGCTTACCCTAGGACCTTGTTGTTTATCCATTTTATATAGTTTGTATCTGCTAATCCTAAACTCCTAATTTATCCCTACCCCGCTTTTAGTGACCGTAACTTTGTTTTTGCTGTAGATCTATCCTTAACTTGCATCAGTATTCCCCTGAAACCTCAGATCAGATTTGAGACGACAGAGACTGGCTGCTTATTTTTCATATATATGAACTTAGATTCTGCCAACATTAAGCATATGCCAGGTGGCAGGCATAGTGCTAAGTGGTATTTCATCTGATTCTTAGAACTCTGAACATATGTGTTTTCCAGATGAGGAAGCTGCAGTTCAGAGAAGATAAAGGACTCGCCTGAGGTCCCAGGGTTAATGATGGCTCGTGCCAGTCGTGGAACTCAGACCCCCAGCCTCCAAGTCCTCGCTAAGCCCAGCTGGCTCTGGGTTTTTCCTGGCACAAGTGTAGAACACAGCGTGGATTACCATTTATACCCCTGCCGGCCAAACACACAGGTTTGGCAATCAGATCCCTGGGTTGGTTATCTGACGCTGACACTGGCTCTATGACCTCAGGCAAGATATTTAATCTCAACCTCAAGTGTTCCCATCTGTAGCAGAGGTTGCTGGATTGTTGTGAGATTATGTGGTGCTATTCATTAAAGCGTTCAGCACAGGGCACACAATAAATACCCCAAATGTGCATTAGCTATTACTATTACCACCACCATAGGGAAAGGGACTTAAGTTGCTCCCTTATGTTAGTCTAGCATTTCCTCATCTATTATTTAGGAAAATTCCTGTTAAAAAAAAAGACATGTTCCAATCAAATGACAGATGGGAAAACTAAGGTCTAGAGACATTAAATCCCTTACCCAAGGTCAGGAATAGAGCCCATCTCCTAACTTTAAGGACAGAGCTCTTCACCAGAGCTGGCTATCTGCTGCCTCTCTACATTTTTCCAAAATGTCCAGAATTTCAGAATACATCTCTCTCAGTTCCAAAGGAATTGAGACTCGGGGTCCTTAAGACTATCCTAATTGCCCCTTTAGAGCTTTAGGGACTCACCCTGCCCCCAACCAAAAACGAGTGCTGGGCAAGTTGTTCCAAGTGGAAAATTCAACTCCATCCCAGGCGGAAACCCCAAATCTCTGCTGTTCCAGCAGATTTCCAGGACGCGCTGGCTCCCAGAAACCACAATTACAGGCAAGCTCAAGGCAGAGGAGTAATTAGGCCCATACCATCGGCTCAGCAGTCTCTTGGCCTCTCCCTCCAGGGCTGACTCCATCTCTCTGCCTCTCCCATCCCCCTCATCCAAATCCCATCTCAACCACTGCTCAGCGGAGAGAGATGCAATGGGAATTTCCATCCTTCCTTTCTTCCAGCCCTGCTCCATTTCCAGGAAACCAAAGAAGGGTGGGGTTAAGCGGGAAAGAAGCCATCTCATGGATGTAACTAATGCTGAATGGCAGCAAGAGTTGAAGTAATTTTCACAGAAGGAGAAGCACTCTTGAGGCCCCTCCCCTCATCCCATCCTTTATTTCCCACAAAGATGACATTGGGAAGGATGATGCTGGGAAGATGAGACCCTCCCAAAAGTGAAAATGAAGGGGATCTTGTGGAATGGCAAACAGTAACCTCAGTCTCTCCAGATGGAACAATCTTGGCTGGAGATGGGATGGAGAAAAGATGACATTAGAAGGCCAAAGGGATCTAGAACTCTCTTATCTCTAAGATCCCAGCAGGGGCATCTACCCCTCCCAGACTACCTCCTAATCATGGCAAACAGGAAAGAACGGCAGATCTTGCCCTCTCCCAAATATGCTGCTCTTCTACCCTGAAACGTGGGACTGAGGTCCTGATTATTTCACACTCCAGCGTAAGGGCACTCAGTGCAGTACCTTTCTTCTCCATTCCAGGGCCCACTGTCTGTTGCCTGGGTGGCAGATCTGCTCAGCTAAGCTCTGATGAACGCTCTGGACACAGCAGTACGGAAGAGAACGCTGTCCCCTATTGCTCCCAGGGGTCTCAGGGCTGTCCACACTTCCTGTCCCCAACATGTGGAAGGTTTCCAGTGAGTCTGAGTACCCCAGAATCTCCTGTAGGAACTCTCAGCAGGTAAAGTGAATGTTGGATCGGGCAGAGGATAGGGATGGGGTGGCATCCCAGACAGGCAGTGGACTTCAACATCCTAGAAGGCTTTTGGACAGTTATAGCTCAAGGCTCAGGCCTGAAGGCTGTCATGGCAGTTTCCTGAGGCCCGTCCAGAGCCCCCAGAATTGTGGTTGACAGAGCAAACTGAGAAAGGCCCCAAAGCAGACCGGTACCAACCCAATTCCACCCATCAAAATCTTAATTAAAACAATTAACCTCAAGAAGCTTTCCTTGCTTTAGCCTCTCCTAACCAGCCTCTCCCCCTAGGCAGGCACAACCTCAGCCCTCATAAATTCACTCTGTATTACTGGTTAGTTACTTACAACCACCTCAGTGAAAAACAAATAGCCATTCAAACCATTTAGGTTATATTTGACATACCCAGCATGGCCAAAGATGAACACGTCTCTGGAATTCATTCTACAAAGACCTGACTTGTGCACTAAATGGCACTTGTTTTGACACTCTTTTTCTAAGTATTCCTAAATCAATACACTTCCACATCTCTGGTTTCCCCAACTAAGCTGTAAATTCCTTGTGAGGAAAGAACGTGTTTTCCACTTCTGAAATATTTTTGCATTCTTTCCTCCCTTGTTGGCCACCTGGATAAAATAGATTTTTTTTTTTTTTTTTGCACAGGCACATATGTACACACACAGAAACACATGCACACACACTGCATCCGCTGCGAAATACAGGATTCTACAAAGCACTGTTCGATCCATTTGTTCAGCGAACTGGCTGACAAATGGCCGCTGACACAAGTCAGACATCTAAGGGACCAGACAGCCAAAGAGAAGCTAGAGACATTCAAGATGGAGCCACACAGCCACATGGGTTAAGAATCAGAGGGCTGGATCCATCAGACGCCTGCAGAGATTCCTTCCAATCCTGGGGGTGATTCTGATCTGAAGACAAGGTTGGACTGAGGGAGGGAGGGAGGGAGCGAGGACCCATCCCATCAAAAGCGCTACAACCGCAGGGTGGAAACGTAGGATTCCGTTTCTCTGTCACTCCTTCCAGGGCTTAGAGAAAGAGCTTCTGAGGGCAAGAAGGGAACAGCTCTCTGATCCTGCCTGCCTTCTGGCGCAGAAGGCTGCTTTGGAACGGGATTCAGCGCTCCAGTCCCTGGTAACACAGGGGAAGCCAAGAGGCACTTGGAGAGGCGTCGGGTCAGAAAGGCCGTGAAAAGGAGGCAGCGACCAATGGATGGCCTCACCACCGACAGGCACCTTCTTGCCTGGATCATGCCGGACCTTTCGTGATCTGACTGACTCGCGAAACCATCCCCATAACCCACTAACAGTAAATGTGCCAAGGGCCAGAGCCAGAGGATGAAGTGGCAACCCAAGACCTGCAGCAGGAGGCCTGTGCCACAGGCTCGGCGAGCATGGGTTCCCGCAGGGCCAGCCTGGCCGAGACGAAGCAGCCCTCTAAATCCCAACCAGCCCGTGTTAGAACTTCTCCCCTAAGAAGAGAAGGTAAAGGGATAGGCTAAGATGGGACTTACTCTGTGGAGAAAGGAGAGCGCTCCTCACCTTGTGTTAGCCTGTTCTCTGCACATATCACAGGACACGGGGAGAATGAATGGATGGAAAGGAATACAGGGGAGAAAAGAAGAGTTAGGGCTGGAATCAGCACAGACATGGGATGAACAAAGTGAAGAAGGGGAGGCAGTAGGGAAGTCACAGAAGGAAGGGAAGAGTAAAGCGAGAGGTGACAGAATGAAAAGACCTGGGGGCGAGGGCTACAGCAAGGATGTGGGACGAGGAGAGGGAAAACGAAAGCAAAAGAGGAAAAGCATTCAGAAAGGCAGAGAAAGGAGCTGTAGACCTATGTAAACTTCAGATTAGCTCAGGAGTTGGTACAGACTCTAACCCTGCCAGATTCTCCCTGTCTCTGACAGCAGGGGTGTTAAATGGAACTTCTTATTACAGTCTTCAGGTTGAGATTTAGAAAAGTGCGGTGAAATCATTAATTAGTGCAGTGTCTGGCACAAAACAGGATGATGGGGTGGTGGGGAGAAGGGTTAGTGGCAGCTGGCAATCAAGAACCAGGACTGCTGCAGGATTTCTGGATTAGGAGCTTTCCTGAGGAAGGTCTCCGTTTCCAAAGTGGCTGTGCAGAATTAATTGCTCTTTTTTTTTTTTTGGCCTCAGCGTGCAGCATGTGGGATTTTAGTTCCCTGATCAGGGATCAAACCTGTGCCCCCTGCACTGGAAGCATGGGGTCTTAACCACTGGACCGCCAGGGAAGTCCAGGCCATGCAGAATTAAACACACTCTCTTCCCTCCTGATTCATATACCACCAAAGGTGGTCTTCTCCAACCACCATATCTAAAACTGTAACCCCAGGTTTCAGATAACTTCCTATTTTTTCTCTTTAGCAATTATTACCTAATACACTATTATTTTTTATTTAATTCACCTAGAATGTAAGCTCCAGGAAGGCAAGGATTTTTGTCTGTGTTCACTGCTACAGTTTCAGTGCTTACAATAGTTCCTGGTACCAAGGAGATGCTCAGATGCTCAAAAGATACTTATTAAAGAATAAACCTAACTCCATTTGAATCTAAACCCATTCAATTCTCAGTTGCCTGAGAGAATGTAGCAGGGGGCATTAAATATAATTAAAAACTAGATAATGCAAATGACCTTCTTACAGAATCATACATGTTAAGGGGCTGGAAAGAATCTCAACATCCTTACTTCACAGACAAGAAAACTGAGGATCAAAACCGTTGTTATGAACTGAATGTCCATATTCCCCACAAAACTATTATATTGAAGCCCTAACACTTGCTGTAATGGTATCTGGAGATGCACCTTCAGGAGGTAAAGAGGGTTCAATGAGGTCATGAGGGTGGGGCCCTCGTAATGGTGTTTGTGCCCTTATGAGAAGAGACACCAGAGAGTTGCTCTCTGAGTGCACACACACAAAGGGAAGGCCATGTGAGCACACAGCAAGAAGCTGGCTGTCTACAAGTCAGCAAGAGGGCCCTCACCAGAGCCCAACATGGTGGCAGCCTGGTCTTGGACTTTGAGCCTTCACAACCGTGAGAAAATAAATTTCCATTAAGTCATCCAGTCTACGGTATTTGCTATGGCAGCCTACGCTCAGTCCGAAGCCTTTAAGTGAACTTTCAGGGCCCTCTAGTGACAGGGCTCCTTTCCCAGGTTGGTGACGTTTCTATTACCCCAAGGCCTTGGAATGTGTTTGCACATCAGTGTAGGAGTGTTGGCCATTTTGGAGATAACAACACCGGGAGAAGCTGGAAAAATGGGTTCAGTGTCTCTATCTCATCATTTATTCAACTCTTCAGAGCTTCTCAGCTGGCAGCTTTGCCTCTGGGAGAGATACAATGAGCGCTACTCTCCAGCTTCATGCCTTTGCAAAGTGGGGAAAGAAACAACAGGCAAGGCACAGCTTAGCTTTCAAAGGCTTCTCCTCCCAGCTGCTACTGAGTTACAAAGATGCACTCAGGACTGGGAGTAAAGACCAAGTCCACAGAAAGTGAAAAGTCAGACTGCCTGGTATGTCACCTATAGGTAAGTAGGAATGAACTGAAATAAATTCTTGGGGCAGTTTAGAACTAACACTCCTGCACATATATAAGAACTCAAGTGGGTGTATATTAAACTTTAAAATCATGACTTTCAGGTAACCTCTTCATTTCTTCCAAAAGTTTGCTTATCAAGTATAAAATGGGAGTTAATCTTAATATGCTTCCCCAGTTCAGTTCAGTCACTCAGTCATGTCCGACTGTTTGTGACCCCATGAACTGCAGCATGCCAGGCTTCCCTGACTATCACCAACTTCCCAACAGTTCAGAAATCTTCATATTTATGATCATATTTATCTTTATCAATAGTTAATAACTACTTATTGGTACACAAAAGTGAGTTACACATCTGCGGCATTATTATTAAGGTAGAGGCATGATTTCTATCCTTGGGAAATTTACAATCTTAAGGAGTTAGGAAGACAAAGGCAAAAGAGACTTAAGGCAAAAGAAAAGTTGAGAGCAAATCCACAAAAAGCCAACTGTACACAAATAGCACTGAGTAACAAATACAGTGATTAGAGGACAGGGCTCTGCAAGAAGAGCAAGCCTGAGGTCACTGGAGTTGCACTAAGCTCTTACAGGGTGGCCAGAAGGGATAAACGCCCTCCTTCTGTTTCTCCTAGCTTCTAAACCCAAGTGAACCATGATCTGACCTAAACACAAGGGGACTCCTGATCAATGCACATCATTAGCTAGTCTAAGCTGGCTGGTGGAAAACTTTTACAAGGGTGAAGCGAGTCCACCTGGCTGCAAAGTCTGCGAGACACTAAGCAGTCCAGCTCTGAGCCATTCCATTCCATTATAAAAGGATGCCATCTCCCCAGGTCAGTATTCAGGGGCTGACTCTCACTTTGAACCTCTCTTACCTTCTCCCAACATGAACTTGCTGCCTGGAGCACCTATAAAATTCTATCTCACCCTTCCCTCAAAAGCAAACAAATAAACCACTGCTAATATCACGCTCAAAGGTGAAAGCCCAGCTGCCTTTGCCCCAAGATCAGGAGCAAGACAAAGATACCTGCTCTCACCACTTCTTTTCAACACTGAGTGGGGAATTCTAGCCAGGGTGATCAGGCAAGAAAAAGAAATAGAAGGCGTTCAGATTGATAAGAAAGAAGTAAAACTATTTCTATTCACAGATTATATGATCCTATATATAGAAAATGCTACAGAATCCACAAAAAAACTACAGAATAAATGGTCACAGGATACAAAGTTGATTCAGTTCAGTTCAGTCGCTCAGTCGTGTCTGACTCTTTGTGACACCATGAATCACAGCACACCAGGCCTCCCTGTCCATCACCATCTCCCGGAGTTCACTCAGACTCACGTCCATCGAGTCCGTGATGCCATCCAGCCATCTCATCCTTGGTCATCCCCTTCTCCTCCTGCCCCCAATCCCTCCCAGCATCAGAGTCTTTTCCAATGAGTCAACTCTTCCCATGAGGTGGCCAAAGTACTGGAGTTTCAGCTTTAGCATCATTCCTTCCAAAGAAATCCCAGGGTTGATCTCCTTCAGAATGGACTAGTTGGATCTCCTTGAAGTCCAAGGGACTCTCAAGAGTCTTCTCCAACACCACAGTTCAAAAGCATCAATTCTGCGGCACTCAGCCTTCTTCACAGTCCAACTCTCACATCCATATATGACCAATGGAAAAACCATAGCCTTGACTAGATGGACTTTAGTCAACAAAGTAATGTCTCTGCTTTTGAATATACTATCTAGGTTGGTCATAACTTTTCTTCCAAGGAGTAAGCGTCTT
>SJYX01011492.1:374209-410368 GCA_006410675.1 Oreotragus oreotragus
TATGCAGGTCAGGAAGCAACAGTTAGAACTGAACATGGAACAACAGACTGGTTCCAAATAGGAAAAGGAGTACGTCAAGGCTGTATACTGTCCCCTGCTTATTTAACTTATATGCAGAGTACATCATGAGAAATGCTGGGCTGGAAGAAGCACAAGCTGGAATCAAGATTGCTGGGAGAAACATCAATAACCTCAGATATGCAGATGATACCACCTTTATGGCAGAAAGTGAAGAGAAACTAAAAACCCTCTTGATGAAAGTGAGAGTGAAAAAGTTGGCTTAAAGCTCAACATGCAGAAAACGAAGATCATGGCATCTGGTCCCATCACTTCATGGGAAATAGATGGGGAAACAGTGTCAGACTTTATTTTGGGGGGGCTCCAAAATCACTGCAGATGGTGACTGTAGCCAGGGAATTAAAAGACGCTTACTCCTTGGAAGAAAAGTTATGAGCAACCTAGACAGCATATTCAAAAGCAGAGACATTACTTTGCCAACAAAGGTCTGTCTAGTCAAGGCTATGGTTTTCCCAGTGGTCATGTATGGATGTGAGAGTTGGGACTATGAAGAAAGCTGAGGGCCAAAGAATTGATGTTTTTGAACTGTGGTGTTGGAGAAGACGCTTGTGAGTCCCTTGGACTGCAAGGAGATCCAACCAGTCCATTCTAAAGGAGACCAGTCCTGGGTGTTCATTGGAAGGACTGATGCTGAGGCTGAAACTCCAATACTTTGGCCACCTCATGCGAAGAGTTGACTGTCAAACTGGAAAAGACCCTGATGCTGGGAGGGATTCGGCGCAGGAGGAGAAGGGGATGACAGAGGATGAGATGGCTGGATGGCATCACCGACTCTATACACATGAGTCTGGGTGAACTCCAGGAGTTAGTGATGGACAGGGAGGTCTAGAGTGCTGCAATTCATGGGGTCGCAAAGAGTCGGACATGACTAAGCGACTGAACTGAACTGAACTGAAATTTAACAAAACAAGTGGAAGGCTTATATAGTGAAAACTAAAAAACATCATTGAAAGAAATTAAGTGAAAAGATATGCATGTTTGTGGGTTAAAAGATTTGATTGTTAAAACGGTAATACTCCACAAATTGATATATAGATTTGGTATAATCCCTATCCAAGTTCCAAGTCATTTTTTGTTTTTTTGCAGAACTTCACAACCTGTTCCTAAAATTTACATGAAAATAAACAGCTAAAACAATCTTGAAAAAGTTGCAAGTGAAAAGTGAAAGTGATAGTCGCTCAGTTGTGTCTGACTCTTTGTGACCCCGTGGTCTACACAGTCCATGGAATTCTCCAGGCCAGAATACTGGAGTGGGTAGCCTTTCACTTCTCCAGAGGATCTTCCCAACCCAGAAATCAAACCGGGGTCTCTTGCACTGCAAGTGGATTCTTTACCAACTGAGTTATCAGGGAAGCCTTGAAAAAGTTGGAGGAATCATATTTCCCAATTTCAAAATCTATAGTAAACAAGTNTGGAATTCTCCAGGCCAGAATACTGGAGTGGGTAGCCTTTCACTTCTCCAGAGGATCTTCCCAACCCAGAAATCAAACCGGGGTCTCTTGCACTGCAAGTGGATTCTTTACCAACTGAGTTATCAGGGAAGCCTTGAAAAAGTTGGAGGAATCATATTTCCCAATTTCAAAATCTATAGTAAACAAGTCAGAATGGGACCAGCATAAAGACAGACACTTAAGTGAACAAAACAGAGAATCCAGAACTAAATCTTCATATTTACAGTCAACTGACTTTTGACAAGGGTGCCAGGACAATTCAATGGAGAAAGAAGAGTCTTTTCAATAAACGGTGTTAGAATTGGAAATCCACACGCAAAAGAATGAAATTGGATCCCTACTTCACATTGAATATAAAAATTAACACAAAATGAATCACTGACTTAAATGTAAGAGCTAAAACTATAAATCTGTCAGAAGAAAACAGGAGTATATCTTTGTCATCCTGAGTTAGGCAATGATTTCTTAGATATAAAATTGAAAGTATGAGCAACAATAGAAACAACAGAAAAAATAAATTGGTCTTCATCAAAATTAAAAACCTGTGCTTCAAGGGACAACAGCAAGAACGTAAAAATGCAATCCACAGAATGGGAAAAAATATTTGCAAATCTCGTATCTGATAAGGGACTTGTAACCAGAATATATTTTTTAAAAACTCATATAAATCATCAATTTTAAAAAATCATGTCTGACTAAGTTGTGTCCAACTCTTGCGATCCCACAGATTGTAGCCCCCCAGGCTCCTCTGTCCATGGCATTTTCTAGGCAAGCATAGTGGAGTGGATTGCCATTTCCTTCTCCAGGAGATCTTTCCCACCAAGGAGTCAAAGCCAGGTCTCCTGCAAAGCAGGCAGATTCTTTGCTGACTGAGCTATGAGGGAATCCCACCAAAGATAAGACAACTCAATTTAAAAAATGGGCAAAAAATCTGAATAGACAGCTCTCTAAAGAAAATATACAAATGGCCAATAAGCACAAAAAAAGATGTTCCATATCCTTAGTCATTAAAGAAATGCAATTCAAAACTACAATAATTCACACCCACTCTGGTGGCTAGAGCCAAAATAATGGCAAATAATAAGCGTTGGTGAGGATGTGGAGAAACTGAAACCCTCAGATATTGCTGGTGAGAATGTAAAACAGTGCAGCCACGTTGAAACACTGCTTGGCAGGTCTTCAAAATATTAAACACAGAAATACCATATGACCCAGCAATTCCACTCCTAGGTGTATATACCGAAGAGAATGGAAAACATATATTTACACACAAAGCTGTACACAAATGTTCACAGCAGCAGTGTTCATAAAAGCTGAAAAGAGGAAACAAGCCAAATGTCCATCAACTGGTAAGGAGATAACAAAGCTGGCGTATCCACACAATGACATATTAACCGGCGATAACAAAGGGAAGGAAGCACTGATACACGCTGCAACACGGATGAACATGCTAAGTGGACGAAGCCAGTCGCATGGAAGACCTCGTGTTGTACGAGTCCGTGTATGTGAAATGTTCAGAAAAAAACAGACTCACAGAGGCAGAAAGTAGACTGACGGCTTCGTGGAGCTAGGGTAACGGGCGGGCAGCAGGCGAGGGCAGTGCCTGCTGAGGAATGCGGAGAAAAGATTCCAAAATAAGACTCTGGTGATGGCCTTACAATTCTGTCAATATACTAAAACCCAGTCAATTATATATTTTAAAAGGGCAAATTTACGGGATGTGAAATACATCTCAATAGAGTAAACAAAAAAAAACAAAGAGCCACCCACCCTTATCTTTTCCTGGTCTCACTCATTAGAAGCAAAGATCTTTCCTAGAACACTCACACGGTGAGTTGCCTACCTCCGTCTCATACTCTACTCCAGATGGACACCTATCCTTCACGTATCTAAAGTAAACAGTTCCTCTGTCTGGTTACCAGTTTGATATTTTTTGCCCAGTTATGTTGAACCTGGGTGAAAAAGAGAATCTGCTTCACAGTACTGTTGTTAACTACTGAACGCTATTTAGAACAGTGCCTGGTATACAGTACGTGCTATTTAAGTTTTAGTGACTATCATCACCATCACCACCATCATCATACTTTTTGAGCCATTCATTCAACAAAATGTACTGAGTGCCTAATGTGTATGAAGAAGCACTGCTAGCTCTCATGGAGAAAAGCAAAATAAGACACAAGTCAGATTCTCCTTCCTTGTCTGACGCAAAGTCATTGAGGGCCTTCATTCAGATAAGGGTGCCATTTTGGGGGGCTGATGGGACAGTGACATGGGAGGGGGAACATGGACTTCACAGGTTAAATTATGTGGACGCCTAATCCTATGCTCTGCTGCTGCTGCTACTGCTGCTAAGTCGCTTCAGTCTTGTCTGACTCTGTGTGCCCCCATAGATGGCAGCCCACTAGGCTCCCCTGTCCCTGGGATTCTCCAGGCAAGAACACTGGAGGGGGTTGCCATTTCCTCCTCTAATGCATGAAAGTGAAAAGTGAAAGTGAAGTCACTCAGTCGCGTCCGACTTTGCAATCCCGTGGACTGCAGCCCACCAGGCTCCTCCGCCCATGGATTTTCCAGGCGAGAGTGCTGGAGTGGGTGCCACTGCCTTCTCCGTATGCTCTGCTATCTAGTGCTGAACACCTATAACTGACTGCAGGCCTGGACCACGGCCATGGTTGCTCTACTCTGGAGAAATCGTGTGTATTTCCAGGACTGAATTCCATTTCCCTCCCACCACCTGTACTTGGGCCTGTTTCCAACTCCTTGCACATCCCATCCGAACCCACAGAGATCAGGAGCCTTGTCCAAGGGGTGGGTTCATTTGCAAGGCATAGTCATTTTGGTTTTCCCTCTCCTGCTCTAAGTAGCCCAGCCACGTTTGCCAGGCTCAGTCCTTGTATGTCTAGCAAACTCCTGCTCCTTCCTCAAGCTTCAGATCAAACACACATTAATGCTGGTGAAGCATTTCCCTGTCCCTTCTCCAGCAGTCGCTCACACTCTCCCTCCCTCTGTTGTAGCACCTCTTATTCTATAGAGCAAATCTCTGTCTATGGGTCTCTTACAACACACTCAACTCCTTGAACATACTTTCTTTTTATCCCTTAATTTCTATGATTTTCATCTCCACTCCACCTCCTCGACTCAATCCCAGAACTACCCATTTTGGATCCTGACAGTGTTCAGAATACTCCATCTTTGAGGACACAAACGCCAGTCCCCTCACTCCCGCTCACATTCAGTCCTGCTGGGTCTGGTCTTTCGACTGTAAGTGACCTCACCAGACCCTTCCGTTTTCCTTCCAGCTGTCAGTCGCCTCGTGGCTTCTCTTCTGTAGCTGATCACCTGAAGTCACAATCCTGAATCCTTTGTACCCCCAAGACGCCTTCAGATCTGCCCAGCAAACCAGCACTGCAGCAAAGCTCCCATCCGGGGCCTCTACTCCTACTGCCAGTCAGGAGGACTGCTAAGTCACTTCAGTCGTGTCCGACTCTGTGTGACCCCATAGACGGCAGCCCACCAGGCTCCCCTATCCCTGGGATTCTCCAGGCAAGAATACTGGAGTGGGTTGCCATTTCCTTCTCCAATGCATGAAAGAGAAAAGTGAAAGTGAAGTCGCTCAGTCTGTCCGACTGTTAGCGACCCCATGGACTGCAGCCCACCAGGCTACTCCGTCCATTGGATTTTCCAGGCAAGAGTACTGGGGTGGGGTGCCATTGTTAGGAGGATTCAGCTGGGAAAAAGACCACACTGCCACGTGGTCCTGAGGGCAGACCCCAGGTCTCCAGCCTTTGCCAGGCCCTTAGTGCCTCCAGCCAGGGCTTCACTAGCCTTGGCCAATTCTCTTTCACATCCCTTCCACCAACACTCCAAACATTTATGGCTCTCCCCAAGTTCCATATTTGAAGTCTGCCCTCAGTCTGACATGAGATTGTTTTTCCTCTGACCTCACTGAAATAACCAGAGTCCTTAGGCATCTGCTTCAGTATCCTATTTCTACTAGTGAGCTCCTCAATCGGCATTCACACACACCTTAGCTGCTTTCCACTAGTCAAGACCCTCTCACGAGGCCCCTCCCGCCATCCTCCCTGCTTCCTCAGGCCCTCCTCCTCTCCTAAATCTTCAGCATTCCTCTGCTTCTATTGGCTCTAGGATGTGAATCTATAAATTTATGCAAAGCTCCCTTAACCTGAAGAAAAAGTATTTCCTCTACCCTAAAGCTCCTTCAGCTTTTACCAAGTAATTTCCTTCCTCATCCAGACTTCTGGAAAGTTTAGAGTAGTCTACACATACTCTCTTCATGTTTTCACCTCCCACTTACTGTTCAACCCACTGTAATCTGACTTCTGCCTCCAGACGCTGATGAGATTGTTTTCAGTGAGACTGCTGACCCTGAACTGTTAACAGTCCCGTAACTGGAAGTTTGAAGGATGTCTTTTCTAGATCTCACCTCACTAGACTTCTCTCTGCCCCTGACAGTGCTGATCTCCCTCGTTCGGGCCTGCCGCTCTCCTTACAGGAGACAGTGTCTATCCCAGTGCTTTCAGCAGCCCCTGTAACATTGATGACTTCCTGAAGCTTGTTTTCAGCCCTCAGGCTCTCTCAAGTTTCGGACTTTCATATGTAACTTTCTGGGAGACACCGTGACCTACAGACAGTCAAACTCAATGCACGGAAACCCTCATCTTTGTACATCCCATTTCTCTCCTCCTCCTGTCTTCTCTCTTTCACCCGACATAGATACTCCAGCAATCAATCCTGAGTCTTCCTTCTCTCTAACCACATATGCAGTTCAACGAGAAATCCTGCCCATTTGATACCAATGTTTATAATTCTCATTCCTTCCCCGTCTTTACTTTAGGACTTACAAGAGACCAAATGGCACTGTGCTTAGAAGCACGGACTCCAGAGCCACAGAGCCTGGATCTGAATCCCAGTTCCACCACTTACCAACCGGGTGCCCTTCACTTTAGAGCTCCTTATCCTCAGTGTGAAATGCAGACACTGACAATACCTAACTTGCAGGGTTGTTATGAGCAGTAAAGGAGTTATTACGTGCAAATTGCACAGAATGGTGCCTGGTACACAACAAACACTGGGTTAGTTTTCTTTAAACAAACAAGCAACACAGCACAAAACAAACAAGCAACTGCACTGCCCCCCTGACTGGGTCGGTTTTCTTTACTCTGCGCCCCTACCTGCAGCGCACACCCCACCACTGCACTCACCCTGCGCGAGCTGCCGAACAGTACGCGAGGCAGGGAGTGGCGTCTTCATCCTGCAGCAAGGCCTCTTGTCACACTTGCACTGCAGCCCTCCGCAAGGCACAGGGTGTGAGTGTTAACAACCATAAGCTCACAGAGGGCCTTAATGCACGCAGCACACGCATGTGCGGCTCGCTTCTTAGCCCTGAAGGAGAAGCAGCACGGGGAGGGGAAATCGGCCGCCAGATTATTAGCGCACTGGCCTGAAGGGTGTGCCTCCACCGTGAGCTGTGCACGCTCACTCCCTCAGCCAACAGTGTTCACCGGGTCCTGCCATGTGCCAGTCACTTTCCTGTGCTGGTCCCTGCCCTCTGGGAATGTTCAGTTCAGGAAAGCGAGAGATTCTTTTTGCAAAAAGGTGACAGCAAGAAAGAGATCACGACTACCAAGGTTTTGGAAACAAGTAAGGAGTGTGGGTCTCTTAGGTTTTTAGTCTTCCTCCATGATGATAAGCATAATTTCTCACCTCTAAAATGAAAAATGCTGTTAGTATTTCTTAAATTATATCACTTTGCAAACCAATAAAATACTAAATTGTCTACCAAAAAGAAAAAGTACCTGCAATCACTTACTCTCTGGTGACCTGGAAAATGTTTCCTTATCCGTAAAAAGGGAATAATCCTGTATTATTTAGAGGAGCCCAAAGCATGACAACTATGCTAAAGAGAAAGTATGCTCACACACACACACACACACACACACACACACACACACACACCAGTGTCTATTTAGCACCCCCCACTCACCAGATTCTGGGAAATATGCTGGGGCTACAAAGTCAGAAGCATAGTTCCCCTTCAATGCATATGACAGGTGAAATGCAAAGACCTCAGGAGCTGCTATGAGAATTTTAAAAAATAATAGGATACATGCTAAAATACTTAAAAAAAAAAAAAAACCTGCAGAAATGGGGCAATAGTACTGAACCATAGGTTTCTTAAGAATACACAGCATAATTTAGTATTAAGAATAGCATGATATTGGGCTTCCCCGAATCCGCCTGCCAACGCGGGAGACACAGGTTCCGTCCCTGCTCAGGGAAGAGTCACATGCCACGGCACAGCTGAGCCCATGTGCCAAAGCCCCTGAGCCCACGCTCTAGAGCCAGGGAGCCGCGGCACCCGAAGCCCTGTGCCCAGAGCCTGTGCTCCACAGCAGAGGCCACTGCAGTGAGAGGCCAGTGTGCGGCAACTAGGGAGGAGCCGGCAACTGCAGAAAGAGCCGGGCAGCAGGAAAGGCCCAGCATACCCGAAATAAGCAAGTACAAGAGCACCACGGCGTCAAGCACTCCTACTCCCATTGCTCCTGGCCGGTGGGATTGAGGCTGGCTGCACAGATTGTTGCCTTCATGTTAAGATTTAAAAAAGGAAGAAAGAGAAAAAGAACTATAGATAAAGATGCAGTCCATTCAGACTCTCAATAATAATAAAGTAAGTACAGCTGTACTTCGGTATCTATGGGGGATTAATTCCAGGGCCCTTCCACCTGCTACCCACACTGGCAGATACCAAAACCCATGAGAGCTCAAGTCCCTAATATAAAACGACAGAGTATCTGCATATAACCCCTGACATCCTCCCGCATCCTTTAAATCATCTCTACATTACTTATAATACCTTATATAGTGTAAATGCTATGCAAATAATGGCTGGTGCACAGCAAATTCAAGTTTCACTTTGTGGAACTTCCTGGAATTTTATTTTTTTGAATAATTTTGATCCAATGTTGGTTGAACCCATGGATGCAAAAACCAAGGATATGGAGGGCGAACTGCAACTAACAATCAGGATGGGGAGGTATCTGATTTTTCAGGAGAGTGTAGCTTCAGTGTCTTCCTGTCAGTGATCTCTGAGTATTCCTTTGTCAATCATACTCATCCAGAGCAGCAGGCCTGTAGAGATTGTTCACTCTTTCCCCGATTCTGAACCACCTTGCACTGAAGCTCCTGTATCATAACGACTATGGCACTTACTACACTTATTTGTCAAATTAAAATTACTTGCTTAGGGAGACTTCCCTAGTAGTCCAGTGGTTCAGACTGTAACCTCCAAATGCAGAGGGCTAAGGTTCAATCCTCGGTCAGGGAACTAGATCCCATATGTTGCAACTAAGAACCAGTGCAGCCAAACAAATAATTTAAAAAAAATTACCTGTTTATACTTCCATCTCTTCTGTTAGTCACTAGATACTGATTGATATAGTGGATACTAAATGTTCACTGAATGAATAAAGGAATGGATAGGAAGATTTAATAATCTCCTTTTTATTTTTAAAGAATTCCTAGGGAGGGAGAATCCAACATCTGCTTCACATGTCTAGCAAAAAGTTATAAACTCCTGAATTTCCTCCAAAGCTCAAAAAATATACAGATTAGAAACAAAGAGGCAGGCTTTCCCCGGTGGACCAGGGGTTAAGAATCTGCCTGTCAATGCAGGGCACACGGGTTCAATCCCTGGTCTGGGAAGATCCCACGTGCCGCAGGGCAACCAAGCCCGCGTGTCACAACTACGGAAGCCCAGGAGCCCTAAAGCCCGTGCTCTGCAGGAAGAGACGGCACCTCAGTGGGAAGTCTGTGTGCTGCAACCTGAGAGGAGCCCCGCTCACTGCAGCCACAGAAAGGAAGCATGCATGCGACAGTGAAGACCCAGCACAGCCATAAATAAATTAAATTTAAAAAATGAAGAGGCCAGCTCATTATATGCAAACATGATTTAGAATCAAACAAGCTGCTTCTAAAATGTTATGGAATTAGCAAGAAAGCTATGAGAATTATTGAGTTTAGCAAGGTAGCAGGATACAGGGAAAATACACAAAAATTAACTGTGTCTGTGCGTGCATGCTCAGTCACTCAGTCGTGTACGACTCTTTGTGACCCCATGGACTGCAGACCGACTGCCAGGCTCCTCTGTGCTCGGAATTTTCCAGGCAAGCATACTGGAGTGGGTTGCTTGCTCCTTTTCCAGGAGATTTTCCCAAGCCAGGGATTAAATCTGCATCTCCTTCGTCTCCTGCATTGGCAGGTGGATTCTTTACCATTGCATCACTTGGGAAGCCCAACTGTATCTGTCCATACGGACAAAAAAGTAACTGAAAATTGACATTTAAAAACTGCCATTTAAAGTGGCATTCAAAATACGAAATATTTAGGGATAAATCTGACGAAAGATGTGCAACACCTGTACACTAGCAACTAAAAAACACTGCTTAGAGAAGTTTAAAGACCTTAATGGAGAAACATACAATGTTCATAGATCAAAAGACTGAATACTGTTAAGACGTCAATCCTCCAAACTGATAAAGGATTCAACACAATCTCAATCGTAATTCCAAAAGGCATTTCTGTAAAAACTGACAAGCTGAATTAAAAATCTACATGAAAATGAAAAGATAATTCTGAAAATAAAAGAATGTTACAAAACTTGTATCATCTGATACCAAGACTATAAAATTATGATAACCGAACCAGTGTTACTGACAGATTAATGGAACAAAGTAGAGTCCAGATCACATATATGACCAACTGATTTTCAGTAAAGGTACCAAGGCAACTCAGTGAGGAAAGAATACTCTTTTCAATAAACAGTGCTAGAACTACTAGACATTCATACATCGAAAGAGACAAATAACCGCAACACTTATCTCACACCTTACTGAAAATAATTAAAAGTAAGGCATAGATTTAATGTAAGAGCCAGAACCATAAAACTTCTGGGAGAAAATCTTACTTTGAATTTGGCAAAGATTTACTTAATAAATGCAATCAGTATAAATTATAAAAGAAAAAAACTGATATATTGGATTTATCAAAATTAAGAACATTTGCTCTTCAAAGACATTATTTTGCTGCATGTGAGTCTGAAACAAGTTTTAAAAAACACTGTTACAAAAATGAAAAAGTATGTCACTGGGAGAAGATAGTTGCAAAAACATATCTGACAAAGAAATTGTATCTGGAATATACAAAGAACTTTTACAATTGAATAACTGAGTTAATACTGAGCTGCTGCTGCTGCTGCTGCTAAGTCGCTTCAGTAGTGTCCGACTCTGTGTGGCCCCATAGACGGCAGCCCACCAGGATCCCCCATCCCTGGGATTCTCCAGGCAAGAATACTGGAGTGGGTTGCCATTTCCTTCTCCAATGCATGACAGTGAAAAGTGAAAGTGAAGTTGCTCAGGCGTGTCTGACTCTTAGCGACCCCATGGACTGCAGCCTACCAGGCTCCTCCGTCCCTGGGATTTTCTAGGCAAGAGTACTGGAGTGGGGTGCCTTATTATGCTCAATTAAGAAATGGACAAAAGATCTAAACAAACACTTTATCAAAGAGGACATATGTATGGTAAACAGGCACATAAAAAATGGTCAGCATCATTAGTCATCAGGGATATGCAAATTAAAACCACAATAAGATACTACTACATACACATTAATATGGTTAAAATTAAAAAGACTGACCGTACCAAGTGCTGGCCAGGACACGGAACAACTGGAACTTTCATACATTGCCAGTAGGAGAGTAAAACTGTAAAACCACTTTGGCAAACAATTTGGCAGTTTCTTTTCTTTTGTTTGGCAGTTTCTTAAGATACAACCCAGTCAATCCTTTCCTAGGGTTTACACAAGAAACACGACATACATACATATTTATAGCAGTTTTACCTGTGGTAGCCCAAATGTCCATCAACAGAACGGGTACACAAATTATCCATACAATGGACTAAAACTCAGCACAATGGAATAAAACTCAGCAATAAAAAAGAATACACTATTGATACATATAAAAACATGGATTAACTTCAAATAATTGTGTTGAGTGAAATGAAGTCGGGCAAGAAAGAGGGACGTAAAATATAATTCCACTTATACAGTTACAGAAGATGTGAACTAATCTACAGTGAAAGAAATCCCCAAGGGCAGTTTCCTGGGGATGGGAAAGAAGAGAAAAGAATGAATGAGATTACAAAAGGGCACGAGGAAACTTCTGGGGGCTGTGTCACAGATGTACACAATGTCATAATGTACACTATGTACAAAATACATAGAATTATACACCTTAAATGTGTGCATTGACTGTGGATCAAATACCCCAGAACAGAGCTATTAAAAACAAAAACAAAAACAACGCATCAGCAAAGACATTTAAGTGTGGGGAAAAATATTCTGGGTCCACTGGAAACTAAACACTGCTCTTTTCAATGACAGACATGCAGGCAGTCTCTATTAACTGGTAACACAAGTCTGCCCAAAGACCTTCTGTTTAGTATTCGTGTCACAGTGCTGCTAGACCTTAAAATGAGGCAATGGCTTCTGGACTTAAAATAGGAGAAAATCACAATATGTACACTCAGTTTTATCTGTTTACACAACAAATGATTAATCAACTGATGAACAGGCAAGTCCCAAATACCCACATTTGGAGAGGCAGCACAAATAATCAGCAAAAATACATAATCCAAAAAGCATTTTCATTTCCCTTTGTAATTTAACATGTGGCCCTGTTTTACAGAAGATATATTCTTAGGGATGTTGGGCTCTGACTAATGTTAAACATTCTTCCTCCTCTCCCCTCCTTTTATACTAGAGCAGGAGCAAAGGAGTTCACAGGTGGCAAGAATAAATAACCCACATTTGGAGAGGCAGCACAAATAATCAGCAAAAATACATAATCCAAAAAGCATTTTCATTTCCCTTTGTAATTTAACATGTGGCCCTGTTTTACAGAAGATATATTCTTAGGGATGTTGGGCTCTGACTAATGTTAAACATTCTTCCTCCTCTCCCCTCCTTTTATACTAGAGCAGGAGCAAAGGAGTTCACAGGTGGCAAGAATAAATTACAATGATGACATGGATGCTGCTGCTGCTGCTAAGTCGCTTCAGTCGTGTCCGACTCTGTGTGACCCCACAGACGGCAGCCCACCAGGCTCCCCCGTCCCTGGGATTCTCCAGGCAAGAACACTGGAGTGGGGTGCCATTGCCTTCTCTGGATGACATGGATAGAACAGTTGAATTACATGTAGACAATGAGAACTCAAAAGCACTGATACATATCTACCAGTGTTATACACTTACAAGTAAATGTCTGCCCACATGCTCCCCACTCACTCAGCGCTCCAGAAGAGCTTTTCTGGGTCTCTAAATGCTTGTACTTCAATGTGGAATGTGCTATAGCTTGCTTATATACACATCAGAAAATATGAAAAAAGCCAAAGATATAATGCTGAGATTCCGTCACTAAATTCTCAGCAATTACAATCCCTGATGTTCCAGCTGCTATTTAGGAAGGAGGCAGAGAGACAGGTGTGATCGGGGTACACAGCTCAGGGAGAACAGAACTGTTCAAGAGGACACCAGGACTTTAGGCCAGCAGAGTATGCTGTTCTTGATGCTTTCAGAGGGGCGCTACACAGACGCATCCCTCCAGTCCTGGAGCTTTTATTGAGTATTTATTTGGGCACAGTGCCTGCTGAGCACTAAAAAAGAAAGAAGAATCACTCCCGCATCCTTGCTCGGCAACGCTTGTCATTTAAAAAGAGACAGTGACAAGGACATATTTAAAATCAAATTAATAACCACCAATGATATAATTTTTATTATCATTCAAAATGCATCTAACATTAAGTCTTAATTGTGTGGCCATGTAATGGGAGTTTTAAATCTGAGTGGCCATGATAGGATTTCAAAAAAGAAAAATCAGTCCAAAAACAACTGCTGGTTATCTATGCTAAAAAGATGGGCAAAGTAAAGCAGTGGTAAGAAAATTAGACTGAATTCAAAAAGTCTTGCTTTCCTATTCTATTCCTGACACTACACAGTCACAGGAAAACTGCTTAATTTAATCTTCAGTTTTTTCATGAGAACCCTAATCCCACAATGCTATTCTAAAGATTAAATAACACTCTGTGTACAAAGGTTACCATCAAAATATCAGTATACAGAATTCAGCACATGTAAAAAGGATTATACACCACAACCAAGTGGGATTTACCTCAGGAATGCAAGGTTGGTTGGCATAGGGCATTTCTTTAAAGAAAATATACAATGAGCAGGCACACGAAAAGATGCTCAACATCATTAGTCATTGCTGCTGCTGCTGCTAAGTCACTTCAGTCATGTCCAACTCTGTGTGACCCCATAGACGGCAGCCCACCAGGCTCCCCCGTCCCTGGGATTCTCCAGGCAAGAACACTGGAGTGGGTTGCCATTTCCTTCTCCAATGCATGAAAGAGAAAAGTGAAAGTGAAGTCGCTCAGTCTGTCCGACTGTTAGCGACCCCATGGACTGCAGCCCACCAGGCTACTCCGTCCATTGGACTTTCCAGGCAAGAGTACTGGGGTGGGGTGCCATTGCTTTCCCCGTCATTAGTCATCAAGGAAATGCAAATCAAAACAATGGGATTATAATGACAAGTGTTGGACAGGATACAGAGGAATAGAAACCATCACCGATTGCTGGTGGGGATGTAAAAATGGCACAGTCACTTTGGAAGACAGTTCAGCAGTTTCTCAAAATGCTAAATACAGGGCCACCATATGATCTAGTCATTCTCCTGTGAGGTATGTACTCAAGAGAACTGCAAAGAGGGACTCAAACATACCTGTATGCCAATGTTAACAACAGTATTATTCACCAAGCACCAAAATGTGGAGGCAACCCAAGTGTCCACCAGCAGATGATAGGTAGAAAGATGGTACCTCACACAATGGAATACAGTTATTATTCAGCCATAAAAAGGAGTAAGCATAGATGAGACCTGAAAATATGCGAGGTGAAATAAACCAGATGCAAAAGAACAAATATTGCATGACTCCACCAAAATGTGGAGGCAACCCAAGTGTCCACCAGCAGATGATAGGTAGAAAGATGGTACCTCACACAATGGAATACAGTTATTATTCAGCCATAAAAAGGAGTAAGCATAGATGAGACCTGAAAATATGCGAGGTGAAATAAACCAGATGCAAAAGAACAAATACTGCATGACTCCATTTATATGACCTGTCCTGATAAGCAAATCTATAGAGATAGAAAGTAGATTAGTGGTGGCCTGAGGCTGTGGGGAGAGGGGAATGGAGAGCGACTGCTAATGGGTATGAGGTGTTTTTTTTGGGGGTGAAGAAAATGTCTGGTACTAGACAGTGGTGATGGTTGCGCACTTGAGGGTGAATTTTATGACATGTGAATTGTATTTCAATAAAGCTGTTATTTAAAAAAAAAGGCATATGTATAAAAATACTCAAACTGTAAAACTGCAAAGTAATGCACAAACACAAGGGATTATTATGATACAAATAAATGGCTGTGGATTGTGAAGTCATAAAGGTTAGATGAAGTAGCAATTAAATCAGCTAGTTCACTAATCCTCAAAAACCTTGTCTGCAGGTATGGGAGATGCCCAGCCAATTATGTATTTTACATATAATGTATTTTTTATCTGACTTTAAGGTACATTTATAACAATCCCCTTTTTATCTTTGACCAATAAAGATAATTAAAGATAAGATGCATGGGGGAAGCAAACAAAACCCCATTGAAAGCTATTCTATTCCCAACAATAAGATATCTGTAGAAGTAGGGGAAAAGGGCGAACAGGGAATGACTGCTAATGAGTAAGGGGTTTCCCTTTGGGGAGACGAAGCGTTTTGGAACTAGAGATAAGTGATGGTTCTACAACACTATGAATGTACTTAATGCCACTGAACTGTACATTTTATATGGTTAATTTAATATTATGTTAATTTTAGCTCAATTTAAAAAATAAAACCCTCAGCAATCCCACTACTGGACATACACACCGAGGAAACCAAAATTGAAAGAGACATGTGTACCCCAATGTTCATCGCAGCACTGTTTACAATAGCCAGGACATGGGAGCAACCTAGATGTCCATCAGCAGACGAATGGTTAAGAAAGTTGTGGTACATGGACACAGTGGAATATTACTCAGCTATAAAAAGGATTGCGTTTGAGTCGGTTCTAATGAGGTGGATAAAACTGGAGCCTATTATACAGAGTGAAGTAAACCAGAAAGAGTAACACCAATACAGTATATTAATGCATATATATGGAATTTAGAAAGAGTAATGATGATACTATATGCATAGCAACAAAAGAGGCAAAGATGTAAGGAACAGACTTTTGGAGTTCAGACTTTGGAGTTCAAGGCACAGACTTCTGGACTCTGTGGGAGAAGGCGAGGGTGGGATGATTTAGCATTTACTAAATCATAGACTAGCAATTAAACATGTATATTACCATACGTAAAATAGACGACCAGTGTAACTTCAATGGGTGAAGCAGGGCACTCAAAGCGGGTGCTTTGAGTGCCCTGGGACAACCCAGAGGGTTGGGGCCGGGAAGGAGGTTGGGGGGGGTTCGCGATGGGGTGGACACATGTGCACCCATGGCTGATTCATGTCGATGTATGGCAAAACCCGCAATATTGTAAAGTAATTATCCTCCAATTAAAATAATAAAAAAAAATAAAGCACAGTGTGTTGGCTAAGGGGAAAAAAGGTGTGTGTATCTATGCCACAGTAAAACCACAGAGACTTCTGACACAGTGTTTATGCCCACCATCTGCCTAGATTTCTGCAATAGCTTAACAGTCCTTCCTGCTTTTCTCCTGAAAGCCTGTTCTTAATAACAGGGGAAATCTCTTAAAGAGGATATCAGGTATGTCACTTCTCGCATCCAGAGTGACTATTCCTTTATTACTCATTTCCTATTTTTTGAACACATGCCTTAGGTAAAATATCTGTTGATAAATATTAAATCCCTATAATCTCTAGCACAATGCTGACATACCAACTTGGGATCAATAAACATTTCTTCTTGAAGTCAGTGAACTGCCAAATAAGACTTGAAGGTAAGATTGGAAAGTGGAGGAGATTCCTTGTCTACCAATAGTAAGCTCCTTGCGTGCTAAGTCACTTCAGGCGTGTCCGAGTCTTTGCGACCCCATAGACTGCAGCCCCCCCGCCCCCTTTCCCGGGCTCCTCTGGGCATGGGATTCTCTAGGCAAGAATACTGAAGTGGGCTGCCATTTCCTTCACCAATAAGCTCCTTGGCGGGTGGGCTAAGATGCCTTTACTCCCCATTCCAATAAAGTATTATGCTGCTTAAGGGTTCTGAGGCCTTTTGCAGGTGTCTTCCCAAGTAGCCTTTAGGTTCCCTAAAGTCATGGACCACTTGTCTCCATTCTCTTTCCCAAGGCATCTGGAAGAGTCATGAGCACATAACATGCTGCTGCTGCTAAGTCACTTCAGTCGTGTCCGACTCTGTGTGACCCCATAGACGGCAGCCCACCAGGCTCCCCTGTCCCTGGGATTCTCCAGGCAAGAACACTGGAGTGGGTTGCCATTTCCTTCTCCAATGCATAAAAAGTGAAAAGTGAAAGTGAAGTCGCTCAGTCATGTCTGACTCTGAGTGACCCCATGGACTGCAGCCTACCAGGCTCCTCCACCCATGGGATTTTCCAGGCAAGAGTACTGGAGTGGGGTGCCACTGCCTTCTCCGCACATAACATGGGGCAGGAGTAAATGCTGATGGATATGAGACGAGGGGAAAGTCTGGCAGAGAGGGGAGAGGAGCCTCAGCTTCCAGTAGGACTCACGCTGCCAGCTAGCTTTCTCATCCTTCCCTCCTCACCACCCCTCCTCCATGCCCTCCTGAAGCTGCGGGTTCTTAGCCCTCTGAGTTGGTAATCCTTGTGCCTTGGCCAATCTATTTTCTAATCTTGTAGCTTTCATATAAAAGGCTCTCCATGAGATTGATAGTGACAGACAGGATGGCCACACAGATGAGCAGCCTCCCCTGTTAATTACCACCAGGAAGGGAAGGCACTCCATTCATGAGAAAGACAGGAGATAAGCTATATCAGAAAGGAGGCAATTCCAAAAGCTGGAAAAAGCAATCAAAACAATGCGTCCTGGAGGAACCCAGCGCCAAGGAGGGAAAGAAGGAGAGGGAAAAGAAGGCAACTGAAGAGAGATACCCCCCTCACGCCCTGGGCGCTTCTGCACAAGTGCACAGTGGGGCTAAAGCACCACAGTAGACGGAAAGTGCTTTGAAGAGTGAAAGCACTGTGTGCGTGCTTCGTACTGCAAGGATTATTATATTAAGTGGTTCTCAGCCTTTGCATGGTTTGTGTCCCAGTTCCTCCGAAAGTACCCTAATAAAACCCCCCAAGCATTCGATCACCAAGACAGGAAATGAAATGAAGCAGTTTCTTAGTGAAGAGCCCCTGATGACACAAATATCAATTTGGAGGCAGAGGCAAATCACCAGCAGGGTCAGATGCAGACAAAGCATCAGTTCTGCATCTGACATTACTCTCCCAACTGAAGACAAGACAACTTTAAACTTAACCAGTTAAATCGAGAGATTTTCTTTCTCTCTCTTCTCTAGCTACTTTCCTATCATTCTGTGCTTCCTGTCCTGTAAGCACTGTCTCAGACCCTCCTCCTGGAACACACACACACAGACACATAAACATATACTTCCCAACTGGGAGCGCCCTTTCCAAAGTAACCAAGCTCACAGGGCTCCCAAGCAATTCAATCTCTGGTATAAAGAATAAAGCAGCAGAGGCAAGACCGCAGGCGGAAAACACAACTCCGTCCCAGAGTCCTCAACTCTGAGATGAGTTCTGTGGGGCTCCCTGGAGCTCTGGGTGATTAAGAGTGTTACAGCACGGCCAGACCAGACACGCTTCTCAATCAAGAGGAAGCCCAGGATTTAGAGCCAGGGACCTAGGTTCACTACAGTGGTGATTTCAATTCTCAACTCCCGTGGGCCTCGGTGTTCTCAAATATAAGGGAGAACACTAACTGTAGTAAGTGTGTATCAGAACGCCTGTTAAAGCACTTTTCAAAAAAAAAGTAAAGTACTGGACGCCTGCCAGCTGTTATTACGGATTTTCCCTATCCACTCCTCTATATACTTACACGGCTGAACATATACTTCCCAACTGGGAGCGCCCTTTCCAAAGTAACCAAGCTCACAGGGCTCCCAAGCAATTCAATCTCTGGTATAAAGAATAAAGCAGCAGAGGCAAGACCGCAGGCGGAAAACACAACTCCGTCCCAGAGTCCTCAACTCTGAGATGAGTTCTGTGGGGCTCCCTGGAGCTCTGGGTGATTAAGAGTGTTACAGCACGGCCAGACCAGACACGCTTCTCAATCAAGAGGAAGCCCAGGATTTAGAGCCAGGGACCTAGGTTCACTACAGTGGTGATTTCAATTCTCAACTCCCGTGGGCCTCGGTGTTCTCAAATATAAGGGAGAACACTAACTGTAGTAAGTGTGTATCAGAACGCCTGTTAAAGCACTTTTCAAAAAAAAAGTAAAGTACTGGACGCCTGCCAGCTGTTATTACGGATTTTCCCTATCCACTCCTCTATATACTTACACGGCTGGATGTGGTGTCCTATGCGAGAACAAAAGGGTGCAGAATTTGGATTTCCCTAAAAGGCCAGGTGGATCAGAGTTAGCAGTTAGTCTGAAAAATTGCAAGAACCGTTAACCAAGAGAGAACCAGTCAACACTTGAACACGAACCAATTAAAGTTACTGGAAAAATCCCAACTGGAGAATTTAGAGCACTAGCTGACACCACTTCTGGAGAAGGCAATGGCAGCCCACTCCAGTACTCTTGCCTGGAGAATCCCATGGACAGAGGAGCCTGGTGGGCTGCAGGCCATGGGGTTGCAAAGAATCAGACTCGACTGAGCGACTTCACTTCCACTTTCACCTGACACCATTTAAAGAGTACAGAATCCAGTTGTNGCAATGGCAGCCCACTCCAGTACTCTTGCCTGGAGAATCCCATGGACAGAGGAGCCTGGTGGGCTGCAGGCCATGGGGTTGCAAAGAATCAGACTCGACTGAGCGACTTCACTTCCACTTTCACCTGACACCATTTAAAGAGTACAGAATCCAGTTGTAAGTACCATACGAGTATTTATAGATGACAGAAAAGATAAGCAGCTATCACATTAAAAAAATCAACAGCAATTTATGTGGTGAGAGATACAGGAAAAAGAAGAAACCTGAATCAAGGAATCAGTCAGGTAAGACTTCACTAGTAAGGAAGTTTTGAACTGGTATTTGAAGGACAGGAGGGACAAAAATTAACCATAAAGAAATTAAGTAACTGTAGCAAATTGAATTTTTCAAAAGTAAACACAACAAAATTTCCCATCCTTCATGCTCTTCCAGAGCCTTGCCACTTCCCATCAGGAAGTAGAGTCTACTCCCTTCCCTGATCCTGGCCAGGCCTTTGTGACTCCCTCAGCTCATGAGAGTAAGGCAAAAGTGACAGGAAGTGACTTCTGAGGCTAGCTCATAAAGGGGGATGCAGCGTCTGCAAACGTCTTGGGATGCCTGCTCTGGGAGCCTTCAGTCACTCTTTAAGAAGTCTAGCTACCCCGATCCCACCAGGTGGAAAGAGAATCTGGAGATTCCAGAGAGAGAAAAAGAGGAGAGAAACACAGAGTGGAGGAGCTCCAGCTGTTTCAACTCCCAGCTGTTTGAGTCTTCCCAACACAGAGGCCACAGTGAAGAGACCTTTGAAGCTTCGGGATGAAGCTTCCACCTGGATGAGAGATCCCAATTGGGAACAACTGCTCAGCTCAACCCAGTCAACCCTCAGAACTGCGAGCAAAATAATTAATGTTATGTCAGGTCACTGTTTGGGGTGGTTTGCTATGCAGCAATGGATGACTTGGACAACGCTGAGCTGTGCAGAGCCTCTGTGATCAGGACAGGTGAGTCACACCTAAGGAATGAGGACCTGGCTCCTCCACCTGGAGACCAAGATGTGAGGCAGTAAGGAGATATGTGTGTGCTTAGCTGCATCCGACTTTGTGACCTCAAGTCCGGCTCCTCAGTCCACGGGATTTTCCAGGGAAGAGTACTGGAGTGGGTAGCCATTTCCTTCTCTAGGGGATCTTCCCAGCCCCAGGACTGAACCCGTGTTTCTTGCGTCTCCTGCACTGGCAGGCAGATTCTTTACCACTAGCACCACCTGGTAACTCCTACCTATGCCAGGTATTTTGCTAAGCACTTTACATGCATTATTTTTTGGCAAGAAAACTACTTAATTTTTTGCAAGAAACCTATGAGAAAAATACTTTTTCATTTTCCAACAGGAGAAACTGAAGCTGAGAGGGACTGAGTAACAGGAAACCCAGGTCTATTTGACACAAAATTCATACTCCTAACAACTGTCTACACTGCAATCTGGTGAGCAGAACCTTAAGAGTGACTGAAGTTCCACAGATTAAATAACATGAGAGTTGGGGGGATCTCAGAGACCAAATCCAACTTTCCCATTTTACGACTGATGAAACTGAGTGAGGCCTAGCGAGGTTAGGTGACTTAGCAAAAAATTATCCATTACTCAACAATAAAAAGACAAATAAAAATGGACAAAGAATCTGAACAGACATTTCTCTTCTCTTAAGAAGATACGCAAACTGCCAACAAGCGCACGAAAAGATGCTCAGCATCACTAGTCACTGCATGCGTACTCGCTTCAATCATGTCTGACTCTGTGTGATCCTATGGACTGTAGCCTGCCAGGTTCCTCTGTCCAAGGGGATTCTCCAGGCAAGAATACTGGAGTGGACTGCCATGCCCTCCTCCAGGGGATCTTCCCGGCCCAGGGATCGAACGTTGGCAGGTACATTCTTTACCACAGCACCATCTGGGAAGCTCCACTAGTCATTAAGAAAATGCAAATCAAAATCACAATGAGATACTACTTTACACCTGGCAGGATGGCTATCATCAAAAGACAGACAGTAAAACAACCACCAGTGAAGATGTGGGAAAACTGGATTCTCAGTTTGTTGCTGGGAATGTATAATGGTTTAGCCACTTCGGAAAGTAGTTTGGCAGTTCCTTAAAATGCTGAACACTGAGATACCATATGATCCAGCAATTCCCACCCTATGTATATACCCAAGGAAAATGGAAAGGTACCTCCACACAAAAACTTGTACACAAATGTTCACAGCAGCATCATGCATCATAACCAAGCAGTGGAAGGGGCCCAAATGCCCACGAGTTGATGAATGGATAAACAAAAGGTGGTATATCCATACAATGGAATGTTTCTTGGCCATAAAAAGGAATAAAACACTGATATATGCTACAACATAGATGGATGCACTTGGAAAAATATCATGTGTGAAAGAAGTCAGGCACAAAAGGCCACATATTATATGATTCCATGTAGGGGAAATGTCTAGAATAGGCAAATTTACAGAGACAGAAAATAGATTCATGGTTGCTTAGGGCTGGCGGGGTGGTGAGGGGAATGACTGCTAAGGGGTATGAGGTTTCTTTTGGGGTGATGAAAATTTCCTGGAATGAGATAATAGAGATGTTTGCATAACTCTGTGAATATACTAAAAACCACTACACTGTATATCCTAAAGTAGTAATGGTATGTGAATTATATATCACAAAGGTTTCAATTAAAAAATCGTACCCATTTATTTAGGGGGCTTTGCAAGTGGGGTAGCAGTAAAGAATCTGCCTGCCAAGGCAGGAGGCACGAGAGACTCGGGTTCAATCCCTGGGTTGTGAAGATGCCACGGAGGAGGCAATGGCAACCAGCTCCAGTATTCTTGCCTGAAAATCCCTGACAGAGGAGCCTACGGACTACAGCCCATGGGGTCACAAAACAGTCAGACGGGACTGTGTACACACGCACACAGGCACACACAGACACACATCTACTCGTTTAGTGTAACTTTACTGAGCATCCATTCATGACACAGTACCACAGGGTACACACAGATAAGATCCTTGACTAGCTTAAAGGTGCCACATTGCTTAGTGAAAGAATGCTGAGTCACTTCTGAGATTTTATTCTTCCCAGTGTCACTGAACTTACCTGGCCCCTACGTGCCATTTTTTCCCCCATCATTAACCAACCAGGAGGCAGAGAAGGAGGGAAGTTTTCTTCCTCTTGAATAGCGAATGCAAACCTCAGGTCCTACCAGGAGCCATGGACAAGCGAGCTTACCGGGAAGAGATTAAACACTCAGGAGACTGGTCCCTGATCAACCAATCTATCTTCCTGGAGGGCACCCTTCATTTGTGTCAAGCAAACCTGATGTCTGGCTCCCTCAAAGACGCACACAGTTTTTACCGTGAGCTTGGTCAGGGGGACAGGAAAATGGAGAGAGCACCAGGCTAGGGCTCTGTAAGCACAGATTTTTTTTTTTTTTTAATCCCAACTCCATTACTTACTAGTTTACAGACTTAGACAAGTCATTAAAGCCTCCCCGTGCTTGTTTCCCCACCTTTAATATGGGAATGCAAATACTTGCCTAGACTATCTCAGAGAGATAACAGAGCAAGAACACTTTACAAGCTCCAATCACAGGGCAGAAATACAAAGGAGCGCCATCATTACGGCAGCCTTATCTTGGCACTGAAACCTCCATCCTCCTCTCTCCATCAGTTGTGTTCTCTCCTACTTTAAAACCTGACTTCTCCTCTTGACTCTAATCTTTCCTTTAATCCTGTCACACGTCTCCCCTTCTGCCTCTACCACGGCTGACTCTAGATGTACACCAAACTCTGACTGAAAAACGACCTAGTTCTACCTGGAAAAAAGGAGCTCAGAGCCCTGTTGATGGAGACTAATGGGCTACGTTTTTCCTCTTCTGACTAAATCTCATAAAGGAACTGACCAGACTATATCACCCTTTCCTCACCTCCCCTTCCCTCTTAAACTCATTCCAAACTGGCTCCTCCCCCATTCCCAAGGCCAGGAAAAGCCTCCTAGTTACTAAATCCAGACACTTCTCTATCCTGTCCGCCCTTTGCCCCCTGGGAGCACTTGCCCCACTGGCCACTCCCCCCCCATTTCTGAGATTCCACACTGCCCTAGCTGCTGTTTTCCTGCCACTCCCCACCAGCCTCCTGTGTGGGATCCTCTGCCTCCGCCTCCCTTTTGAAGCAGTGCCCCTCAGGGTTCTGTCCAAGGCTCTCCTCTCACGCTACACCCTGTCCCTGGACAACCTCCCACTTCCACTGTTCTGTCCAGATACTGATGACCACAGCCCCGCACACCTTCCTGACATCCAGGCCTGTGTAACCAGCTGCTGGCCTGCTTAACACCTTCCCTGTGATCACCCACAGGCACTTCAAACTCATCACGCCCAAAAGGGACTCCTTCCCTCAATCATACTCTCCCTCTGGAGTTCCCCTTTTCACTGAAGAGTACCACCCAGGGGCTTTTCCTAGGAGCAGTGGTTAATCCAACGCAGGGGATGCAGGCTCCACCCAGTTTCCTTGGTCTCAGAACTAAGATCCCATGTGCCTTGAGGCAAGTAAGCCTGCAGGCTACAACTCAAGAGTCCCTGGGCCAAAGATACTGCATGCTGCCACCAAGACCCTACTCAGTACCCCCCAGCAGCCCAAGCCAAGAGTAAGATTGCCATCTGTGCCTCAACTCTCCTTCACAAAACCGACCACTTAGTCTTCATTTTTCTCCATCTCCACTGTCACCTCCCTAGTAGATGTTACCCTCACTTCCTGCCCACATTACTGCAGTGGGCTCCTAATTTGTCTTCCCTCTCTCTAGTCTTTCATTCTTAAGCTCCACATTGCAGTCAGGGTGATCTCGTTTTTTGAAAGTATGTCACTCTCTACTTGTCTTGCCACGGTCCTGCACTGTCCTCAGGATAAAGTCCAAACCCCTAACAAGGAAGATTACATGGTTCCCTAGCTCCCTGCCTACTCTCCTGTTTCATCTAATTAATTGTTCTAAAGTCTCAGCGCCTCCCTGGTGTCTCAGAAGGAAAGAATCCACCTGTGTAGTGCAGGAGATCTGGGTTCGATCTCTGGTTTGGGAAGATCCCCTGGAGGAAGAAATGACAACCCACTCCAGGATTCTTGCTTGGAGAATCCCTTGGGCAGAGGGGACTGGTGGGCTACAGTCCAGGAGGTTGCAAAGAGGCGGACACGAACGAATGACTGAGGCCGCCTGCCCACTGCCTCTCTTTAGACCACAGCACTTTTCAGCTCCTGCCGCTCCAGGCCCTTCCTCGCCTTCTGTCTTCAGTACACGTTGTTTCCTCTGCCTGGACTTTCCCTCACTCAAGCCTGGCTCTCATTTTCAGGCCTCAATTAAAGGTCACTTCCTCCAGCATAGCTTCTTGATGGTCTCCCACGTGCCTCAACTGATATCACCCAAGTTCAGGGTGGTATCATACAACTCCTGCTCCCTCATGCCTCCCCAGAGGGCAGGGTAAGCAACTTATGCATATTGAATCCTAGTGCCTTGAGGGGCACCAGCCGGTGAAGACTTCTTAAATGGACCAATGCCACTATTTGAGGGATAGCACGAGTATTCCTAAACCTCAGACCCTCTTTCTGTGAACACACTGAAGTCCTAGTGGCTTTTTGCCCCCATCCCTAGGGCTCTGAGGAGAAAAGGGTCTGCGGTTCTAGCCTCATACAAGGTCCCATTCACAAAGCTATTTACTACACTCTCTCCAGCCACCTCCCCCGAGAACAACAGTGGCCTTTCTCTGCAGCAGCAGTCTCTTGGAGGAAAGCTTCTGAGGGCTGTGCTCTGGGAAATGAATGGGGCCAGCCTGGGGCAGGCAGGACAATGGCAGGGCAGGCCAGTGCCGTCAGACCCCTGCAGGGAACAGCAGCTCTGAAATCAGGCGGCCAGTAGGGAAATCCCCTGAGAGCTGGGAGAAGCCGGAGGCAAACCACCTCAAGGCTGCTCTGGCCCTAAAAGAAATACCAAATGCCCAGGGCCTCACGCCCAGTAAGCGCATGGGATTCTCGGCCTTCAGGCCTAGCAGTGATGTTTCCAGGTGAGTGTGTGCTGGCCGCTCAGTCATGTCCAGCTCTTCCAGGTCCCATGGACTGTAGCCCGCCAGGATCCTCTGCCCATGGGATTCTTCAGGCACAAATACTGGACTGGGTTGCCATTTCCTTTTTCAGGGGATCTTCTGGACCCAGAAATCCAACCCGAGTCTCCTGTGTCTCCTGCATTGGCAGACTAATGTTGTGTTGTTTTTTTTTAACCACTGAGCCCCCTGTGAAGCCATGTTTAGTTCTGCTTTCTTGAAATCCCTTGGGTAGGCATGGAGGGAATTGGAAATGTCAAGAATGAACTACAGTTCAAGTCAGGTAACTGCAGGGAGGAATACAACTCATAAAGAGAACTCTACTGGGCACTAGAAGACAATCTAGAAAAATGAAGAGACACTGCTTCTGAACCCCAGGAAACAGGACAGGACACAATACCCAACATAAATCATGCAAAGAATGGAAAAGCACCCAATATTTATTTATAATAGTAGACCATGTGCTAGTGATTCTGCTAGAACTTGACATAAAGTATTTGATATCAACATATGGAAGGTGTTTAGGAGGGACTTTCCTGGTGGCACAAGGTTTAGGAATCCACTTGCCAAGGCAGGGGGCCCAGGTTCTGTTCCCGCTCCGTGAAGGTTCCACATGCCATGGGGCAACTAGGCCCGGGCACCGCAACTGCTGAGCCAGTGTGGCCTAGAGCAAGTGCTTTGCAACAAGAGGAGCCTCGGCAAAGACAAGACTGTGCTCTGCAAGTAGAGCCGCCCCTGCTCACCACAACGGGGGAAAGCCCACGCGCAGCGACGAAGCCCACGCGCAGCCAAAAATAAATCACTTTTAAAAAAGGTAGGAGAAGTTGACTTGCTATATGGATGTGCAAAAGGAACGTTGAATAATATAAATGTACTAGAGTTTGATGATATTAACCAGAAAAGGCCTCCTTGAAGAAACTAAGGAGAGTTGGGGAAGAGAAAGATAAGATGCATATAAAGATGTGGAAAGTGATGGGGTCTAGGAAACAGGCTGGCCTACCTGAAGCGGGATCGTAGGGGACAGTAACAAGACCTACAATTAGGGAGATGCGGGCTGAATTGAAGAAAGCATGGATCCTAAGCTGCGGAGTTTGGCCTGGAAAGGAAAGACACTGAACAAGTTTCCAGCACACACACACACACACACACACACACACACACACACACATACACACACACAAACGATCTCCTTGGGACAGAACCTTCTGCATCTGAGTTTTAACTAGTACGTCCTGTGTTTGTTCTGTATGTTCCCAGAGCCATGCCTGTCGCTCCTGTTTAGAATCAGCAGAGGTCTCAGCACCTAAGCACAGGTCTTCCGGTGGCAACTGAGCAGAATTCAGACCAATCTGGGGTCCTTGCCAAACCAAATGCCTCAACAACACTAACCATATGTTTGGCACTATAGAATTCACCAAACGCTTTTACACAAATTGTCCTGATCTCACAGCCAGTTAGCGGCTGAGCTGGGGCTCACACAAAGCTCTTCTAGCTTCAAGTCCCGTCCTCTCTATACTCATGCTACTAGGGTGGTTTCTGCAGAGATAGCCCTTGAGCCCTGGAGTTCTGGCCCAAGGAGATCCTTTTTTTGTGTGTGTGTGCTGGAAACTTTTATTCAGTGTCTTTTCTTTCCAGCCCAAACTCCACAACTTAGGATCCAAGCTTTCTTCAATTCAGCCCGCATCTCACTAATTGTAGGTCTTGCTACTGTCTGCTGTGAGTGGGGTATGATTAATTAATCAGGATTTCAAATACATGTTAATCTCCTCAAATCATGACCCATTTCCTCAGGGAATCTCAAAGAACTCACTCCCTTCTCTCCCTTCCTTTAGAAGAACTCTTAAAACTATTTGGTAAATAAATAAATAATACTATTTGGTGGAAACAGCCTAACCTAAAGGCCTTAGCAAGATAAGTATCATTTGATATGCTGTGTTCAGTGAATTGCTGGGCACCCACGGGAGGTGGCAATGGCACCCCACTCCAGTACTCTTGCATGGAAAGTCCCATGGAAGGAGGAGCCTGGTAGGCTGCAGTCCACGGGGTCGCTGAGGGTCAGACATGACTGAGCGACTTTACTTTCACTTTTCACTTTCATGTATTGGAGAAGGCAATGGCAACCCACTCCAGGGTTCGTGCCTGGAGAATCCCAGGGATGGGGGAGCCTGGTGGGCTGCCATCTATGGGGTCGCACAGAGTCGGACACGACTGAAGCGACTTAGCAGTAGCAGCAGCAACATGGGAGGTGTAATGACTTTTAATGATGGTCTTATCCTCTTGAGCAATAGCACTACCCTTCCAGTGAGCCAGTCACCAAAACTTCGGAACCAAATCTGATTCAGCCTTAACAACCATACCTTGTTGATTTTCCTTCCAAAATGTCTTTCAAATCCTGCCCTTCTTCTTTGCTCTCACATTATCTTTTGCTGTCTTCTCATTTACATAATATCAGAATTCTTTTTTTAAACATTCTTTTTATCACCATATATTACACAAACCTCACTGGTTCTCATTTCCTACCACATCAATCTGAATATCTTTATCCTCACACCACCCTCCCACCATACTCGCCCTGACAACCTAATTTCTCTCTGTTCTACAAAGACCAACACTCTTACCATCCTGAGGCCACCTTCATGCTTGATTCTACACCAGAACTTTGCTTTTGTTGTTCCCTTTGTCTGAAACGGCCTCCTCTCTTTCTTTGACTTAAATAATATCTAACTAACCCTCCCCTGGCTGTTCTCATTAGCACCAACTTCTTCCTTGTCTCTAAATGTACCTTTTTGGTATACATCAAGATTCAGCAATGATGTGCTATCTTTTTATTGTTTCATGTTGCTTCATTAATTACATTTCCCAATAAGAATGTAAGCTCCACATTCTTGCAAATTATCTACCAGAACACTAAGCACTGAGCTGAGCATGGAGCTATTTGATAACTGTCTGCCATCCAACTGACTGACTGTAAGTGCCTCTGATCACAGGTCAGCATCTGGAAGGCTGTCAGACTGGTCCTGTTTCCTCCGTGATTTGATGCCAGGCCACGACTGGTGACTACAGATCTCACTGCACCATTTTATGGCAGCTTTAAATACTGGAGGAGAAAGTGCTGAAAATCAAGACTGAATGAAGCCACTTCACTCTGCATTTCTCGAAGCTCCTTTCTCACACAGCCACATCTTAGTGTGCTATCCTTTAGAAAGAGGAGAATGTTGAAGAAGTCATTAAAGATGACAGAGGGATACAAGGGACTTTAGGACCTGTGCTGAAATCAGAAGTAAAAGGCAGGAAGATGGACTTATATTATAGCAAAGGAGGAAATTCCCTAGTGGTCCAGTGGTTAGGACTTGGCACTTTTACTGTCAGGGCTGGGTTCAACCCCTGGTCGGGGAACTAATATCCTGCAAGCCATGCAGCTCAGCCAAAAAAAATATATACTGAAGGAAAATTTGGCAATAAAAAGAATGCTCAACTATTCAACTCATGGAACCACAGGGGATCAGTGAAAATGGGAGCCCCTCAACCTTCTGAACCACCTCAAGAGATAGCCTATTTGGAGTCAAGAGTAAAGAAGAGAATCCCTTAAGACTTAAGAATATACTGAAGGAAAATTTGGCAATAAAAAGAATGCTCAACTATTCAACTCATGGAACCACAGGGGATCAGTGAAAATGGGAGCCCCTCAACCTTCTGAACCACCTCAAGAGATAGCCTATTTGGAGTCAAGAGTAAAGAAGAGAATCCCTTAAGACTTAAGACTTCTGTGATTTTCCCCTCGACTCTGTTCATTTGCTCTAGGGCCACAAATCCAGCTGTTTTTCCAGGCCTTGAAAATGTCTTCCAAATCCGACGCCTAAATTTGTTGGGGGCCACAGATTTCCTGGCCCCTCCTCACGCTTCTACATCACTGTACTTCTTCCATTTCCCCTCCCGTTTCATCAGACCACTCTGTTCTCTGTTTTGTTTTTTTTTTTTCAAACTTTCATTTTTCACTGGTTTTCAGGAAGGCAGATAGGGTTCCTAAAAACAAAGTCCTGGCTCACTGGAAGAAAGGGCACAGGCATTATGTTTTCAGAGGCTCAAAGAACTATAACATAACAGCTAGACGGAATCAAATCGGAGAGGCTGGCTACCCTAATTTACTCATCTATTTACTCAGATGCTGAGGGGGGTGAGGGTCTTCCCTTGGAACTCCACGTCTCCTTTCACAAGAGATCTAACACAACTTTTCATCAAGTAATGAATACCTTTTTCTCTTGAAACCAGAACCTGCAACTTTCTGCAGTCCTGCTTCCCTCCATGGGGCAAAGGAGTGACCTTGGAGGCCACGCGCAGGTCTCCACTTGAGTCTTTTCCCAAGGACTGCGACTGAGAAAAGCAGAATGCACAGCCCATGGTGATACATCTTGAAATTAAGTTTAAAAAATCATAAACCAACAAAATGGGTTTTTAAAGGTAGTGCCACTATGAAGACGTGAAGCAGACTCAGTCAGTATAGATTAAAACCAGTCCTCTTAGGTTTCATGGAACTTTAGTGTTAACAAAGCCCTTTCACATACAGCGGACGCCCAGATCTTTAAAGCAGTAAGGGACACTATCCAAAAGTTTCCGAACTCTATTCCATGGAGGTTACAAGCTTCCAGAACTCCTTTGTCTTTGCACCAATTTGGGGACTAGCCATGTGACCTTCACAGAATCATTTTTATTTCTGATGAACTCATTGTCATTAAACTTTTCACATTTTTTGGTCTGCTCTCCTAAATACAATGAAAGGGACTCTGACGGTACTTTGACTGTTAAAAAAAAAAAACTAAATGAATTTGTTCATCAAAGGGTGCTCTTTCAGAAATGTTTCTGAGTATGTGAAGGTAAGCTTAGACTGCTCCTGTTCATAATGGTGATTAATCATCAAATGTTTCATGTGCAAATCCATTGCCATCTCTAATCTCACGCCTGGAGAGCACCAGGGTACATTTTGGAGAAGACTCAGCATTTCAGGGGACTTATTATTTGGAGCTCTGGATCCCTGTTATTGTTCTGGGAGTGAAGTCACTCAGTCGTGTCTGACTCTTTGCAACCCCATGGACTGTAGCCTACCAGGCTCCTCTGTCCATGGGATTTTCCAGGCAAGAGTACTGGAGTGGGTTGCCATTTCCTTCTCCTGGGGATCTTCCCGACCCAGGGATCAAACCCGGGTCTCTCGCATTGCAGGCAGACGCTTTACCGTCTGAGCCACCAGGGAAGCTATTGTTCTGGGAGGCCAGCATCTAAATTAAGTAGAACTCAGCTCTGTCTTGTTTCCAGGGCTCAGCAAGGACCTGAAGTGGGAGCGGGGAGCCTGAGATGGGAAGGGTTTTCCCCCACCTCCTCCTCAGCCTAGGTCACCAGCTTTTCTTCTCTACAAACATTCCTCAGCCTGAAGCTTCTTTCCTCCCTCCACCTCCTTCCCCCTCCTCCTTCATATACCTCACTGCAGATTTTGCCTCCTCTGGGAAAAAAAAAAAAAGCTACATGCTGGGGAAAAGTTACATTCAATCTCAGATCCCTGATAAGGAACAGTTGCTTGGGTCTTGGTTTATTCTGAATTAGGAAAGTCATATGCTTCTAAAACAAGGAACAGCCAGAGATCATAAAACAAATCCTTTCTATCCCCATCTAAGGAAGCCAAGGTAGCTCAAGCCTCTCCCATTCATCAAAATTCCTGGGAAGGAGATTCAGTAACCTTCCCCTTCTCATATTCTACTATCATCACCCAACCCTGACCATTGGAAAAGTATGCCTTCTTTCTAACCTCATGTACTTCTGCAACAAAAACGCCTGTTCGCTATGGTTAAATTCTTCAAAACAATGGAAAGATCTTTCAGTCACTCTTAATTTGTTTTGGGCCAGTTCAGAAAGTCGTGCCCAAAGCTAAATCAAATCCCTGAGTTTACCATCTAAATTTTCTAGAGCTTTACAGTTTAGAAAGCAATGTGAAATATTACCTGATTTGATTTGCTCCTTTCAACAGCACCATGAGAAAGATGCAATAAATATTACAATCCTCAAATGACAAGCTATGTGAAAATGTTTGTGACTGGAAAGCGTTTCATATAAACGAGCTATTGCCTTACATGTGAGGAAACCAAAGGAGGCATGTGATTTGCCCAAGGTCACACAGTTAGGGGAATGCCAGGGCTCAAACCAGGAACTCGGCTTAAATCTAGTACTTCTCCATCTGGTCTAGTCCTCACATGAGCTAACTGTCTCTGCACAGAGAAAAGCTGTTTCATGGATGCAAACTCCTAACCCATCTGGCCATCTCAAAAACATTTGCCATAGAGAACTAGGGAAATGGATATACATGGCAGAGCAAAACTCATTATCATTCCTATAAAAATAATTCACTATTATTATCTCTGCTTGCAATAACAAACACATTTTTAGAAGCTTTTGAGAAGAACATACTAATGGGCAATAAATTGTCCGTGGGCAAAACATTTGCCATAGAGAACTAGGGAAATGGATATACATGGCAGAGCAAAACTCATTATCATTCCTATAAAAATAATTCACTATTATTATCTCTGCTTGCAATAACAAACACATTTTTAGAAGCTTCTGAGAAGAACATACTAATGGGCAATAAATTGTCCGTGGGCAAAAACGGAAAGGGACATGAACAGCTACGATTCAGTCCATCTCTCAGTAACAACTGATTAACACTGCTGCCGCTGCTAAGTCACTTCAGTCGTGTCCGACTCTGTGTGACCCCACAGACGGCAGCCCACCAGGCTCCCCCATCCCTGGGATTCTCCAGGCAAGAATACTGGAGTGGGTTGCCATTTCCTTCTCCAATGCATGAAAGAGAAAAGTGAAAGTGAAGTCGCTCAGTCTGTCCGACTGTTAGCGACCCCATGGACTGCAGCCCACCAGGCTACTCCGTCCATTGGATCTGTCTCTTATACACATCTAGATGTGTATAAGAGACAGCGGGTGGGTGCTGTGATGAGTGGGATGAAATAGCCCAGCATGCTCACCCCTTCTGTGTCCTGCAGACCCCTCCCAGGCTGATCAGCAGCTCCTGGAAAACAGTGCTGGCTCCTGCCTGTCTCCGAAGGAATGTCACTATGCAAGATCAAAATTAGCTGTGACTATTTCATGTTTCTTTGGACCAGGAGTCACTCCCCAAAAGGGAATTAAAGTCTCTCCACAGCCTTCTACTCCTTGAGCCACAATCTCTCCTCATAGACGTGGTCCTCCATCAGGTTGCTTATGTCCTAGAACATACATCAAGGAAGCCTTCTCTAATTGACCTTATTTTGACTACATTTGAAATTAAAATCTGAAATGGATGAACATATACGTGCTGACATATTCCTTCATTGCGATATTCGTTCATGTCAAGTGTTGAGTGGGCATTCATCCAATGGAAAGCACTTAGCCAGGCATGCAGGGATATACCTGAGCAAAGAAAACCTAATTCCTGCCTTTACAGAGTTTATAGGAGAGTGTTGCTTTTATATCTCTCAAACTTTTCCTAGTTTCTCAAGTTAGACTGCATGCTCTTGGTAAACAAGAACTGCGCATTTAAATTTTCTGAAACACTGTTGGAGTACAGGACCTTACACTAGGCTCCCTACACAGCAAATCGATAAACTAAAAGAGAGTCCCTGCCTCAACAGTCTGAAATCCTTCCACTCAATCCCTCCAGTACAGTATAAAATTGCATAACACTGTGAAATATTTAAAATCCACAGAGGTATCGAACCTGAGCTGTCAAAAGATCCAACAGAACAAACCTACTGCTAAGGGGTAAAGAAGGAAATGGCAATCCACTTCAGTGTGCTTGCCTGGAGGATCCCAGGGACGGGGGAGCCTGATGGGCTGCCGTCTATGGGGTCACACAGAGTTGGACACGACTGAAGCGACTTAGCACTTAGCAAGGGGTAAAGATCCAGTGCAGCTGGAAATACCTTTAAGGGGACTCAAGCCCCAGAACTGACCCGCCGATGAGGAAGAGAATTGGACTGGCAGTGGAAGTGAAGAATGCTCTCAACTTGCAAAGCTGCACTATCCCAAGTGCAAGGGGGTGCCAGAAAGCATCGCACTCTACTGCCAGAAAGGACAAAACTGCCCCACTCCTATTTCACAGGACTAGTAGACAAATCTCTTGGGCTGGCCAAAAAGTTCTTTTGGGTTTATAAGACTATAAGGAAAAACTGGAATGACCTTTTTGGTCAACCCAATACTTAGGGTGGGATTACGGTAAGAGCCTCCAGTTTAGAAGACTTGTATCTGAGTCCAGCTTCTGCCACTAGTCAGGGAAGATGGCACTGGGCTAGCCAGGTATACTCTCTGAGCCTCAGTCATCTCTTCTGTAAAATGGGAATGAAAACCTCTATCTTGTCTGCCTCACGGAAATACTGGGAGGTTCAAACAGATACATTCCTATGAAAGCACTCAGAAAAACCATGCTATACACACCCTGAGAAGACTGTGAGGGTGTCCAAACTCCCAGAGGAGCATCTCACTCCAGCCCAGGAACCTTCATTAACTCCATCTTTCACCCTCAGCACCTGGGTTTCTACCTTCTCACAACTCTGAATTCAAAGGAACAGTTCATCCCCAATCTCAAAAAGGCAAGTGTGTTAATTCTCAAATTCCAAGAGGGTAAAAGAGAAGGGCAGTCATGTAACCATTTCAACTCCCTGCCTTGACAAGAGTCAAACTAAATAGAAGCTACAAAAAGGGGAAGAGATGGAGGTTTAAGTAGTCACGTACACTATCTGGCCTTTGTGGCTGTCTGCCTTCTCTCCACTGCCAAGTCAGGTCCCCGTCTAGGGACTGCTGAACTAATCTAAACGGGGCTCAGAGGCAATACAGAGATTAGTGTTTGGGAGAGAGAGAGATTATATGCATTTCAGGCCACATTCCACTGCCAAAAAGAAATTATCAGCATGGATAATCAAAGGTTAACTGGACAGGGAGAAAACAACTCATTGCTCCTTTGCAAATATTCTTCCCTATCTCTCCAGTAATTCCCACCCCACCCGGACTAGGCCCAGTTCTTTCATTTGCTTGTTCAGTCCTCCAACCACCCATCCATCCAGTTAGGATGTGTGCAGCACCCACAAAACCACCCTCTCTCTAGGTTCTCTAAGGGTAAGAGAAGGGGAGGAAAGGAAAAGGAAGATACCTTTCGAAGTTGTAAAATGTAGTGTACTGATGAGGAGGCTGGGCAAACTCTGGGGGGGTGGGGGCGGGTAGGGGGTGTGGGACATTCTGTGCTCAGACTCTAACGGCCAGTGCCTCTGCATATCAGGCCTAAGAGCCCAAAACAAATCCTTCCGGCTCTAGGCAGAGGGAAGGCCCATTTTGCAGAGTCAAGCTTATTAAAACGGCTTGGCAGATTAAACCTAGAGCATTAGCTGGTTGGCCGATTTCAATTNTCAGACTCTAACGGCCAGTGCCTCTGCATATCAGGCCTAAGAGCCCAAAACAAATCCTTCCGGCTCTAGGCAGAGGGAAGGCCCATTTTGCAGAGTCAAGCTTATTAAAACGGCTTGGCAGATTAAACCTAGAGCATTAGCTGGTTGGCCGATTTCAATTTAAACCCAAAGCTTGGAGAAGAAGAAATTCTAGGGTTGACCTATGCCATTCTGCAGGCCATTATCAGCCACTGGTAAATCTAGACCTGTATGGGTGCAAAGTGTTTCTGTCCCATCATTCAGGCCAAGAACATCCTCCTCATTCTGGAAATGGGATCCACCCCATCACCAAGCCCCACCATTCCACAACAACCAGCCGGTGGAGGCCCACGCCCCTGCCAGGGCCCTTCCCTCCGCAGCTCCAACACCTAAAGCCAGTCCCAATCACCCTAGGGGTCTCACGTGACCAGGCTTGTGCCCGCCTCCCACCCCTAAACTGGCAAGTTAGGGACTCAAATTCAGCCTCTGGCCTGGCAAAAGTCAAAGGCGGCTAGAAAGCGTTTCCCCCTTTCCCCACTCCTTGCGTCACTGTCTGCTGCTTCCATTTAAAAAACTCTGATTAAGGAGATTACATTTTGAACATGGACACACACAGAGGGAACATAAACATACAAGTCCAGACAGTCCCCAGGGACCCCACCAATACCCACAGCCCACCCAGACCCTTATTTTGCAATCTTTTATCAAAATGCAACACCTTCTTTCCCAGTCATTCCTTAAGTAAGTGTTGAAAAACCACATTATTAGCAAACTTACCTGTCTATACTCTGGGGTAACCTTACACTCATGGTTTCTCGGTGTCTCCACGGTTTCAGAATCCTGTAGTTGTGATGTCTTGATCAGGATTGAATCGCTCGCAATTTTTAAAAAGGTGAGAGGAGGGCCTCCCAACTTGAAGACAATCCTTTTTCCTCCAGCTCTCAGGACCCGGGTGACTGAAGCTCCATTCTACTTCTACCAGTTAACATGGTCTCCTTTCTTAGCCCCCCTTTCCCCTCCCCTCTCTTAAAAAAAAAA